>QVRM01003018.1:0-342829 GCA_003439945.1 Dermanyssus gallinae | reverse complement strand
GCTAACCCTGCTGACGATGCGGCAGCAGGCTCACAATGCATAACATACCATGCACTAGGAACGTACTGCTACGTTCAACTGTTAATAGTGCTATCTGGACTATGCGCATATTACTACTGTTGGGTTGTTTTCCCTTAGACTGAAAAGGTAGACTCTGCCTAACCGCAGTTGCAATATGCTCTTACGACTACTTTACCATTAATTCATTCATCACTCATTGTTCATTCATATTATCAATGTCACTCAATCCTGGAATGCTTGTAAAAGACAACAATCAAGTAAATTTTGCTTGGCCTCAAAGTCAAACGCGTTGCTGAATGAACGTTGAACGTGATTCTGTGCCCTAGCATTCTATCATTGTGCATCTGGCCACTGCTCGAGACGCGAACCCTGACAGGCCGAGCAACGAAACAGGGCGTGGATGCCGATGCCTACTATTCCTACGCGACCGTTGTGCGCAAAACAAAGCCATCCCCTAACGAACCTTTACGCCAATCGAAGCCACGCGGATAGCCTGAGCGTCGGTGAGGCAGAATTGTTGCGCTTTGCTTGGTGTAACGTCTGATTGCTCTATGCCATTCGGCGACGCACAGTCATTCGCTTCTTCGCCCCACACTGCAATATAAATCCAGCAAATTTGTGTACGTTCTTTTCGGCTGACTGTGTTTTGTGTCGAATAAAAAAATAGTCTTTCTTTTTCTGCTTGTCTCAAACTTTACCTGACGTGCTCTAGGAATCAAACGAAAAATGAACTTGTCGTTTTCATTATGCAAGCGCGGCTCATTAGCGCCTAACTTCATCTATTAAAGTTTGATTAACTAAATAGTAACTACGTTCGCGCAGTTAATTTACGTGAAAATGACGTGAAAGTAAGAAAACGAAAACAATACGAACCACTTTGTTTAACATGGTAACCGAAAAGTCTTGTCCTGCGAACAAATAATCGTCACTCAATAAACGTCGCTGTCGCTGAAGCCGATGATGAGATTCTGGTTTTGCTGTTGTTGTTCGGATGTTGCGTTGTTGCTGCTGTTGCTGCTGCTGTTGTTGACATAGTTGTCCTTGGTATTTAACCGGCGTCCACTCTAGGCTGTAGGTGTCAGGATCGGCCAAGGCCGATACGACCGACTCGCCGAGTCCGAAGTTTGCCGTAATGACGACGCGTCCTGGATTGCCGCTGACGGGGTCACAGGTGAACATTACGCCGGCGCATTCCGGCTCGACCATCGCCTGGATGACAACGGCCATCGGCTGTGCCAGCTGCTGACCGAACTGGCGCTTGAGCTAAGCGCGGAGAAAGCAAACTGCGATGCCCAACATTGGACGATCGTTCTGGCAAGGTTGGCCCGCCCTGATACCCCCAGATAGGTGGCCAATTGTCCCGGCAACCGACATTCCCTCGGAGTCTTCGTCGATGGCCGACGAACGCACCGCCAGCCTGCGCTTCTCCCAATCGTCGCCGAACTTTTCTGACATTTCGCACAACAGCTGCAAAAAGAGCATATCACCTTCGTATATCAAATATGTATAATATATATATATATATATATATATATATATTGGCGGGAATAACTATGACTCTCTTATTTAGACCCTTAAAGATTAGCCTATTGGCACGGCGGTCTGGGGTATTGTACGTCAGTTTGATTCATTCTTAGTAACGCGCATTCTTCCAACCGGTCCCGACCATCCAAGTGGGGTGGCCGGCTGCACGAGAAGGGTGATACGGCTTGTCCCATCCCCAAACCAGACTCTCTAATGGTTGCTAAATGCCTCGTTAATGAACCAAACAATATGACGCCCTTGGGTACAGAGACGTGAGTTTTAGTTGCAGGGTTGAACGCCTCCTCTTAGCGACCGCCGGTAAACGGAAAAGTAACCCGAGGGGTATCCCTTGAGGTAACCATTCCGGCCAAGAGCCAACGCAAAACACGGGAGTACCTATGACTCTCTTTCCGGCGTTGGTCCGCTGGTGCGCGACTTCCGCGCGCTGCGGAGACCTTCACGCGCTAAAATGAAAGTTGGTCAGACGGTGCTAACTCCCAATACTAACTCTTCCGGGGCCACTTAACGGTGGTAAGGGGGGCAAGGCATACGATATCAGTTGGATGACAACGAATTTATATTGTCATTTCTGTCGTGGCCCATTCGAGGGCTGTTAAGGCTACTGCCAATACGGGGGAAATGTGCTGCATATGAAACTCGGGCCGGACGGTTAACGCCCAATGGGTACCGTCTGGGACGCCTGCTGCCTTGGCTTAATAGGCATCATGAGTGCGAGTTAGCCACACGAACGCAGACCGCCTGTCGAGAGGACCATCTGGCCCCGCTGCTGCCCTTCGCAGCGGTCGGGGAACCCGTGCTCTGGAGTGGGTCGAACCTCCTTCGGGGGGCGAGTGATATTCTGGGGTGTAACGCGGAATTGCGAGGTGATCGCGTCTAATCGGTAGGGCGGAGTAGTGTAGAGCCTCCATTCCGAACCTCGATAGGGGGGAAGGTGAGGGGTCTGCTGGCCTGTCAATTCGGGCTGGCGGGCATTCCCGTGTTATGCCCGCGCGTAATAAATCGCGGGCGGCGGGGGTGTAAGCATCTCTCTCTTTTGCTATATATCGCAATTCCAAGTGTCATTTTCATTATATTCAAACGAACTCCTAAGGCCATTTGGAATTGCTATATATATATATATATATAATTTGGCAATATTTAATAAAAATTACTATCCCCCTAGTGCTACTTCTAGGCACAAATATTTTTCAACATATATGTATATATAACCAAAGCTGGCTTGGCCAGATTCAAATGGGGGACTTTGTTAAGAATATCTTCACAAAAGAATTGGGGGCGCAGCCGAATGCACAAAGCAACCCGGCTCGAACAACGAATGAAGAAAAAATATCACCCTTGATGCACACTAGACAATGCGGGATATAGCCAACGAATTTTTTCACCAGCCTTCACTTGAAAGTCACTGTCGTAACATGTACGGATGTAGATACCTGGACAATCCAGTTTGCGGCACAAAGGAGAGTGATTTGTCGAATGCCCTCTTTCGGTCATCAGTAATCGCAGTGAAACATCTCAAAAAAGTGATTAACACAACGTTTTCCAAACGACGCAGCGTAGTAAAGAGCGCTGCTAACCTGTATTCCCCCATTTAAAGCACAGGCGATGGTTTGGCCACCACTGCCGTCTCGCTCGGAGGGCGCAATTGGCTTCTCGCAGAGGAGCAACCTGCATTTCGCGCGCTGGCCTCAGTCTTCAGGACGATCTGCCGGAGGACGTACGAAATGCAGTGGAAGATGTACCATGAGCTCCTGGATAACCGACTGATCGCCGAGGAAGAGAGCCAGCCATACAAATGGCTATCGAACTGTTCCAGGACAGCGGCCAGCCCGATAAGTTCTGCTTCCCTCATCGATCACTTATCGGGCATATTCGCGTCGTCTGACACAATACCTCGCGCGGTTCCACACTTTGCTGCCGTGTGGGATGAGGACACTGAAAGGGGTCGTGATATTCTTGAGAGGGAGTTCACAGTCCGAGAGCTAATGCAGGGCCTGGATAGCTTACGAAACAAAAAAGCGGCGGGTCCCGACATTGTCTTCAACGAGCATCTAAAGAACGGCATTGTGTTGACACCGTGCTGGACAGCCTTATTCAACGAATGCTTGCGCGCTGGAACTTTTCCAACTCAATGGAGAGACGCCACCCTACTCGAAATCCCCAAAGGCAAGGGCGACCCGACAGCCCCCTCGTCATGGCGAGACATTGCAAAGAAGAGCGTTTGTTATAAGCTACTCTCTGCCATCCTGACGAGGAAACTAGACAGCTTTCTTGAAAGTATTCACGCCATACCAATGGAACAACTAGGGTTTCGAAGAGAGCGATCTACAGAAACAGCGTGTACGATTCTGCTGGCAGATATCAAGTCAGCACTGGCTAAGCCACGTAACCCGCTGTATTTCGTCGATTTCAATGCGGCCTTCGACTCGGCCTCGAGAGAAGGCTTTGCGCACACTGAAGCTTTTCGCACAAATTCTCCAGCAGAATAGGATCAGCATCGATGACAGGGTAGCGGAGCTCCGGCCTTTCATATAGACAACGGGCCTGGCGCAGGGCGATAACCTAAGCCCACTCCTGTTCTCCGTACTCCTAAAAGACCTCCCGAGTCCGAGCCCGAGCCGCTGCGAGAAAGGGACCCAGAAACCTGGTCGAGGTCATCTTGTACGCGGACGATTTAGTAATTTACGGGCCTAGTAGGTTTCAGGTGCAACAAGCACTAGCCCGTCTTCAAAATGTTCAGGCCTGACAATTTACCTTGCCAAAACCGTGGCCATAAAGTTCAGAAGAGGGGGAAGGACAGCAGCCGAAGACACGCTACGCCTCAACAGAACGCCACTTAAGCATGTCAATAACTTCCAATACTGGCGGCGGCATGGGCGATCAAATCTCCGAACAGACTATTGCTGAAGACGGCACTCAGACTGTTCAAACTCAAGATAGCTCCGATCGCGACCTATGGGGTGAGAGTCACCTGGGGCCACCTCACGGCAGAGAACCTCGAACAATTGAACCGCGTCAATCCCTCCTTCCCTAAACGAGCTCTGGGTCTACATCTGACGGCTCGGAACCGCTACGTATATCTCCTCGCGAAAACGCCGTTGCTCTTTGAGGACTTGCAACGTCGCCTCAATCTACCCGTGACGAAGGCCTTTCTTGCAAATCGCAGAGATTGGGAGGACAAAGTGGCGGACATTGACGTAGAGTTCCTTAACACGGGGGCAACGAGGAATAGTGGTTGGAAAGGAACACATAGGCTAAACAGACATGTTGTGATCCGATTCGCCATTCATGGTTTTCACCACAATGTGCGGAGCGGGATTTCCATGACCCGTGCGATAGTTGTAAATGTTCAAGATGTGGGAGTTTCTGTGTTAGATACCACGCGGCCTAGCACAATCGCTGGGAAGCCTGGCAAGCTGACTTGGGTGAAATGTTTTTATGCCTGAAATGACTCTAGTCTTGTGTTGTTACCTTTGTATATGTACATGGATTTTTTGACTAAGTATTTGACTGCTACCTACAAAGGTGAATAAATGAAATTGATTGATTGTATTCCCCCATTTAGCGGCCGCTAGCGTCCCTTCTTCTGCTACTATGGAACTCAAAGATAATTGATCATCGTATTTATTTCACTCATATTGAGTATGCATATAACATGAACAATTATACATACTATACAATTATACACTCAGCTCCTCGCGGCATGTTATACGAGAGAGGCAGTGCAGTGATCTCTTCGCAAGGGCCAGGCAGGCAGATGCATGAAACTTCGTACACGCCTGAGAGCACAGTCGACAGACGCACTCGGTGTACTCTTCGTGGAAGCTCGTATTCGAACAAACCAGAGGATGATAGTCATGAACTATGTATCTGGTATAGACGTGGCGATTGTCACACGCAAGACCAGACCAGAGGTGAAAGGCCCTGAAAACATCCAGGGTTCCGACCTCTCGTCGGACTTGTTCAACTTTATTTTCCCATTCCGAAATAAAGCTCTCGAATGGTACTGTACGCGGCGTCTTCAACCTCAATGATCGAATGATCTCAACAACTGGTGCACAGCCTGACATTAGGTACACAAAGCGGCTCCTTGCCCGCATTGACAGGCAAAGTACTCGCTTCATGTACATTGTAAAACACCTTTCAAGCAAACCAAAGTTTGCCCGAGTGAGGTGTTCCCATACTTTGTCAAGACCATACATCAGCGCCGGAACAACCTTGAGGTAGAAAAGCGCCACTGCCACTGTCTGAATTTCATAGCCTTGGTCTTCATGGCGTTTATTTCCAGCCCTCTTGAGCCAAGGAACACCTCCGCCTGAGAAGTGATGCGCTTGATGGCACCCAGGTCGTGATGAGCGACCACTATGTCATCTGCGTACATTACTACTGTGGCCTTCTGGAACTCTTGTCGAATATAATCAACAAAATCGGCAAGCAGAAGAGTGAAGGAGACTCAGCTCAATGGGTCGCCTTGCGGGATTCCCACATTTTGCCTTACCTGCAACACTTCCTGCTCACCTTGTACCAGTAAGGTGTCCTCATCAAAGAAACTGAAAATTACGCTCAGAAGAGAGCCAGCAGTTCTCTCTAGCAGTTCACAACAAGTATCCACATTACAGCCCACCTCGAGGCTATCAACCTCTAATAGTGAAAGGTCAACACGCCTCGTGGCAACCAGGTGTGGGTCGCCTTGCTGCTTAAACCAGATATCTGGAATATTTGCGACTGCTGACACCGGTAGGTGCTTCCTTGCAGCCACCTCGAGAACATCGAAGCTTTCAACTTCGCCATCGACAAGGTTGTGAAACAGTAGGTCAATGGTGCTGCTTCCGTTATGACTTATATACGTGTGGTCTTCGCGTGCATTTGCACATCTCAGACCAAAGTATTCCATCAACTGGAGCAGCACCTCTCCTTTATCGTTAGTAGCCCCACCATCAATACGGGCATTGAAGTCGCCACCGACGATGGTTGGCATAGACAGGTCGAAACCTGATATACCGGAACTCACCGTGTCAGCGACCTCTGCCGAGTCAAGATGTGCGGGGAGGTAGAAGACGGCTATGTTCACCTTCATAGACGAGAGACCCACATAGAAATCGTTCTTCCTCACACATTGCGCCGGCGGTAAACGTTTATGTAGGTAGATTGATAATCCACCCACTGGTCTACCACGGCCTCCAGCAGGTAGAACTGCCAGCTGGTGGAAACCTCGCATATTATTGATATGCAGTTCCTCCCGCTGGTAGGTCTCCGTAAGGAGTGCAATGTCCACCGACGTAAGCATGTCAACGCTAGGTCTATTGCTCCTCTTAGTCCCTCACAGTTCCAAAGACGCAGCCGCAGAGACCTAGTAGTCTCCACGTTAGCATCTCTAGATCTGTTCAGTCACTTGCGAAGAGCCGGACCGCCAGGCGCGATAAAGCTTTCCATAACCATTTTCTCGTAGGGAGCACCACAAGTCCAACGACGAAATAGGATACCTTTTGGCCAGAACTCACTCTTGCTGCACTTTACGTACTCGCCGTCACCCAGCACTACACAGAACACGGCATCATTTCCCTGCGTTCGCATTTTGAATACTGCCTTAACACAAATGCTTCTGTTAACGAGCCATGTGTGTAGGTTGACAGCTGACGTTTTCGCCGCCAGACGTGCTACTCTCAGCGCGCTGAACCTGCCTGGCCCAGCATACACTTCAAGATCTCCTACTCCATCAGCTGCACTGCCTTTCTGCATACGATGCTTTGTTTTGCCGCTTCTCCTCCGTTGGACGGGGTAACAAAATCATCGTTGTCTTCCTCGTCTTTCCTCGCCTCTGCGGTTGTCTCCGTTGGCGACGTTGCGGCCGCTGCCGCTTCCCTTGCCGTTGGCGTGTTGTCATCCATCGGCTCATTTTCTTCGAGGGTAGTGGCGGTGTTGTTGTTGCCGCCGCTACTGCTACCGCTGCTGTTAAGACCAGCTGCTGTAGCACTGCGCTTGGCGCCACAGAGACCGGCCTTGCCGTTCTCTCCGGTGGCGCTGTCGTCGTCGGCTTTGTTGGTACAAGCAGATCTCCGCCATCCGTCAACCGTGACTTCTTGTTCTTTCGCGCATTCCGTGTTCCGTCCGTTTTCTTCACGCTAACTTTTTCATTTAGCGTGGAGTTTAAACACCCCTCTATAGTTTCGGGGTGCGCAAGTTGCTTCAGGAGAGCCGCTTCATTGCTGGCGACTTGTCGCTGGAGCTCCGTGTGTGATGCCCACAGCTTCACTAAGTTCCACTGTAGCACACACAAACGTTCCTTCATAAGGACAAAGTTGGGTTCCACTGGTTCACAGGACCCGCACGATACGAACTGTGTGTCCTCGGGGGGCACGGGGTTTAGGCACCCCCCGTGAAACACAGTAGAGCAGCCTTGGTTACAAATAACCAGTTGTTCTCCCGTTTTAAACGGGAGCGAACACTTTGCACATTCGATCATCACGGTAGCAGACGGAACTCAAAGATAACCCGACATCATGGCGACGGAGTAGAAAAGCTTACGGGAATCATACCACCGTCGATTGAGTACCAAAAAATCCTTATAAAATCCTCTTTAAAACATCTAAGGTATTTAATTTAAAGAGAAACTATTTTAAGTACGAGCGTTATTCTTTTTTTATGTTAGATTCTTCTTTCCTTAGCCATGTTTATCAGAAGTTTCTTAAGAGTGAACATTTTGTAGAGGTATGAGGTCAGCCGATCTCGCAGTTACCTTTATAATAGTTAGCATAACAAACATTAGATTTTTCACTGCCACTTTTAAACAAGGCATTTCCGTTCTCCTAGTCCACTGAAAAAATAAATATTTTTGCGACGAAATTTACGACCTCTTTAAGTCTAGCCAAATTGAGTTTGGGTAAATATATATATATATATATATATATATATATATATACATAATGTCTACAACTACCACTAGAAGGTCCATTATTTGGCGCAAACACGCTAGGGTCAGTAGAGCCTTGTGAGGTAGCTGATCTTCACGATACAGACTAGATTGCTACTAAAATCTCACGTAATTTAAAAATACTTATATGTATGTATAGTACTTACGGATCGTTCTACCCGAATTGGAAGTGAAAGTTTGCTAATCCGATTCACGCATTTCTCCGACGCTGATCGAAGCTCGCCGAGATCTCCGTGATTCTGGGCGGACTCGGCGGCTCTTAGCAGCTCTCGTATAGCACAGCTGGCAGCCGGCAGTCCAGCAAACTTCTGATAGGCTTCGACCGTCACCACGAGAGCCGGCGGGACACTAAACGATAACGCCTGCAAACGCATCTTGGGTTGCTGCGGAATGTCGTCCTTCAAGACGCCCTCGGAAAGTTCACATGCATAGTACACGTATATATTTATTTATATATATATATATATATATATATATATATATATATATATATATATAAATACACGTATAAATTTATATATATATATATATATATATATAACGTTTGCTGGTTAAAGAACAGTTATGTTATAATCTTATCTATAGTTGAGCCGCTGGACACATTATTTTCGCATCAGGAAATAGACGTTTGTTCATTTAAAGCGAAAACGTTTTTTGTCTTGTACAAAAATACAAATGAGAGCGGTCTTTCCGTGACCTTTGGTCCATAAGCAAATTGGGCTAACATGGGCAATTCTTTTTTTTTTCCATTTAAATGCAATGAACTGCAAGAACAGATTCAAGCCGATCACAAGCAAGTCGATTTACCTCCGACGTTTGACTTTGGTTAGTATTGCCACTCGTACTACGGTTTGCTAGTCGGTCCAGACGCTCGGTGATCGCTGTCAACGTCGCAAGCGAGGAGCCTTTCCCGCCAGCGACTTTCGGGTCGCGACATAACCGTTCTGTCGTACTGACAACTGGAGCCGTGACGTCGCACGTTCTCAGACAAGATGGTTGCCAAAAATCGAACAGTGAGTACCTGGATGCTCATCAGCCAGGGCAACACAAGTTTATGACAAAGCTATTTTTATTAAGGTTGTTAGTTGCAGCAACAAACACTTATATATATATATATATATATATATATATATATATATATATATATAAAGGCCTTGTTTATTTTAAATAGAATACATTATGTATATGTTACACGTATCACGATGAATTAGCTAAGCCAATATGCCTAGTAGGCGCGTATTGTGGCTGTCACGTGTCCGTTTCGATGAGGTCAGACCGACGCCACCTCAGAAGTGTGCCCCGAACAGAGACAGCGTTTCCACGTTGTATATCAAGATCCAGACGTTGTTTGAAAAAGGACGACGACCTGTTTACACTTATATATATATATATATATATATATATATATATATATGCCACAAGAGTGCGCAACGTACGCATGAATTACTGTATACACCTCCTTTCCTCAGCCTGTTCGACGTGTAGATATCGTCCTGTGCGATACGACTCGTATCACGGCATATATCTAACTTCGAACTTCCGTGTACTTGTAGTACGTATGCAGTCGCTACTCCTTTGCTTAAGCCTGCGCAGCAATTATGAGTCGTCAATTCCCCATTCGACCCCCCCCCCCCGCACAAAACTTACGTCATACGAACGAATACGTACATCTTAAGCTTTTCGGGTGGCAGGATGTACTCGCCGCGCAATTTGAACGTGACCGCTTCGACGCGATGCGTTTTGCCGCTCTGGTAGAGTTCCCCACGAGCCTCCTTGACAAACCATGGGTTAGAGTACCCCGGCCGGCTGTCCAGTCTGCTCGGCGAAACGAAACTCGTGTAGGTGAGGTCGATCGTTTGCCCATATTCGCCTAAGCGTCGTCCAGTCGCCACGAAACGAGATTTTCCAGCACAAAAAGCATTGCAATGATGTGAGGGATAATGAGGATGGTTTGAAAAGCGGGTAAAGTTATGACAAAGGCTATTCATTCAGGGTACAAAGAGAGTGCGTGATCAGCACTCTTGACGCTCGCCTACAAAGGTAAGCATAAAGGTGGATGTGCAGTATGATCACAGATTGGGCTCATTTACGTTAGCATGAATTGTTAGAGCTCTCGGTGCTCGACACGGAGCGGTTCATGCTATAAACAAAAATAAACAATGGCGAGGACGTTTTAGGAACAGTTACTCACTCGACTTAAACACAATTTGAAGCGGTGCATTTAGCGAAGTTGCTGTTGTTTGACGCTGAATTCGACCTTTTGCGGTTGGCACATCAAAAGTGGTCGGGCTGAAGCAAAAGCCAAACCATTTGGAGTCGGTCAATTCGATCGCGTGAAAAACGAGCCCGTTCTACAAAAAAAAAAGAGAAACGGGCACAAATTTGAAGACGAGAACTTACGAGCTACATCAAAATACCCACAACGACTCTCACATGGGCGAACTAACGGGTAGACAGCTATTAAACTTTTTCACAGCCGCATACGACTCTATCTATAGCTTATTACCACGTGCAGTGTATAAATCGTGCTGATACTAAATATTGTTCTGCAATCTTTACATAATAGTATGTTATGTAGTTATTGTTAGTAAGAAAGAACTCATTGTTGAAATATGAATTATGAAAGTGAGCGTTTGCCGTCAGTTCTACCGCAGCATATCCGGTGTGATGGAGCACAGCGTTCGATCCGATATATTTTCCCTTAAGGATATCCCTGTCTCCCATGCATCGTAGTCGAGAGCCGAGCAAAACGCGCTGAAGTTTTTCGTTTGCGCCGATTTGTATCTCGCTGAACACGGTTATGGCCTGAATGTACGCCTGGAGGCAACTGCAACACCTGTACGCATAACATTGACAAGAACAGCGATAGGACGCCACAGCAGACTTAGTACTCTCTGTATATTGCTCCTTGCGTTGAGTTTGCGATGTTAAAAGAGTCGCACCTAAATAAATATAAATAAAAAACGCACGCACACTTTGACGAATCATGACCGCACTATTTTAGAAAAGATGTTTAACATATCTAGTTGAAAATTTTACATTTACATTATTATCGCTAGTCTAATTCGTTTAAATTAAATTTGCACCGTTGAAGCAGTTTCGTAACCCAGTGTTGGAACCGAGCTAAACTAGTTGCCTATATTCGGCAATTGACTCCCAACGACAATAGAAGTGTTGGTTCCTTAAGAATGACTCTTGTTTGTTTGTTTGTTTATATGTTCTAGTGTACTACAGTTGTAGAAGATAGTGTCTAAGGCTTAGAAGGACGAACATTGTCAGCGTTGAGGAGTATATTCGATTCTGAGACGATGGAAAAATAGATCACTCACATTTGTATGGCACGTTTAGCCTGCTCCACATCGTCAATTCCCACATATATTCTTGCTATTTCGGAAGCAGGGCATTGAGCGGGAATTTCGAATGGATGGCTCATCGAGCTCCAGCGGCCTCCGAAACGCACGTGGACTCTTCTCACCCCACCGCTATTTGTCGCCTTATCTTTGTCCGCCTCGTTGAGAGTTTCCAAGTCTTCGGGCTCGGCGGCTGGTAACTCCTCCTCCATAACGGCGTTGATCGCAAGTCTCCAGAAGCGCATGGGTGCATCGCATTCCAGCCGAATCCCACCAGCACTGTATATTCCGGCTGATACTGTAAAGCGCCTCCAGTTGACCAGGTGTATTCGATTTATTCTTTGTATCATTATGAATTCACATACACACGTGTCACATGCCGGTGGTACGCCGTAACAAGTCAAGTGCAGTGTGTATGCAAGATACATAAAATTATCCACGCAACTTCTAAAAATCACTGAGAGGTTTAACGCTTGGCAAATGTACTCTGCGCTTTCCACAAGGCTGATAGTTTCGAATAAATATTATAGTACTGAGAATTTGCAGTCTTGGTGCCACTAGACTGTTGGGAAAACTCTAAATATCTCAACACGTCCGGCCCTCAGCGCATTGAATATATCCTTCACGGTGAGTTCCAAGCCCGAGGGGGCAGAGGAAAACACAACCTCCTAAAAAATGTTTAATTCTAGATAGTTCCGATAGGTTTAAATCGTTTAGCGCTGAGCAAAGGTTACACATCGAAACATCCACTACTTACTTACACATTTAACTTAAGATTTTTTTGTACAAAAAAACTGTTTAGTCACAACGTTTCCTCGTAAATATTTTCGGCAAATTTATCTTTCCGCACGAAAACTATACATAGAGCTTAGCTTACCTTAACTTGGCACAGTCTACATTGGTCGTCATCATATACATTACGATAAATGTATATAATCTAAATAATAAATATAACAACTAGGCTTGTGATCAGCTTAAATTATATAATTATATAGATTTGGTGTAACAAGCCAATGAACCGAAATATATATATATATATATATATATATATATATATATATATATATAGAGGGCCTTGTATGTGCTAGAGTTGACCTCTGCTAATGCCTTTCCGGTCCACAACGCAGGGCTGAGAAAGAAGTAAGAAATAATACAAAGAGAGGTGATAAGATTTGTATTGGGTTGCGGTTTTAGTTGCGCCAGGGAATTTATTAAGAAGGGAGTGGGAATGTCAAAATTTATACAAAAGGAACTACAAAGTAAGCTTAGATTTAGTTGTAGGATTGAAAATGTCACAAATAAAATATAGGTTAAACAGATGCAGCTGGTAAAGACGGCACTTAGTGTTAAAACTAAGTGAGATCGCAGAGCAGAGTCCGCAGCTAGGAAGATTGGGTACAGTTGTCAGGAAAGAGCAAAAGCGAGTGTATCAGAGAAAATGGTGAAATTGAAGGTAAGCAAGTCATATACAGACAAATTGAAATTGGCAATGGGCTCCAGATCATGTTTGGCAACTACGTATGGAAAGGAAACGCGGGAAAGGACCGGGATAGAATGGGTATACGATACTTCAAGAACGAGTGGGCTATTGGCAGATGCCAGGGCAGGGATGTTGGATACAAGGATATATAGAGCTAAATGTAAGGAGGGGCAAAGTACCAAATGTCGAGCATGTGGGCTAGAGAATGAGTCAATCGAACGCATTATTAAAGAATAGGTAGCCTTAGGGGGGAGCAGAGATATAGAGCTGTCGAAGGCCCTAGCTATAGGACCAAATGTTAGAAATGACCTGGTTGATATTACAAAGAAGAGGTTGTCACAATGGAAAGCAAATACTCAGCAGGTATTGAAGTAGACATATATTATATGGATGTGTAGGTATACTGCCGCTCTAAGCGCCCCTGATATAAAAGAGTGACATGTGTATTTAGGTATACATGCCCAGCGAACAATCAATATATATATATATATATATATATATATATATAATTCTAGTAATTTTCTCGGACAAAAATCTCGATTTTATTTTTGAAAAGTTGTCCAAAATGTCACCCGTGAAAATGACTATTGAGGCCAAATACAATATAATACAAAGTCTCCTTTATTGAAAAAGGGGTGTTAAAATCACATTGTAGTCTTTACGCTCATGGGCACGTCGCGAAACTCTCCATGCAAACGCGTTATTTACCACTTCGACATTAGCAACTTCCGGTGGAGTAATTGACACACCACTACGTAGATTATTTGTACATAATGTGAAACAGGTACTAATTGTATTACTCCGGATTAGTTGTTTAAAAAGACTCACGTCAACTTGCATTTATAACTCGCTCACGGTTGGGAGTACGAGGCTCTCGCGTCTCACACTGCAGCGCCATGCGACTCGTTTGACAAACTTATCCTGCACTCGCTGGACCAATTATACATCTTTTCTATAAAAAGGCACCCACACGTGTGAACACTTTGTCCACTTTGGTACAACAAGCGTATTATACAGTTTTATGTACATTGCTGAGTCATGCCCGATAAACGCTCTAAGAATGCGACTGCACAGCCGAGACGCAGATCTTAAAACTTCGGCGATATGAGAAGTATACTTCATTTGGCAATCAAATGTAACACCTAGGTCTTTGTATATTGACACTTCAGGTATACTATGGCCGTTCATAAAACCTGAAGTGTCGTTCTTGACTGTTTTCAGCACGACGCATTTAGAAGTGGATATTTTTATTCTTCTCAAGTGGGTCCATAGTAGCACGGCATCAATTGCCTTCTGTAGCTCGGCCTTCTCTTTGTCGTCTTTAAATTCAATGTATATCTTTAGGTCGTCAGCATAATGCTTGTAAATTACGTCGAGCCTGCCAAGGACGAGTTTAAGGTCTTGAGCAAAAATTGCATACAAGAGCGGCTCTAGGCAGGAACCCTGCGAGACTACAGACGGACATTGAACAGTACCAGACATAGCACTTTTTATCTTGACCCTAAAGCTTCTTCCAGTGAGATAGGCTTGGCACCAATTTCGAACCCTAGGTCCGATGCCTAGCGATTACATCTTGCTTGGTAAAATTTGGTGGTCAACCCGATCAAAAGCACGCAAAATATCAAAGTAAACGATGTGGAGCGGAGATCCGTGATTTCGCACCAGGGCCCAGTCATGAGAGACCTCCAATTGTTGGGTTGCTGTCGATCGCCCCTTAGTGAATCCGTGTTGCTGGTTGTCTAAAAGTTGGTTGGACGATAAGAAATTATAGATGCAATCAACAACTATGTTTTCCATGATTAAACAGGGGATAACAAACTAGGGAATAGGTCGGTAATTCTCAGCAGTTGCTATAGAGCCCTTCTTGTGCACAGGTGTGACAATGGGTTCATGGAAGACGGTGGGAACTTCGCCATCTTCGAAGGACCGGGTGGAAATTATTGCCAGCGGCTCCGCTAGAAACTGTTGAAAAATTGTTGGAAGATGGCGTCAGATAGATATACAAAAATATCGAAACTTTGTACCTTCGTTCAGCCTACGTGAAAACCCCATCCATTGATTTTAACTGCTAGTACTATACTACAGAGCTTGTGCTAGTTAGCACCATTCATTTTTATTCGGTAACACTTGTTGTATTGCTATAATTATTACTGCAGGCATTGTTTTTCTTCTTATTATAATTAGACTGGTGCCGTTATTTGTCATACGATTGTCGCGAGCTCCCGCTTAGCGATGCGACCCATCAACGTTACACTTTCTCCGCTCTCGTCGCTTCAGAATCATATACATATATCAGGGGGGGGGGGGGCTTAGAGCACCACTATAGGCGGACATGTTAAGCTATCTCAAGGGTCCCCAATAGTCTCGTGTATACAGTCCCAACGCCCCTCTCGAAGACTTTCATAGGTTTTTAGACAACTTGACAGAGTCTTTTAACCGAAACGACGTGCCACTTCTAGTCTTAACCGGAGATTTTAATGCAGCTTCCACTACATGGGGCTCTACGGCCACCAACCGAAGAGGACACGCCGTCCTCGAGTGGCTGGCGGCGGAGGACCTAGTTGTTCTTAACACGGGTACGCCCACCTTCCACAGAGCTGGGCACACCTCGTGCATCGATCTTACAATAACAAGAAGAACGGAAGCACATAGGATTTTAAACTGGAAGGTTTTACTAGACGAGGAATCTCTAAGTGACCATCATATACTTGAGTTTCACGTGACCATCTCCCGCGAGGGACCGCCCACAACGCTTCGTCCTACAACCAGGCGCCAGGGGGTCAACGAGATCCGGGAGTCCCTTAGGACCCTTATAAACCAGGACGGGATGCCAACAACACCCACGGGCCTCCAAAACCTCCTCAAGGCCGCCTGTAGAGTCGTCACGGGCCGCGGAGCACACCGGTTGCATCGAAGGACCCCGAGGAACTGGTGGACAAGCGAAATAGGTGGCCTCAGGAAAAGGTGCATCCGGGCACGGCGTCTACTCACCCGCGCTCGGCGAGCCGCGCCTGAGGGGCAAGCTGCCCTGCAATACGGCGCGGAATATAAAAGGCTGCGAGCCTGCCTGCGTAGGAAAATCTCCAGGAGCAAGGAACGCTCCTGGAGAGCGTTTCTCGAAGAGCTGGAGGACGACCCATGGGGCCGCCCGTATAAGATGGTGCGGGGTTTTCCCCCCTTCAAACGAAGGGTGGAGCTTACGTCGGAGGAAACCCGGGAAGCAGTTATGGCACTCTTCCCGCGGCACCCGCCCTTTGACCGAACCCCGTATTTAGAAGACACAGGGGGGTCTGAGGACAGCATACCAGAGGTAACCCCGCACGAAGTTCTCGCAGCGGGGGAACGCCTGAAGCCAGGAAAGGCACCGGGCCCAGACGGGATCCCCGTCCTCGCGGTTAAGCTCCTGCTGAAGGAATACCCAGAGGCGGTGGCCGCCGCGGCGACGGAGATGCTTCGAACGGGCTTGTTCCCTACCGCATGGAAGGCCGCGGACCTCGTGCTAATACCTAAGGGCCCCAGCTCGTACCGGCCCATATGCCTTCTCGGCTCCCTGGCCAAGGCCTTCGAGTCCATCGTAGAGGCACGACTCCGAGAGTTCGCGGAGGAGAACGGCCTCCTTTCCGAGGCCCAATATGGGTTTCGTAAAGGTCGCTCCACCATTGCAGCGATAAAGAAAATCCAACTAAAGGCCGAAAGCATTCGCGACTCCCCGCCCGGACGCCGAGATCTATTTTTAGCAATACTACTGGACGTGAAGAACGCTTTTAATAGCCTCCCGTGGAGAGTCATCCTCGATACTCTCCACAGGAAAAGGGTGCCCTTTTACTTAAGACGGATTTTATCGAGCTACCTACACGACAGGATTATCCACTCACACGACCAAACTTTTAACATGACCGCAGGGGTGCCGCAGGGCTCAATACTAGGCCCACTGCTATGGAACATCACGTACGATGACGTGCTGCGGCTGGGGGATCTCCCACCCGGAGTCGAACTCCTCGCCTACGCTGACGACCTGGTCCTCACCGTCCAGGCCCGGACAATGGGCCAGCTTGAGGCGCGTGCGAATGAAGCCCTCTTCGACATAGCGCACTGGATGCAAATAACGGGGCTTACCCTGGCCCCCGCTAAAAGCGAAGCTATTCTCCTGGTGGGTCGGAGGGGCTTGCCCCCGCCGCGCCTTGTCCTGGAGGACCAGGAGATTGCTGTAGTCAATACTACAAAGTACCTCGGGGTCTTCCTGGACCGGGGCCTCCGGGGTACTGAACACCTACGGCGGGCGTCAGAAAGGGCATTGAAGATCGCCAATAGTTTCGCGCGCCTCATGCTAAACACATACGGCCCTAAACAAACAAGAAGAAGGATTATTATGTCCGTGGCCGAGTCAGTCGCCTTATACGGGGCTCCGGCCTGGCCTACCAACGCTCTGAAGACTAAGGCAAATAGAACCCGCTTACGGCGGGCTCAACGGGTCGGAGCCCTTAGGGTCACCATGGCGTACCGCACGGTTAGCACAGCGGCGGCGCTCGTGCTCGCGGGCACTATCCCATGGGACCTGAAGGCAGAAGAGCGCCGCCGCCTGTGGGGCGACCAGAGCCTTAAGAAGGAAGAGGCACGGCAATACACACTGCAGCTATGGCAGGAGGAGTGGGATGGCCTGGCGGAGGGGGACCCAGGTGCCAGTCTCCGCAAGCTGGTCCCTAACATCAAGGACTGGCTGTACCGGCCCGGTGGGGAGCTCACCTTCCACACTACCCAGATGTTGACGGGGCACGGCGACTTTCAGTCGTACCTATTCAGGATCGGGAAGGCCCCCAGCCCCATGTGCGTCCACTGCGGCAATGGACTTGAGGACACTCCAGAGCACACAGCTCTGGCGTGTCCCGCATGGGCGGAACAGCGTCACCCCTTGAGGACTTTAATGAATACGCACATTTTTAATCTACGCGACGTCGTTCTGAAGATGACAGAATCCCTGGAACACTGGAACTTGACAACAGCGGTTTTTAACAAGATTTTACAAGCTAAGACATCGGCCAACAAGCTGCGACTTTTGCGATTCCCTGCAGCTCCCAGGGACAACTTTCGCCAGGAGTAAGAAGACTCGCCCCCTCTGACTGTTTGATGCATGCGCAAGCAGTTCCCGGTCAGTTGGGGGACGGGGACATGACTGGTTTTTAGTGGGTTGGAGCCCCACACTACCGGCCCACACTTGCAGGAACTCCCTGCAGTGGTGTCCGTGTGTGCAACCGCATTTTCCAGTTAGTCCTCTTAAAAAAAAAAAAAAAAAAAAAAAAATAGTCTCGTGTAGACGCGCGAGTTACGCGTGCTGCGGGGACCTTCACGCGCCAATAGAAAGTTGGTCAGACTGTATAAACTCCCAATAGTAACTTTCCCGAGGTCACTTTTGCTGGCACGGGAGGCAAGGCATACGATATCGATTAAGTGGCAACGAATTCATATTGTCATTTTGTCATGGCCCATTCGAGGGCTGTTAAGGCTACTTTAAATGTACGGGGGAAGTGTGCTGCACACGAAACCCGGGCCGGTCGGTCACCGCCCCGGGCGTTAGCAACCCGGTGGTACCGACTGGGACGCCTGCTGCCTTGGCTTAATAGGCACAACGAGAGCGAGTTAGCCACATGAAGTATATGGAAACTATACATAAACATTAAATATTTATGTATAGTTTCCATTATTCATCATATGAATACTCGGTTTATTGCTATTAGCAAACAATTATAAGGAATAAAAACACTTTCTGCGGGATCTTCGGAAGCCCTACGGCTGACGGAAGAGACCCTGCAACATGTATTCGCTAGCGCAAGCATCCCAAGTTGCAGCGATTACTTTCTGACTAAGCGTCTTATTCAATTTCGTAGACTCTGGTCCGATCGGGCCAAAAGTCTCTAGGGCAAATGGCTGAACTATAAATTGCGACGCTAATTACTGATATTTCGTCAATTTTCGGTTCTCGGTGAGTCAGCGCCCGCACCCACCACACGGCTCGTGTTTTGAACGTAGCTTGTGATCAGCGTATATGACAAAGTAACACCCACCACAATTAAGAAGACGACCACGAGACCAAGGGGTGAGAGGTTTTCCGTCTGGCCTCAGCTGGGTTTTCCGACTGAGACCGACAGGTTCTTTCACAGCTGGAATGTGGGCTGAGTAAAGAGCGCAAGAGATCACATCGTTGGTCGCGCTTGTGACGTGAGTAGCGCTCAGCGCAATAGCAACTGGACAATGCGTGTTTACCCGTGGCGCTTACTGGTGCTCTGCATAGGTTGCATGAGTGGGGTGTGCAAGCTATGTCCCCCAGCCGCAAGCCGAAAACGATGCGGAGTGTGTGTTGTTCAGCATGATTCCCAGCTGCGGCGAGGGGAGGGCTTGAAGCCACTTACTTGTTTAAAGCACGCTTTTAAACGGGCCCTCCCTGGACTGTCGGGAACCTTATTCTCTAGGTCACGTTGGAGTCGAGATACCACGATCCGATCTAGAGATCCCTGTGTTACGTACTTCGGCATTGAATCCCACTGGTTGCGAAAGCTAGTGAATGCTGCCTGCGTTGAAAATGTAGCAGGTCTCAGCCCTGCTGAAGTGCAATAGCAAGGCCTATCTACGCCTTTTTGATCACGGAGGTCCGGGCACCAGGTATATATATATTTTTTTTCTTGCGTTTTTCTCGGTTTTCTTCGCGTTTAAATTGGCAGAAAGTAAACGTGTTCAACATTTGCTCCAGCTAATTTGACCCGTTTACTATGTTTAAGAGTGACAATTGTTAAAAAAAACTACAAAACAGACTAAAAGGTATCCGGACAAGTGTGAAGCCCGCACCAAAGTGTATTACGTAGCGCTGCTGGGGTTTCAGCTCCACTCAGTCTAACAGGCGATCGCGTTCGAATGACAACGTCATTACAACAGATGTTTGTTTACATTTTGGCGTTGCTTTGTGGTCTCCTAAGCGTATAGCCAGCTGATGCGTGGACGAGACGGGAAGACGACGCCTCGCACGTAAAGTTCCCGGGTTCAAAATCCGTGCGTGTCGACAAATTTGATTCAATTTTTAAATATTTTTAATTAAATTGAGTACATTTTACGTTTTGCCTAGTCGAAATTATCAATTTAAAACTTATCGATTGCCTGCGAGAGCCACGATGCCGCCCATCAGGGGTGGTACTGCCCCGCCGCCTACCCTGGATATATTCCACCCTGGATATATCCAGGTTACGAGAAAGCTCGACTGACGCCAGTACGTGTGCTGATCAGACCGGCGCCTCGAAGGAGGTCACAGCAAACACCCGCGATACGCCGGCAAAGGATGTTGCTGGTGAATCGAGCCCATCCTTACTGAACACCCCCGCGCCTGATCCTTGCGCTGGAAGCGTCGCGGCAGAAGAGCACGTTATAGGTTCCAAGTGCAAAGAGTTGTCTTCATTCTCTGCAAGCGCTGAAGTCGACAAGGCTGTTGAGACAAACGACGGATTTACTCGTGTGGTAACTCGCAAGGAAAAACTGACTGCATTCCGTGAACAGAAAAGCCTAGCTAAACTAAAGGAGAGTATATCGTCTGGCGAACTAAGGACTTTTAAGGTGATTATTCGGAGAGAACCATCCGAAGGCGAAGCCTCAGCAGAGTTTCCTGAAGGCTCGCTATTATCAACGTAGAAATACGTCGTGGCTCCCGTATGCAGAATATCCGGCGACCGGAAGTCCATGATTGTTTGGCTTTCGCGAATTGAAGACGCTTGCCGGGTGATTCGATCGTTCAGCCCTAGGGAGCCTACCGGTGGTCGCACACAGCCCATCCCTATCGATATTTAAAGCCAGGATACACGGAGTTCCAGTGTCAATCACCGACGAGGAGATACAACGCGAGCTGTCATCACTCGGAGTCAATCACGTGAAAAGATTGTCTCACATGCGAAATGGAGCAAGAGCTATGCTCAGGAAAGTGATTCTTTCCTTTACGCGCCAACCTCCGCCATCCGTATTTCTTAGATACCAAACTCACCAAGTAGTTCTCGAGTCCGACCAACCCAATTTATGTCACAAGTGCCTGAGGCCAGGACACTTCGCCGTCAGCTGCACAATGCCCTAAGTATGCAAGAAGTGCGGCAACCCCAGACACCTAGCCGCAAGCTGCATCAATTCAACAATATGTGTGAACTGCCGCGGTGCTCACGCGGCGAGTTCATCTGCCTGCCCTCGCTTGGCCTACCTTCGGGACAGAAACCGAATGATACTGGAAGCCCGCACACTGCAAAAGGTGAAGGTGCTGCACCCGACGGCCGAGACCACCGACATATCTCCTACATCAGCCCTGTCTGTAAACAGCACATCTCAGGTTCCAAAACAACCTTCTTACGCGAGCGTCGTCCGCGGAATATCCGCAGCACCGCAGCTGCTACTACCGGCTACCATATCAGCTAAACACCCGACCGCCACTGTTGCTTTGTCTTCAATACCGACAACCTCTGAGCCCCCCGTTTGCAACCGGCGCAAATTTTGCAGGATATTCGAGCTGTTATGAGACAAATCAGACTGATTCGAATCGCACCAAAGTCAGTCAGGAGACAAGTGGCTGAAGCTCTTACCCGTATGCTCTTAGCAGTTTCATCGGATAACGACGTCGAAGCATGGTATGTTCTTTTCTCATTTGCACCCGTGGGCCTTTGTCTTCCCCGCGCCCACAACGACGCTCCATCCCTCTCAGTCATAATACGCAACAATCTTTGCGATTTCTCCCGAGATATGCGTCTGTCAAGCGTGATTGCCACCTCTTATGCCCGCGTTTCGACTCCCAAACCATTCAGGAATAATACGATGCGCCAGTCCATTATTAAACTCTCCGAAGGAGATGTTTCTGGCGCCGCCAGACTTATCGTTTCCACAGATACGATAACGCCCGGCATTGACCGTACAGAGGCTTTGCGAGAGCAACACCCATTAGCTTCTGAGGACCAAGAATGGCCGACACTGACCAGAACTCCTATGCCCTATGCCACATCAAAGAAAGATATTCAGGTGGCTATTAAGCGCTTCTCTAAGAGCTCCGACGCAGGGCTATACTTTATGAGACCGCGGTTATTAATGGACGTCCTTTCACCGTCCCTCAACGACGTCGCCGCTAGCTTGCTCTCCGCATTGGCAAAGGTTGTAGACATTCTTCTTTGGGGCAACCCCCTTCTTGCCTTTAACCTTTGATATTCGGCGCAAGACTATTTGCCCTTAAGAAAAAGGACGGATCAGTACGTCCGATTGCTTGTTCGTCTACGCTACGTAGGCTCGCCGCGAAAATCGAATGTAACTACAACAAGACCGTTATTTCTAACGCAGGATTTGCGGCGCCGGGTGGGACCGAAGTAGCCATTCATGCAACTCGTCCTTTCCTTGATTCGCGCAAACTTTCACGGGTTCTTGTAAAGCTCGGTTTTAGAAACGCTTTTAACAGTATGAGACGCGATCATCTGATAAAGGTCGTTGCATCCCACGCCCCTCATCTATTGCACCACGTCGGGCTGACATATCGGCATCCGTCCTACCTGGTCCTGCCTGAGCATGTTATTTCGTCCGCCAGCGGACTGCACCAGGGAGACCCCTTAACCTCTGTTTTGTCCGGGTATCAAGAATCTGGTAGATTCCTTCAAAAGCCAGCTTCAAGAGAACCTTGAGGCCCGGTGCGGAGGCGCGTCATACTATCCCAACATGACTGGAGTGCCCCTTTGCACGCTGAAGTACAACGGCGGCTCTTGAATGAAGCTGCCGACGACACGACCAGAGCTCGCCTAAACGCCGTTTCCGTCACGGATTCCGGTGCCAGATGCTTCCAGTGCACCCATAGGCGCTTTTCTTGATGACGAGATGATTCGCATAGTAGCAGGCCTACGACTGGGGACAGACCTTGTTAGCCCCCATCGGTATCAATGTGGTCACTCCGTCAACAGACTGGGACATCACGGCCTATCGGGTATTATCAGCGCAGGCCGACGCCCTCGACATGCCGCTATCAATGAGATCTTCAGCAGAGCCCTCAGGTCATGCGGTTGTCCGTGCATCCTCAAACCCTTGGGCCTCTGCGTGGAGGACGGCAGGCGTCCAGACGGGCTGACACTTACACCATTCGAGCGAAGCAAAATGTTGGTTTGAGATGCAACCGTTACGGACTTCTTAGCACTTTCTATGGTCGGTGGCGGCGCATCCGGAGCCGATTATGCAGCACACCTTGCGGAGACCAGCAAGCTAAGAAAATACTCATTAACTGGGTAACCCCACTAATTCTGGCCTCTAGCGCTTGAGATCTTGGATGCTCCTGGTGTTCGGACCAGACAGCTGATCCGAAAAGTCGGCACTTTGTTAGATCAGTCAACCGGTGATAGCAGATCGTCGTCCTTTTTTAAACAACGTCTGGATCTTGACATACAACGTGGAAACGCGGCCTCCGTTCTGGGTACACTTCTGAAGTGGTCTCGGCCTAGCCTAGACGAGGCGGACACGTGATAGTCACAATACGTACTTGCTAGGCACACTGATTTAGCTAATATTTTGTAATATGTGTCCCACAAACATAATGTAATATACGAAAAATAAATAATTTCAGACAGATAGGGTAGATGAGTTAATAGATAAAAAAAAATATATATATATATATATATATATATATACAGGGTGTTCCTATTTGTGTGTCCAAAACGCTAGGGTATGGTCAAACTCGGTGAGAAAATCATTTTTGCCAATGGGTGGAAGCCGGGAAAACGTTTTGTTTAGGAGTGAGGATGAAATTTATAAAAGCAGTTATTCTGTCTTTTTTCTCCTACATAGTTGTGCAAAATCTACGTTTGTGGGAGAACCAGTCAGCGGAACCGATCATACCGGCGTGTTTGGCGGAATATTCTGCACAATCAAATATACATTACTAGCTTGCGTAGCAAAAAGCGAATAGCCAGATTAAGGAAAGTCATAAAAAGTCAAAATGTTACGTTAACGCTTTTTTGTACAACATCGTAATTTTTTCCATTACGACCAAAAATGCACGTCCAAAAGACTACTCTCAGGCAATAGCAGATTTAATGCCCACTACATTCGTACCAAAGTGATGGTGCTGCGTTACGTAGTTGCCAAGTGACTAAGCTTTTTCGACAGTCATAGTTGTTATGTTTCACGTTGAAGTTTTCACGTCCAGAACCGTAGCATTTTGCCAAGACGTTTCCGCCCCCTCTTTCCATTAGAAAAAATTATTCTCTTGCTGAGTTCTGCCAAACCTCAAAATATGTACCTAACTTTCTCATACACCCTATGCAAGTATGCATGCCTTCGCTTTCGATATGACTGTCGAAAAAACTTAGTTACTTGGCAACTACGTAACGCAGCACCATCACTTTGGTACGAATGTAGTGGGTATTAAATCTGCTATTGCCTGAGAGTAATCTTTTGGACGTGCATTTTTGGTCGTAATGGAAAAAATTACGATGTTGCGCAAAAAAGCGTTAACGTAACATTTTGACTTTTTATGACTTTCCTTAATCTGGCTATTCGCTTTTTGCTACGCAAGCTAGTAATATATACTTAATTGTGCAGAATATTCCCCCAAACACGCCGGTATAATCGGTTCCTTTGTGCGCTGACTGGTTCTCCCGCAAACGAAGATTTTGCACAACTATGTAGGAGAAAAAAAGACAGACTGCTTTTATAAATTTCATCCTCACTCCTAAACAAAACGTTTTCCCGGCTTCCACCCATTGGCAAAAATGATTTTCTCACCGAGTTTGACCATACCCTAGCGTTTTGGACACACAAATAGTAACACCCTGTATATATATATATATATATATATATATATATATATATATATATATTGTGACACACTTATTACAAGTATTGTAATGAAATTATTACGAAATGATTGCGCTGGCCGCACAAAACTTATCATACAGACATACGCACCATTGCTGTGATCCCTGTGACATTGCTCATGCAAGGTGAACTTGCGTCCATCGATTACAAGGAGGGCCCACACCACAGCGACGTCCTGAAAATGGCGTTCGAAGAACACCTCGACGCGATCGCCGCTCGTTGTATTCGCGACGAATACGTGATGCCAGTCCTGCCTCTGTAGATGAGCCATTGCCATAACCGGGACACGTGAATACTTCACTATACATTCGCATCTAGTGTCTATGTTGTACCTAGCATCGGGACAGGATATCGACAAGTGGTTTTATCATGCGCTGGGTGAGAGACACCGTGCATAGGCACAAATAACCGGCCGTTGTCCTATGGAGGCCTAGCAGAAAGAAACGCAACTTTCCTACATTCGTTTGCTTGTCAGAGAAGTTCCGATGCTTCAAAGGGGAACTACCTTCTTACACAGCTTGCGGCAAACCACAATATTCTTCTCGAGTTTCTTAGAATTTTAGGTGCGTGAACCTACATGCCTTTGTGTCCTGAGTAGTATGCCAATTGTCTAAAGTTATACATTATCCATTAATTGCGTGAAATATAATTATATACAAGTTTATTTCATCAGAAATTGGTAGATACATATATAATTAGATTTATGCACGTGATGTGTAATAGTTACATTATTTGATGGTGTACAAACAATACATTCTGTTTCATGTTTGCAGAATGTATTGTACGAAGAATTAGAGATATAAGATCTATCTACAGTGATTATAGACGTGCTCTACCTAAAGATGCTATAAATGCGAGTGCGGCAGATATGGCATCTCTAGGTCATCATTTACGCGGGTAAACAACACTGCAAACTTTCCTGAGTATACATCACTAAGTTTACTCCCCATATTATCCAACTTATCAAGTTTTCATTTCTACTTGTTAAACCTATTTGTCGTTGGCCTAAATGAGCACTCTTTCAACGTCAAATTAAGTCCGTTATTGGATATTGAAATGTTTTGTTGATTTCGAAACTGGGCTTTCCAACGGTCACACTAACGTCGGCACTGCATGCAGATAGCGGTGAATTACCCGTATGCTAGCTCTTGCCATGCATTTCCGATTTTCGGTTCTAACCTACAGTGGCCGCAATGTCCAGCGAATCGACACACGATTCGATCATAGCCTTGCTGAAAAATTTAAACAGACGAAATTGATGGATATTCTTTACCTACGAGACCGCAACGCTGAAGAAGCTATCGATCAGCACTTTGCGTGTTAACGTACTCATAAACATATTCGCAATAGTTGTAATAATCAAGCGTGTTCATTAATCACCCCAAAAGGTAATGAAGTACAAATTATGAACAATAATTGCAATAACCGTAGTCGTAATAGTAGTAGTAGTAGTAGTAGTAGTAATGCCCATCAAAACTCACCCAATCACGGAGCTGTTGGGGGCGTTCGGCGTTCCACTCGTACTCGGGAAAGATGGCATTTACCTGACGCGGATTATAGACGTCGTTATGATCGTACCGTGGAAAATAGCGATTGAGGCCTGCTAGCGCCTCCTTGGCAGTACGTGTTAACTTTGATAATCGAGTCATTCTGCAAACAGAAAATACGTAGGTTACTATTACGAAAAGCAAACAAACGCCGCGTGCGCAATATACCTGTAATCATGTTTTACTCATCTCATCGCTTTGACTCCTCCTTCCTCGAAACCTGAAATGATAAGTGCAATTTTTACAGCACGCGGGCTCCTAAAAAGCATATATATATATATATATATATATATATATATATATATATATATATTGTTTCATGCATTGTTTATAAATAAACACATATTGCATATCTAAAAACATTGGTTATAAGTGCGTAATTACGTACTTGTATCAATAATATATGCCCGTACAACTCAAGTCCGAACGGCACAAAAATTACTTATGTAAATACCAATTTCACCAAAATACAGTTTACGTTTTGCAGCAGCTTTTCTACAAGGTACCCGTTCCCAGTGTACAGGCCTAACTAAAGCCTGTTCTGACAGTGCCGTGATTGTTAGACCCATTGATCGTCCCAACTCTCAATTCTAGATTCTCAGAGGTCATATCGCTTGTCGACAAGGAATTGATCTCTGCGTGCGACTGTAAACATTACACGCTATTTGGTAAATGATGTGGCGTAGCTTTCACTTGACACTGCGGTCAATATTCTTCTAAAAAATCCTATTTAATAATAATAATAATAATAATAATAATAATAATAACCCTTAATAGTAAATGACCCTTCGCCCGAAACCGGGGAAGTCACAAGGAGACCCCTCAGCATACCGCCCTCTCTATAAGCATGCCCTCCTGCCTATCCAAGGCAGCGGAAGCACATTATCAACGGGCGACGACTAGTTACAGAATTAGAAGACAAGAAGGCGCTGTCAGAAAACCAGCATGGTTTCCGCGCCAGGCACTCCACACCCTCGGCTATTAGCAAAGTTCTAAACATAGCTGAAACAAAAGAAATTCACCTATCGCAAACCGGGCGCACTGCCTGGCCGTCCTTATTGATGTCAATAACGCGTTTAATACGCTCTCGTGGGACGCCATAAACCAAGCACTTGGAAATAAACGCGTGTGTCCCTACCTACGGCGTATCCTAGCGTCGTATCTAAAAGACCGAGCATCTACATACGATGGAGTGGACTACGCCGTCACAGCCGGGGTTTCCCAAAGATCTGTACTGGGACCAACCTTGTGGAACATAACCTATGATGGAGTACTAAGACTGCCGCATCCCCCGGGAGTTTTTTTTCTATCGCCTACGCAGACGATCTGGCACTGATCGTTACCGCCAATGACGAGGATTTGCTCGAAAGTACAGCCAACGGAGCCTTGGCGGATATCCGACAACACCTCCGCACGCTTGGCCTCGACACTGGCTTCACAAAAAAAAGGGAGCAATCCTTCTAAACGGTCTAAAGCGTCCTCCACGCAACCTAAATTTACACCTGGAAGGCCATCCAATAACATCCACGCCCGTGGTCAAGTACCTGGGCGTGATCCTGGATAGAGCTCTCACAGGAACACCTCATGTGCGCTATGCAGCTAAAAAAAAGCAGCCAAAGCCTCAGCGGAGTTACGGAAAATCCTCCAACGGGCCAGAGAAGCAAGCAACTCTCGGCGCCGACTCTTAGGATCAGTAATAGGCAGCATCATTGTATACGCCGCACCCTTATGGGAACGCACGACTACAAGAGCTACAACACGTCGCCTCCTCAACAAGACCCAAAGACCTATGGCGCTTAACATAACACGAGCAAGTCGCATGGCTTCCACAGCAGCCGTACAGGTCCTCTCCAGACAAATTCCCTGGGACTTAAGTAAAAACATTGGCATCAAGAAACCCTGTAACCAACGTTCTGACGGAGGGCACACTAGCCAGCAGAACCTACACACTAAGCGAATGGAGCCAGCAATGGGAAGCAATCCAGCCGGGCCACCCTGGATATTGGACAAGATCAATACTTCCTGATCTTTAAAAAAATGGTACAGCCTCAAACACGGCTCGCTTACCTACCCACTTGCGTAACTGTTAACAGGCCATGGTGCCTGTTTTTAGCAGTACCTACACCGCATTGGTAAAACTGACTCCCCTGTATGTCGCATGTGCAACTCGGGGGAGCCGGATGATGTTAGGCACTGCTATGAGCGGTGCTCCTTCTTCGACACTGAGCGAGAGCTATTGTCCCGGAACCTAGGACTGCAGAACCCCCTCACATGCCAGGCCCTTGTAGAGGCCCTCCTCAAAGATCACAAATCCTGAATTCTAATACGAAGATTCGCACAAGGTTTCTCTGAGGCGAAAATAACCGCCACACAAAGCCGAGCTGCCTAAATGGCAAGAAGAGTGGCCAAGTGAAGTAATCTCGAGAAGACAGTACTGCGGCCACTCCCCGTCAAGCGGCAAAGAGGACGACTGGATTTTAGTGGGTGCGAGTCCCACACTACCGAGGCTTTAACAACGTCGCCCGGTGTGCATAACGCATTTTACCAGTTACCTCTACAAACATAATAATAATAATAATTAGCTTAAACGAGTTCGAATAAATTAAGGTTACGGGATACGTTGCATATTACCCGTGACAGATGACGAGTTTCACGCTCTGCAAAATTTATGTTCTAACAGCACAAACACCGACCTTCGCTGCGATGAATTTTTGCGTACTACTGTTTATTATACAAGATTGCGCTCTCTAATATATATTTGATCTACACTACAATCTGTGCACACATTCGCGCAGCATATAATATTTAATAAGAAATAGAAACAACTTCGACTGCCTTACCTCTGCACATTTGCCGGACGTCAAATGTTGAACCGGGTCCTCCTGCTAAACACGAAAAACAGCTCCAGTGTCAGCAGGAGTTAATGATGACTTCCCTGCGTTAACCAGGAGTATTTCATTAGCAAACGACGCCGATCGGTAGAAAGCTCTTTGGGCACATCAATGCTTTTGTGCATAAATAAATGTGTTTGTATGTATGTTCAGATGTCGTTGTAGTTGTGATAGACTTGCATTTCATCTCCCGATAAGTGAGTAGGCATTACCAGAATTCCTCTAGCAAGTTTTTCATCTAACTAAATATTTACTAGGTTCAAATTATCTATCGAACACACGGCACAGTCATTGTTGCTACTATACACACATGCACGTTTAACTGACATTTAAAACTATTCACGCCATTTTGCACTTAATACACTTCAGTCATCAAAGTTGACACCTTTTGTAACCTGAACTCCGCTGCCGCCAACCTGAACAACAGGTGGACGACTAGTTAACCGATATTGAAAACCCGCCCGCACCTGGACTTCCTGGAAAGTTTCAGCTGGATGACTTAGACGTAGACTACCATCCGTTGTGATTTACTACGAAAGCGGAAGCAGCTTACGTCATCTTGCTACGGCAGCCTAATCCCTTTGATAACTAGTGGAAAAAAAAATCAACGCCCACGAAACTCACGCGGCGCTCCATCCATCGAACACGTCTCGAACTGCTCAGGCCACGACATTGCCTACTAATAGTACAGATACCAACGTCAGGGCTAGCGAACACAGCAACACACAGACACTCCAACAAGAACAGGCACCGTTTGATTGTTGCAGGTGACGTCATCATACATTATGTTTTTAATGTGCTAAAGGAGTTAAGTCCCGTTCATGCTTAAGCTCGCTTCTGAGCATTTTTACTGGCGTATTACCACTTACGGAAACGTCTTACTTAAATGTAGCTAAACTGTCTTTGAGAATCAATTAGTGTAACAGACAAACTTGAAATATTGATCCTTTATTTCTAATCGGCATACGCTGCACAATATTAACACCGCCTATACTATATTGGCCCTTCGTTGGACGTCAACCACGCATGTCATAAATCTTTTTTCTGCGTCAGGGTCCGAGTGCGAATCGATTTGCCTACCACTACCTAGATCAGTTTGGATTAAACCTAGGTTCCCACCTAAGTTATGCTAAATGATATGGCCGTTCTGGCTCGCAGCGGTCCGGGACTGTGTACAAATACGTCCTTTTCGCATGTCCTAAATAATCCTAAAGTTACCCCTAAGCAAGTCGTGCGTGCGCACACTGCATGCTGACGCACGCCCGGCCGGAACGATGTGCAGGAATGGTGGTGGTGGTGGTGATGTCTTTGCAGGCATGGCTCACACGGCGAGGCAGGCAAGACAGCCGACTCAATCTGAGTCGATTTTCAGATCAGTCTTGCGACGCCGAGCCGCCGGTGAGGCTCTGCGTGAAGTGCGACATGGAATCCGCAACGGTAGGGCGATTTGTTCTCGAATGCAGCATAATTCTACTACTAGGTGAGCGAGAATTTGTCCGACAACTAGACCTCACAAAAGGTATCGGTCATGACGCCGTTCGCCAGGCAAGGACGCTGCTAAGACCTGAGAGCGTGAAAATATAAGATTATTGACCCGCTAAAGAACGTCATATATATACTTAGAGAGAGAGAGAAACATTACCGCAGGTGCTTCTAAGTTACATACCGTAATTTAAAAGCACCTTTATTATCACATAAATGAATATGTGACAATGTGTGGCTCGAAGTCTATTTGTATATTGGCAAGTGTACGTAATCGTGATAGGGGAACATAATCAACGGTGTCGGATCGGAGACCACAATACGGATTCACATGCGCTCATACAGCCATCCGTCAAACTAATACGCCGTTTTTGTGCTCAAAAGATCCGCGTCCATCAAAGTCAGAAAGCAATAGCTTCTTAGTCCCAACAAGTTGCACTTTGTAAGTTGCGAATAGAACAGTTTTGTGAACCTTCTCGAACAAAAAGTCTACACTAGGAAAAAGACCGACGCCACACCATAAGGGTTTTTCATGAATTGTTCCTCTATATCTAGACTCGACACAAAAATCGAAGAGAAATGTGTGAGTCAGGAAAAGACGATAAGCGTTGTAGTCTCGAATGTATACATGATGAATCGAAAACTGGTGAACATTACAGGACGCTGCGATGATGCGTGCGCTACCTTGGTGTTAGTAGGGGTGTTTTGATACGTTCATATACTAAATCTGCATGCATATGTATAGATATATAATCTTAGGAAGGAAAATCCCCATAGCATTTTGTCATCCCCCCACATTTTGTCAAAAACGTGAGCTGACACAAATACCGTTCAGAAGACCCTAACTATATCGACAAGTTAGCCTGTGCTGCTGCTATAAGCGCTTCTCATATAAATAGGTAACCTATTTATTTAGGTGTACATGTCAAGCAAAAAATAAATTCACCTATTTATTATCCGGCTCAAGGTATTTTTAGTTTTCGCTCAGCTACCCACTCTGGTCGGCGGCGACTCCAATTGTCGTATTCATAGTGGCGCCACCGACAGGAAGGGCGATGTGCTTCTTACGCTTCTAGAGAATTGAGGCCTGCATTGCGCGAATGAGCGTGATAAATTCACGTACGTTTGCCAAAGTGGAAGAAGCACTATCGACCTCCTGTTTCATAACCTTCAACATCCGACGGAATTTTAGGGATGCGAGGTCCTTAATATTTCAGCACGGAAACACCTTCCGGTGCTAGCGTCTCTGTGTCTGCCTGGCCAGGGGCGCGCCCCGCGGCGGCAGCCGACAACGTACTTGTCTAGGCAGCTAGACTTGCGTGTTTTGACGCGCAAATTACGGCTGCTGAGATCAACTTCTGACATTAAACAAAGCAACCACGCTTTGGAGGCCACTGTCAAAGCGGTTGTAGTCAAGAAGAAGTACAGAAAAAGACGGGCGCGGCCCTGGTTTACACAGGCCTGCCACCTAAAACGTCGGGAAGTGTCGGGGCTCCTGCGCCGAGCACGGGCTCTGCACTCCGACTCCCAGATAGTTGTTAATCGTAGGCCGCTTCATGGCCGACATAGAGCAACCTACAAGAAACTGCTCGTGGAGAATAGGCGCCGGTATGATGAGGAGGAGGAGTTTCGCATGCTTGAGAGAGCAGAGCGCGAAACCCCATGTCTACATTGTTCGCCGGCTAAGCAAAGGCATGCACAGCATGACAAAGGAGCAGTTGCGGCAGCACTTTAGTGCTCTTCTGCTCGATGCAAACGTCTTCGCGACCAACCCAGTTATTGAGCAACCGCTCACTCTGGAGCACCATTGCATGAATTCGCCGTTTACGGTCGAAGAAGTGACGCAGATCTTGCGCGGGTTGCCCAAGAGGAAGAGTAGTGGTCCTGATGGGATCTATTGCGAACACTGGGCTAAGTCGTCCGATGTTTTAGCAGGGGAGCTGTGTAATCTGTTTAATCAGATACTCAGCGGGGGACACATACCCCAGGTTTGGCACGAGCCCAGGCTTACTCTGCTATTCAAGGGCAAATACGGTGACAACGTGACGATCTAAATCTCTACCGGGGTATCGCGTCGGAACGCACTCTTAAGAAAATCTTCGCCAAGTTGATTATCTCGAGGGTGTTTTCAACTGTGGAGAAGACCCTACCTCCGGAGCAATTCGGATTCAGGAAGGGTCGAGGTACACAGGACGCGATCCACGTACTCCAGTCGGAAGTTGAGCGGGTGTTGGCTGTGCCCGGGGGTCACTTGTACGCCGTCTTTATCGATTGGGTCAAGGCCTTCGACAAAGCTCCCCGTCACTTACTAGTCGATTCATTTCGACGTGCTGCGGTGGTGGTTCTTTTCTACGAGTGCTCTTTAGCTTCTTTGCTGAAGACCGCCTTGAAATAAACATAAGGGGCGAAGACACCTTGCAGCTCAGGCAAAACGTAGGGACCCCTCAAGGGACCCTCTCAGTTGCCTAGCCTTCTCTTTGCTCATCGCAGACCTAGCCCGCCACGTGCGGAAGGAGTTTAGAAACGCCGTCGTCGTTATGTACGCGGATGACACTAGTAGTGGCCCACCGGCACTGCGGTGCCATTCGTCGTATTGTCGGCGACGTAAAAAGTTACCTTCACCGTAAGGGCCTACAAATAAATTCGCGGAAGACGAAAGCCATTAAGTTTCGCCGTGGGGGTCGATTGGATGCAGCTGACGTAATACCCTGCTGTGGCCAACCGCTGGAGTTTGTCAACTGCTTCCCGTATTTGGGTCTGAGGCTGCACTATACGGGAACGACCTTTACCAAGCACATCGGCGACAGGTGTCGGGCGGCTATTGCCTCTATTCACACAGAGGTGAGAGACCTTCGACGACTGTCTCTGATTGCCGCATTGCGTCTTTTTGAGCTTAAGATTGTGCCAATGTTGAGCTACAGTATTGGCAGGGTGTGGGGCCATCTTTCCGCGGCAAATTTTGCGCAGCTAGAAAGATGCTTTACAATATATATGAAGCGCGTTCTTTGCTTGCCGCGGACGGCAAGGAATCGCTTTGTGTACCTGCTAGCGGGGTGCGGACCGGCAGTGGAAACAATCAGAGTCAGGCTTAAGTCACCTATTACAATGCCACTTCAGCAATTTTTGTTGGAGTGGCAGGGAAAAGTGACCGAGGCCTCGGCTGAGGTAGCGCAGTTAGATGTGTACCTCACCAGAAAGCTTTGGGATGGAATGGCATGCACTAGCCGGCACGTGTACACAAGGTACATTGTACATGGCTATCATCACTTGGTGTGTTCAACTCAAGGATTTCACCAAGTTGGCGATCAATGTCGTTGCCGGTTCTGCTCGCAGGTATGCGCTAAATACCACGCAGCGAGCTGCCAGTCGCATCGGCGGTCTTTGCACTTTCTTGCCCGGTGGGACGGTCGCTAAAGTGTTAAAATTGTATATAATGATGATTGTATTGTATTTATGTACCATCTTGAAATGCAAAATTATTGCGAAATAAACAATATATATATAAATAGCAGCTGAGCTGAGTACACATAGAGCAGCTGAGCCCTCGACGCACCTTCTCATGACAGAAGAGCCTCGGCAAGACACACGGGCCGCTAAAATATGACACGTCCTCTGGGATTCTAGTGGGTTTGCCGAGTTCAACCTGCCAGTGACGCAGGTGCATCCCGCATTTCCGAAACCTGTGAAGAACACATTATTAAAGTCAAGGACCCGATAAATGATTATATGTCACAATGTTAATTAGGCATACAAGTAGGTAGTAGGTCATTTAATCATCTAGATAAACTAACGTCAGTTGTCAATAGAATATATAGTTCATTCTAACAGATGTCAGTTGATTTTATTCGAGTGTAAGTTATGTATACCTTACGTAAGTTAAATTAAATAGTTTTTAAGTTAGGTATATACTATTCACTAGTCTATGTATTATTCATATAAATTCCGCGACTTGTAATCAGACCTTTGTCACTATTATTTGTTTGTTAGTAATATATCCAAGAAATTGTCTTTTTATTCGCCTTGTATTACAAAATGCTGGCTCTACTGAATGCGTCGTGATAAACCAAGACACAACCCCGAAAAAGTAGACATTCATTCTGTGAGGCAGCAAACTGTAGCGACACAATTCATTTGCGCGGAGCGTAGCCCATAGATGCATAGTTTGTAGTTGCACTTATGTACGCATACACTGTCAGTATTCGACTAGGTAAACAGCCATCAGACGATCGCCATATATGGCAGTGAGAATGCCATATATGGCAGAGCTTACAATTCACGAAACCACTTTCGGGCCGTATTATTTCCTTAAAAGGGGGCATTGATTGGCCGGGAAGATCCCTGGATTTGAATTCCTTGGACATATTTTTATAGGTTTTGTAAAGATCCGATCCTAGAAGAATGCCCTCAAAACAATCCTTAAGTCCTAACGTTTGGGCGGTCGGCTGAATTATGTATTGCGGCGACAGCTCCCTGTACTTGAACAATTTGCGAGCTTCCGCAAGACCTGTGTTCGCGTCAGCTTTCCGGCTTGTGCGCGCAATGTAACTGCTGGCAGGTGTACATGAAATCGTCGTGTCCCATATTAGCAGACGGCCCCGTTCCTATGGTGTTAGGGTTTTTCTATCTGGGCGTAGGAGGCTGTTGACGCACACGCCGAGGGGCTCTTTTACTAAAGGAATCTGGGCGGTCTGCAGAGCACGGTGTACGACAATGTTGATAGCGAATTGTCTTAAATGACGACCGGCACGAAACCGGCAGCACAACACGTGTTCCGCTGTAGCGGTAACTTCGGGTATAGGTTGCAGATGTGATCTGCACAAACTGCCTCCCCAAGCCGTAACCCCGAGACGATGCGGAGTGTGCTATTGTCCAGCATCGTCCCCAGTTGCGGGGAAGGGAGTGCTTGTAGCTACTTTCCGCTTATTGGATAAAAACAAGGAACGCTTGTTTTCTACGCTAGCTTGATCCCATTTTGTACGATTGCAGCAAAACTGCGTCTGCTAAATGACTCCGATAGTTGAATCTCTTTAATTGGAGCATATGGTTCGACTGGTTGCTATCCGGGTTTGGCTGAATCACGCGACTGGCAGATTTTTTAAGAAGCTCTTCGCGATCTAAGCAATGAGGACGCTATCCCCAGGTCGCCTTACGGCTGCCCTTACATGGGCGGCACCGCGCTGCGTCTTTGCAATCCTTTCGCAAGTGGTAAGCAGATCCGCATTGTCTACAGCGAGAAGCCTTCAAAGGGCTACCCGGCTTTATATGATCTAAACGCCGACTGACCCAAAGCATTCATAATTGTTCCCACATTAGCGTGGTGCGTGCCCCGTGTATTTCTTCTTTAACGGTCGATCTTGAGCCACTAGCCCTGACGCTTATAGGCATCCCGCCCGGTGTCTGCAAGCTGAGCAATGTGGCCCGGTCCTCCTTGTCTTATGCAACAATAATGACCTCTCCGTGTCAAAAAAAGGTGGTTATTCTATTTTGCCTGTAATATGCTTTACAATATCTTCATATACTAGCTGATGTATATACTTTTGTATACTTTTTACAAAGTGTTGCTGTAGATAACATCATTAAAGTTTGACTTCAACAAGTTATCTACAGCAAAAAAAAATCACCTCGGCTCTCTTCTTCGCGCGAACAAATATGATGTTCTTCTGCATTGTAACCAGATTTGCAACAATTTTCCCTTTTGGTACGACCTTATTCCAGCCTTCGTCGGATTCTTCGTTGAATGACAGATCCACCGCCGCGTTGTTCTTTCCAGAAATGATAGTTCTAGAGTCCTATGCCTCCTTGGCACCAGTACCTCATCATCAGCACATCTCCGTGCCGTTTGTGTTTTTGCCAGTTTGCCACTTTGTAGTGGACTGTTTGCCGCTCTCTAAATGGCCCAATTATCTAAGCACACTACGCCAATCACAGTACCGAATTAGCAATTAAAGTAACACAGTTGTCACGACCTCGATCCGCAAGTGACCGCTCTCGGAAACCGCTAGCAGACAACCTAACGTTAGGGCCAATGGTAACGTTAGGACCAATGGGTAAGGCGACCGTCAAGTGCCTCAGGGAGCTCGGAAAAAGACTAACTTCTGTGACAAAGGATGCGCGACCCGGGGAGTACCTAGTGCAGCGTATCTTTATAGAAGTTCAACCTCATCTAACGAGGCTGTCAGTTCCTGATTTTTGAACTCTTGGGGGTCCTTTGCATGATACGTTTCAAAACCCCCTTTCTTTGGCTCATTGAACCTCTCAAAACACTGGGTAAGACCAATGGCAGGGTCTCCTTCAATATTTCATGCGCTTCCGTCCAAGCTTTTTTCAGCAGAAAACTTACAATCAAGCAGCTGCGCGAATCTTGATATTTGGGCACATAGGTCAGCATATACATGACTTATTTGGACTACGTTGTTCGACAATACTTAAGTATCTTTGGTTTAAATCGCTGCAGACGCCACAGCAACAAAATTACATCATTAGGGCCATCGGCGGTAGACGACGTTCTAACGGCAGCACCTTCGACAAACAAATTCTGGTTTCATATTGATACACCCAGTATTTCATATCTAACCCTACTCTAAGCATTAGCGTAAACTAAAAAATTATATATTTTTTTTATCAAAAGGCCTGCGCTCCGCTGCTCACCAGAGATATATAAGGAGGGTGCAATTTGGGTTTCAAATTTTAGTCACGTTCCTGTAAAATTAAAAGAATCTATTTATGTCAACCCATTTTATTTAAATATTAGCTTTATTAACGAAATCCAGGGCCCTCTAACGAAATACATTATATATATATATATATATATATATATATATATATATATATATATATATATATATATATATATATACATATATATACAACCCTTTATTGGTTATGTATATATAATATTATTGCGGATGCTCCTTAGGCGAACTTACCATCGGACAGGAACAAGCTGGTGCGCATACTTAAGCAATGTAGCATCGTCCGTTGGTCGGCGTTGGCTGCCTTTCTTTGCTCGCTCGCGACGTCTGCTCTCCTCTGCTGTCTTCTTCTTTAAACACCTAGATCGCGAACAAGGAAAGAAAAATGCCAGTCTTCGGATTTTCCAATTATTATGCATGCTTATATGTATATTTGGTTTGCTGAAACACATCTGTTTAAGACGCGCGTGTATCTCAAGGCTAGTGCTGTTGATCTGTGTGTCTTGTTTGGTATCTGAGACTTAATTTGGCAGATGCTGAACGTGGTCGTTTGGATATGAAATTGAATAGTCTGAATAGATAGACTATCCCACGGCAGTGGAGTCTTAAGCACAACTTTACTATACTGATACTACATTCTCAGAGATTTAATGGTAGTATATTTGCAATTTATTAATTTGCGAGAAGCCTGTTTGCTTCAGTCCGATGCCCGTTATGCCGTGTGTAAGGGCCGCAACCTAAAACGGATGCTTTATTATAGTGGGTTACAGACGTCTGATTCAAGAAGACTGAGTACCAGTTGATTTTAAGGACGCTAGAGATTACATTTATTTCTTTGATTGTGTGCTTTTTTAGCTGATGGATTCGTTATTATTATTATTAAACTAACGTACGCAGTAACATTCAAAGCAGCAATTGTAGAGCACGACCGTGATCTAGCCAAAACAGATCTCGATGAAATGTTCTACCCTCCTACGATCTGTTGTTAAATTTTAGATCAGTAAGACACTGAATTCCGAGAAATAAACGCGGACGTTTTTGGGCACTCATAAATGAAGCTGTATTTTATTGAATTAATATTGAGAAAGTAAAATTAATATTGAGGCAACCATCATTGTAGAAGAAACCTCGAAGAAGCGAAAAAAATTATTCGCTTTGGTTAAGGTTTAATTTTATGATCGGTTTAAGGTGCTACACACTAAACGGTCGCCCAAAAACGTAGTTTAAAAGCTTAGAATTATGCTTGACTCGGACGACTTAATTAATATCATAATTTATTAACACCTAAGTTGGATAAATTATAAACAAGTGCATTAGTCACAATAAGTGGCTCTTCCACATCACTGGATCTTTTCTTATCTTGCGAGCTCAGCTACTGACTGATCTGCTAGACATGCTGCGGCGTGTTATTTATTGCAATGGCCTAAGCATCCCGCACACCTACAACACTCCTGAGGAATTCTTACGTGCTGCATAACACGTGATGGAACCCGTGGGCTGCAAATGCCGTAGGTAAATGCCTATTTTTATATCCGGCTGCTCACCAGGGTGTACTCCACATTGCTACCGTCGTGTACGAGTATATTCCTATGTCGATGTCCTCTCATTTTTCCCCCACTTCATAGCAAAGGCCACAAACGCCGTCATCCTAGGTACACCCCATTGTACTTGTAACTCCTGTGTCATTAGTCTTCCCTCTAAAATATGAACTATTCTATTTCTACAAGCACTAGCTAACCCCAAAACCCGCTTTATAAAAAATAAGAAAATAATAATTAATATAATATAATTGATTGATTAGCGCAACTAATAACCCCGGCATGCGTGACTTCCGAACATGACACAAAATTATATCTACATGACTTACCCTTTTTCTTTAACCAACTGCGGTCAAACGTTTCCCGATACCGGTGTGACCTTCAGGAGCTTCATACTAGACAAATGCTTCAGATCAACGAAGTCAAAGAAGAATGATTTTTTATTACAGTTATATACAACTTTCTGAGCTATTTGTTCTGGGGTCCAACTTGGTCTCACTCAATTTTTGACCTAGTCTAATATATCTTAATTGCAAATAGTATTTTTTTAAATAATATATATTTATTGCAAATTGTATTTTTTATAACTTAGTTCGGAATGAGATATCACCGTTCGCGCAGAGAGCGATGTCGCACGGGACGTTCGTCTCTCAATTCTCACCTCAACCGTAGAGAGCGCCACAGGCGAGGAGCATTTCGCCAAGCAAAACTGTGCAGTTCATAATATCGTTGATATCTCCAGTCGTATAAATTCTATGAACGAATATATTTAGATAGGCATACTGTACATGTGTAACAGAAGTGCGATGAAATTGATAATTAAATAAAAATATGAAACTTGATTACTCGTGTAACTTGCCGGCATTGACGTCGCCACGTGGCTCCCGTGGCTGCACCGACACACGCGCATCCGCGCACTTGGTGTTTTCTTGACGTCACCGGCAAGAAAGGCAACCAAGAGTTATAGACCCGCACCCAAGTTTTTTTTCATTATTAGATTGTTGGTGGCGCAACATTTGGTGTCATAAGAACAAATAAGCAGAACACCTGCGCTCGTTATGAGGAATTTCCTCACTGCCGCGAGTTTTATTAATAATAATAATACTAGGTAATATATATATATATATATATGTACATGTATATATATAATATATATATATATATATATATATATATATATGTACATGTATATATATATAATATATATATATATATATATATATATATACATGTATATATATATATATATATATATATATATATATATATATATATATTATTAATTATTATTATTATTAGTAACACATACTTTATTTTTCATTCAGTTAGACATACATTTTCACCACCGGCTAGACCTAGCTACAACAAAAAGGAGAGTCCCTTACCCGTGGGCAACGAATCCGTGAACGACACCGTGTTTTCGCATTAAATTTTGACAGTTATCCTCTGTGACTGATACTGCGGAAGAGAAACAAATTATTTGTAAGAGTTAAAACATGATGAAGCATAACATTAAATCGTTTTTTCTTCGTTCGACTTCTCGATAAGCGTGGCCTTCAGTTCCTACACACTTGATGCTCAATAGTGAATGAACATACGGTGCGGTCGTTTCTTAGGGTTTTGTAATTGTTCTGGTCCCCCTACGCTTTGAGTGCAACACCGCCTGCCACGCAGAAGATCCCCATAGTTCGCAGCGTAAATGCTTCGAATCTACACATCCTACATCGGCAGTTTTTCAATGACCCAGGATGTCAGGATCATACGGCTACAAGAGTGCCGGCCTCCTTGCAGTTCCTTTAATGGTGTTGCCTCCTTGCAGCCTAGATTATGGTTACCCTTTGAATCAGCCATGTGCGTGCTACAAAAACATAAATAAGCGGCGAGAACATTAAGATTTAGGCAGAGGCTGCATAAGGACGTTTAGAATTATTCAAACATGCCTACGCATTTTTAAGCTCACCAAGCTTACGACGCAGCAAGAAGAAAACCGTCTGAGCGTTAATCAGGGGCAGACAATCATGCGACAAGCCAGAGACGAGACACCATACGACGGACGAGGTCAGGTGCTTCCAGAAGGAAGATAGTCTTCCGGCTATCTTCGGAGACCCGCCTCGTCCACTTCTCAAGCAATTAGTTCCACTGAACGAGGGCTCTTTCGCAGATATACACAGGACTTTCTTCGCTACAGAGTACCCATCGTGGCAAATTTTGAACTTCCGGGTGTCCCAAAAATATTTGAGGACTCGATTCGTATCACGGGACGCTGTAAATCACGATGGTATAGCAGTCCTAATTATTCACATCCTTAGGGTGTGATTTTTTTGTGGTTAACCTATTACTTATCAAAGTAATAGTCCGCCAGAGTCTATAACAGCTGCCCTAGCAACGGAAAACCGCGGGATGGCAAGGGTCCTCGCCAGGGGCCACGCCCCACTACCCTGTAAGATGATACATCAATTCGAACTCTGCTCTGCTCTCAGACTAGGCCAGTTAAGCGTTAAGCTTCACGTCGGTTGGTGGTAAACATGACTATCATGCGGAGAAGCGCCGTTGCCGTCCTAGCGACGATTATTTAATATTATCAACTAGCGTTGGGTCTATGTATATACGAGTATAAATATATGCACTCTACCTCAGCCGCATCTTATTCAAGCGAGGCAAATCTAAAATAGCCCAAAAGCTAGTTAGAATTCTCAGAACCCACCAGTATGGGAAAACCTGGCTCTCGGAGCAGCATAGCGGGTTACGGCGATGGGCGTGTGCCGAGGGTACCGCACGGTAAAGGTAAACGCTTCGATGCTCTCGGAGTGGCTGCAAGGAAGCACCTAACGGTGTCAGTAGTTGTAACTATTCCTGGAATTTGGGCAAAAGACCGAGGCGAACGACAATTGGTTGCCACGAGACATGTAGACCTTTTAAATGTAGCTGATGCTAGCTTCAAGATGAGCCGTGATGTGGATACTTGTTGTAAGCTGCTAGAGAGAACCAGGAGAAGTACAGTCAGGCAGAAGAGACGTGGTAGAGAAGCTCACAACAGTTTTCATCAGGGCTGCTCTCGCCCACCGTAGTGTGCCTGAGCTCTTGCACCAAGTGAGGGTAAAGGCATCACCGCAACTAATTAAACACAAAATTTCAATAGTAGAAAAGCTTAAAAAACTATGCTATGACCACAAGCATGAATACACTAAGCGGGAGGAAATCTGACTGTTCGAAAGAGGAGAACGGAAGCCCTCACGTGCAGCCTTGTAGAAGGGGCAAATCACCTGCTTGGCGACGAATAGGTAACGAGTCACCTGACCGGTAATGTACATAACCCACTAAGCTGTGTCTTCTTTACTACACTGCTTGCCGATTTTATCGGCTATGCTCGAAGGCCATATTTGTGCTGTACGCAGATAACATAGTGGAGGTGGCGATGGAGGTTAATACGAACTTCCACGAGGAGTGCACACAATACGACGTATCATGTGCCTTCTGGCCTCGCAGGAGGGACCACTGCACTGCAGCTGACAACTGTTAAATTGTCAATGTTATATGCATACTCAATATCAGTGAAATTAATATGATGATGATGATAGTCAAGCATAAGCCGCGCATTACACAATACAGGTAATAACTCCGTTTTAAAATTCTACATTTAATTACTTAACTTAAAAGCAACGTCCATGGACATTCATAGGTTGGTCCACTTGATGGCATTAGGACAAGCGTGTCGGCGATTGCTGCGGCGACCAGCGCCAGGCACCCCAGTACACGATCTTGCCCAGTCGTTTATCTCTCGCAGAGTGCTCTGGCAACGACTTGTCGAAGAGATCGTTGACCAAGGGCGAGGATGTTCGATTCTGGAGAATTTTGTTTAAGGCCTCTGCTTGTGAAACGCCACGCCAATTCAGTTGTTACCAACAGCGGCTAGTGGGGTTTGGTGCCTTTAGGGGACGAGGGTAATTGTTTTGCCTGGTGTTCCTTCCAAACAGGGTGCAACAACCTCAGCAGCGATTAACACCCTTGCATTTACTCAAATAGGTATGGCAATGAGCGGAATCCACTTAATACATTCTTGGTGCATATGTCACGGCCAATATTAAACACTATAGAGATGCTGCAAAATTAAGTTTCTGAAATTTATTTAACTACACGTGGATTTGTTTTAATGTCATCAAATATGAGCTACATTAACCCATCTACCCGCCAGCTGTACAGCAATTAGAATCACTTCTTATTCTGAAAATGTGACAAGTATTTCCAAGTCTCTTTGAGTGTTACAACATGTCTCTGTGGACGTACAAAGGGTTATCGAGCAGCTGCAGCCGAGTCTGCAAATTAGAGTTTAGACGACGGAATACCTTAGGCATTAGCCTGCCTGGTACCCTAGGAAATGTGTAGATGCTACTGAATTTCTAGAACCTATCTAGGCTAACTTTTAAGTAGCCGAGTGCAAAGTATTCGTATCGATCAAATACATCTGGTTTCGGCAATGAGGTAGCCAAGGCGCTTTTTCCCAACATTTAGACATTTGACATTGACATGCTCTGCAACTTCTGCCCCTTCATCGCGGCCGTTGCCATGAAGAGAAGCTTTGCTTCAAGTGAGAGCGTTTGAAATAATTATGCTCTTGCACAACGTGTTTCCTTCAGTGACACCTCTATACTTTCTCATTTCTTTTTAAACGCTATCTAGCTTAAAAATAGTAGGCAACCTTAAACGTCTTCAATGACTACATACGAAGTGCTCTACAACGTATTCGTAATGGCGTCTTTAGGTGATAAATCATATAAATAAATAACCGTTTTTATACAAAGTGGGAACCTTACCATTTGATTGATGGCTACTTTGGTATTACTGTGCAGCAGCAACTAAGAGGGTAGTAGATTACCTTTTTGTTTCCATTTTGGTATATCATAAGTGCCATTTTGGCATATCATAAGTGCCATCAGTCTGCAACCGGCTCTCGTCGGGAGTGCATCGGGTGTAGAAGTCTCCGTGTGAGATTGGTGATTTTGTGTGACCCGTCCATTGCCTTGTGTGGTATTAAGCGTGGGGCGAGTCTTCTGTCACGTCTGTCCCAATGGGGTCCGATGCTGAGACACGGTGAATTGGGTACGCCACCTTCTTACGTTTTCGATCGTTAGCATTTTCTAAGTGCTGTGAATGCGGTGCTTCGGAGCGCGGCGGAGTGTCTGATGCTTGTCGACTTTCTTCTGCTTTGAGTGCCTATGATGGTGTTGTTCAGCGGATTTGTGTACAGGTGATTCCTTGTGAGTCTGTGCATCTGTCGTTGTGGTTGTGTTCACAAGTGAGACTGGTATCCCAGGCTTTCAGCGCCAGTATGGATCTTGCTGGGTGAGACTTTACGGCTACATACAACTGTGGTACATTCGTGGTAGGAACAGATGCGCTGTCTACTTTGCAGTGTGGTGAAGCAGGCTGTTGACATTACGACGAGTGTAGCTTTGGGCAACATTTCTACATCTAGACTCCAAACTATTCAATGAGAGGAGGATTCGGCGGACGTGTAATCTGCAGCAAGAACTAATTTCACCGGTCGTCTGCTACGTGCGTTGCTGTTTTAGTCGGCAAATCATGGGAGCTACGGGCAACAAAGCCCCGGTAGAAACGAAGAGGAGAGGAGCAACCGCTGTAAATAAACGTAAAGCAGAGCCGCAAGAAGAGTCAAAGGGGAAGAAGGAGAAGCTGATGGGGGAAACAGGGCAAGCAGAGGCGAATTTGAAAGTGTGTGCAGCAAGCAGTAGCTTAAAAGATGTAAATGTTTCCAAAGCGGCGACCCTGCCAACGGTGCACTCAGTAGCATCAGCTATGGTGAACAACGTCACAGCTGACGGTTCTCGAAATGACGAGATCGCCAATGGTATTGAGTTGCCGGCAACTCAGCTGATTGTGGATACTGAAGAGACTGGGAATGATGTTTCAGGTAATGGATGGACCCAGGTGATAAGTAAATATACGGCAAAGAGGCTTGGAAAACTTCAGTCACAAATTGAGGCTATCAGGGCAAACACCGTGCGTAATTCCAAAGGTGTTTTCCGTATTGTAATTGCAAGGAGGATTGAGCACGACTGTGACGGTGAAATAAATATCGGCAGCGGGCCTTTCCTGGGCAACATGCTAGCTCTCTGTAGTGAGCTGTTTCGGCTCTACCCTGACACTAAACCTGAATTGAAATCAGGTTATATTCATGTTTGGACCAATGCAGTTGAAGTTACCAAAAACGTTTTGGGGCTTACAGAGCTTCTTGGAATCCGCGTAACTACAAGTTGTAGAGACCTGGACAACAACTGGGCACGGATTACTCAGGTTGACCGCGGCTTCACGGATGAGGACATATTAGCAGCGCTGAAGCAGGACGGCGTAGTGACAGTTAAGAGAGAAGTTGGGAAGCGACGCGTAAGAGATCAGCTTACAGAGTTCTTCTACGCTTTAATCGTGTGCCACCCACAGAGGTATTTCTGGCGTGCAGAAAGCATAAAGTTGTTATGTACGCTGGTGCACCTAAAGCGTGCTTCAAATGTCAAAAACTTGGTCACATAGCCGCGAATTGTAAAAATGAGATAGCTTGTAGAAATTATGGTGAGACTGGCCATCTTGCTCCTGGGCGAGCGACAGCTAGAAGGCGTGCCTTGTCCATTCTTCAAGTAGCGAACTAAGCGAAGCTTCGTGGGCCTTCTCGGCGGCCCAGGCCCTCTGGCAGGCTAGTCTTTCGGGACCAGGCGATAAAGCTTGAAGTCCAGTCGCTATATCGTCACGAGCCGCCTCGAACATTGCCTGGGCCGCCGGCGGGAGCAGGCGCTGGACATTTTCCGACGTAGCATGCATCGAGGCAGCCACGGCCGGGCCCGCCAAGGATCGAGCCGAGGGGAGACCAAGGCCGCCCATGGACGTGGGGAGGGCCGCCTGGCGCACCTCTCGTGGTCGTAAGTTTAGACTCAGCACCGTCTGTAGGGCCTCCACCACCTGGTCGTCGAATGGTTGGAGAAGATGGTTCAAATCGCCTGAGCAGTCTATGGACCGTAAAATGTGTACGATGCGGCACGCGGAGAACGACGGGCGAAGCAGGTAGAGTCCCTGGTGGGCTCCAACAAGCGGAAGACGTTCCTGCATCGCCCACAATCTGTCCATCAAGGGGTCGAGTTGTCCCGGCAACGCAGAGGGCAGAACCGGTGCGCCAAGAAGGTTTATTTCGTGGTCAGCCACGACTCTACACCCCGGTAGCAGCTCAAGCAAGGCCCTCAATGAGAGGTCGTCTGGGTCTGTCCCCGGAGCGAACACCTCGCATTTGGCCGTGTTCAGCACCAGACCACTGACTGCCTCGAAAGCAAGGACTCTGCGCACCTCATCGAGCAAGTCCACCATCGGTCCACCAAGTGTGCCATCGTCTAGGTACCAAGCGTTGAATGACACATGAACGGAGTTAACCAGCTCACGTATCCCCAGGCTGAATAGGGCCGGTCCCAAGGGGTCCCCCTGCTGTATGCCCGATGCCTAGAATAACGTCTCGGCGCCAAACAACAGGACGGATATCTCAGTTTAACTAATCAGGTTATCACTTCTGTCTACTGAACTTTTCTGATTTTGCTTTCCTTGGGCTGACTCAAATCATGACGGAAGTAACCCGCCCAATGTCAGTCTCTACTCCGGATCATCTGTGCATCGATGGTGATGGTTTCGGGAATGCATGATGCACATGCGCCACTAGCAGCCTGGGTGACTAGTTTAGGACATACCCACTAAACCCGGATTCCTCTCCACCCTTCAAGCTCGGTACTACTTTGGCATTACTTTAAAGCGTGGGAGAGGCGTCTCTGCCATTCTCCTCTACTCAGTTCTATGCCACTCTATCATCCCGCATGTCTACATGCGGTTGGATAGGGGGTTAGTGCCATTTTGTAAACCGTCTTGTGAGGGTGCGTCGAAACCGTGAAGGTCGAGACCCTCTATTCTGTCGTTTGCTTCTCAAAGCTACTCTGCCTCTACTCCTGTATAGCGCGCCCCAAAGAGGCTGACCAAGCGGATCATTAACACATTTAACCACGATCAGCTTGCCACTAAGTTGGTGATGGCTGACTGGTCTGATTGCCTAATGTTCATCGATTCTTATACAGCTACTGAAACATTTAACTTTAAACTATTTAACATTTATGATCAAACCTTCCCTTCAGTGGCTGTGCATAACCGTGGACCGCCCTTCAAGATCTGGCGCTTATCTGCTCTCCTACGTCTGCAAAAAAAAAACTTTGTTGGACGTATTACCGTCACTCGATCGAGTTATTACCGTCACTGGCTCACCCTCTTCCATCTCGCCAAGATGCTGGCAGCAATCGGCCAATCAGCTTGACTCCATTTATCGCTAAAGCATTTCAACGATGTGTATTGATGCAGATTTCGACACACGTTGACTTTCTTAATTTCCTCTCGCCAAGACAATTTGGTTTTTGTTCAAGAAGACTTAACAATACCGCTAATGCTTTTGTTAACCAGACTATCCTTAGGCTTTCTGGTCAAAGTAATTGATGTCTCGCAACTACTGTCGATATTAGCAAGGTTTTCGACTGTGTCGATTCTAATCTTAATTCTTCAATTCCTAGGTTTTAATAATAGTGTTGTTCTTGGTTTCGGTCTTATCTTTAGGATCGAGTTATTACCGTCACTGGCCAATCGGCTTCATTCGGCCAGTTTTCTATGCGCCATGGTATACCTCAGGGATCTGTAATAGGGTCTTTCCTGTTTATACTTTATATCAATATTGCTCTACGGAGCCTAGACAAGTTCTCTGGTATATGTGCGGTATCCTGTGCTGATGACTACACTCTGCTTGTCCCCTTATCTAAAGATAACCTGGTTTTGATACGGCGAACGAAGCATTGGCATTCCTGTGTAATGCTTTTTGCAACCTTCGCATGAAAACCAACGCCACAAAAACCCAGGTTATACTTTTCCGAACGTCCCACTCTCCAATAGCCTTCTTCAGAGGCGACCTAAATATGGATGGTACCCGACTGGAGCTGTCCCCAATTATCACCTGCCTGGGTTGGTCTTCAATGAGCGTATGATGTGGAACAGCCACGCTAGCATACTCCAACATAAATTTGCACCTGCTGTTGCTGCACTGGCCCATCTTAGACTTCGTGGGTTTCAAGTCTCTATTCTCGTCTTGGTGTACAGAGCAGCTAAATCCATACTAGACGTTATCGCCCCTTTTCGCAATTTATATCTAAAGGAAAACAGATACTTCAGTGATGTTTTTATACGCGCCGCTAGGGACACTCTTGGGGAACGTTTTCATTTAATGTAGCCACCATCAGCAGCAATTACACTTTCAATTCTGGCGCGAAAGCGCCCACATTGCATACGACGAGGAAGCACTTGCCGACCTCAAGGCTGTGCTACAACTTTGAAAAATCTCAAGGGAAAAAAACAAAGCAATCCAAGTACACACGAAAGCGGCTATCACCCGCTTTATAAAGGTTCCTGTTATGGAGCACACCTTGCGATGAGGTGTTGCGGCTGGGCGACTTTCTCCCGGAGTCGACCTCTTTGCCTACGCTGACGACCTTATCTACACCGTCGAGGTCCGAACTCCACTGGATCTGCTGAAGAGGCGCGCGAACAAAGCAATCGCCGACGTCTCCAGTGGATGTAGAAAGCAGGGCTTGACTTAATCTCCGCTAAGAGCGAGACAATTATTTTGGTGGGCCGGAGGAACTGCCTTGCTTCACCTGCGCTTCAACAACGAAGAGGTTAATATCGTCAACACGGCAAGGTACCTCGGAGTATTCCTTAGCCGCGGTCTTAGAGACCCTGCACTCAAGATGGAAGACGACTGGCGACAGCAGCATCATCCTATGTCAGGAGAAGTGAAACGGCCTGGAGCAGGGTGCTCCAGGTGCCAGTTTCCGGAAGCTTGAACAAAACATCAAAGAATGGCTAAACCGGCCCGGGAGATTTAGCCGTTATTTGATGAAACAAACTTCGTTTCAACAATATCACAACACTGAACACGCTCGAAGCGGACCTGCGCAGCATCTGCAAATTAATGAAAAAGTATTTGCCCAGTGGCGTTAAGTGACCACGATTTTGAAAAATTATATTCATGTCAGAATCTGTGCTAAATAACCGCCGCGTAGTGCGCAACCTTCATACCTCCGGGGAAGCCACGAGTAGAATCGCACCTCCTCCGATTGTTTGAAGTATTCACATAAGCAGTGCCCGGTCGGAGGAAGGCTGGGGAGATGACTAACTTTTAGTGGGTTCGAGTCCCGCACAACCTGTCTACACTTGCAAATGGGGTTTCTGTAGTGGTGTCTGTGTGTGCAAATAGCATGTTTCAGGTATTCCTTTACACAAAAAAACGGATCTTTAAATATGTGAAAACATTGGTGCTCTTTTCGCAGGTTCAGAGGGCCATCATTGGCCCGTCGCATACCAAACTGCATTTATCTGTTGATGAAGTAGGTTAACATAAGTATGTTATGTTTAAACATGGCACGGAAAAGTTTGATTACGAAGTAACATTAGTGGAACCTTTTGATACCCGATCGAGCGGTGCAGGAAACCAACTCTTGGTGGTTTGCAAGGCCGTCGTGTATTACTTTTGTCTGACGCACGGCCACATGAATACATCGTAATGGTTCACCACCACTACTACATATCTACTGGGAAGCATGCCAATATCGTTATAAGTTCGCCTTTTTCCACTATTCGTTTTGTTGCACTAGAAGTGCATTATATTCTACATTTAATATGTGTCGCTTTTACTCACGAGACTTACGGTATGAACATTCATCTAGAGGCTGTGCTTATCCGTTATGCCGTTGATGTTAAAGTAAAGTGCAAGCTGCGCTAGAACGTGTGAAAGAGATTAAACCGTGTACATGTAATTGGATATTTTTTATTTTTTTTAATTTGGTTATTTGTCTGGCTAGGATACTTTTAAAAATTGATTCATCACGTATTGTTTAAAGTTTTAATGCAGAGACCAGCTTTCAAGTACCTCCATGTAGGCACTAGATGTCAGAACAATACGTCTTATTTTTTTGTTATTTGTATTTGTGTAGTTGTTATGCTGCATATACTTGTATATTCATAATTCGTTTATTACATATATTTGCATTTTCATATTGTTGGTTTGTTCCATATTGTTGTTGTTTATGATAAGTGGTATATTACATACGTTTGTACTTGTGTAATTGTTACGTAATAAACATTTGCATATTTGTAATTGTTACAATGTTCATAGTTGTATTCGGCAAGTTCAACTAGACGCGACAGTGGCAGCAGCAGCAGCAATATCTAGTTGCCGTTCCAGTAAGGTTGACTTGCGCAAACAGAGAGAGTCCAAAAGTCAGTGCTAAACAACCTTTGCCTAGGCTAGAAAAAAACAAACATTTGCGGAAGACGAGTTTGCCCCGTCACTTAGGTTTTATTTAGCAGCAATTTCAATATACATATAGCATGTGACTGCAGCGCTTGTGCGGTCTTTTATGTTGTACAACGTAACTGCGTTCCGCCTAACTTTCCTGATGCTCTGCAGCACACACACACACGCACGCCTCCCCCTCTAAGCTTCACTCCCTAGTGACCCAGATCTCCATGGAACAGTGCTATGGAAAAGTGGCGAGTGCCGTACCGGCTCATTTGGCCGGGATCGCTCAAGGGTTCCCCTATTTGTCAACCGAAAGGAGAGCTAGTAACGACGTATGCACCAGGGAGCGCAGCTATCTTTCAAAGGCAAGTACTCATAGAAAAAGGCCTGCCGCTATCGCGACCTCTTCGGTGTTGCAAGACCAAGGTCGCGAGAAAAATCTGTAAGAACACGAAGGTCGCCGCATACGACGAGGAAGCACTTGCCGGTCTCAAGGCAGTGCTTCTCAAACTCTTAAGAGAAAAGAACAAAGCAATCCAACTATACATAGAAGCGGCCATCTTCCGTTTTAAAAAAAAGTCTCTGTTATGGAGCATACCTTGCGACGACGTGTTGCAGTTGGACGACATCCCCCCGGAGCTAACCTCTCCCGGAGCCGAGCTCCTTGCCTACGCTCGCTAAGACCTCGCCTATGCCGTCCAAACACCGAAGCTACCGAAGAGGCGCATAAACGAGGCAATTGCCGACGTCGCGCGGATGTGGAAAGCAGGGCTTGACCTAACCCCCGCTAAAATCGAGGCAATTCTTTTGTTGGACCGGAGAAAGCGCCCCGCCCTTTACCTGTGTTTCAACAACGAAGAGGTCAATATTGTAAACACGGCAAGGTACCTTTGGGTATTTCTTAACCGGGGCCTTCGAGGCACCCATTACTTACGCCGGCCAACGTTGAAGAAGTAAGTACTAAAGAAGCCTTTAAATCAAGGCATCATCATGTCCGGGGCCGAGTCGCCCTATACGAAGCAACCGCCTGGCCTCCTAACACTTTAACAATCGTAACGAACCGGAGTCGCGTACACTGTGCTCAAAGGACTGAAGTTTTTCCTGGCCTCTTCAACGGCGGGGACCACTACGGTTTAGGCGGACGACGATCGGAAGAACCCGGAAGGGGACCGCCCGCCATCCGACCGGCCTTTTGTATGATGATAAATAGTCTCGATTATAGCGTCGACGCCCGTGTCTTGTGCAGTTCCCAATCTTGCACCGAACGTGGCAATGAAGGTCTCCTTATGGAGGTGCCTAATTTTCCATGTAAGGCGAGATGAAGAAGGGGTAGGGGGGGCTCATGAGAGGCCAATATGAAGGTGATGTAGCGGTGGTCGCTCATCGATTTCTATTCGACCTGTACCGTCCGGCATTAAATGGCAGAGAGCAAGGCGTTATCCGCCAGGGTGAGGAACGACCGCTGGGACCACCGCACAAAGGTGGGCTCCTCGCCGCATCGTAGGCCAAGGGTAGTCCCATTTCGGCCATCCAATCTAACAACACCGACCCTTTTTTATTTGTGTATCGACCCACCTCAGGCGACACTCGAAGCGTTGAAGTCCCCCCCCTTACCACCACGGACTCATGGGGTTGGGCCCGTATCGAGGCCGTGACTGAGGCAAAGTACCCCTTGAGCTCCATCATAGACTTATTGGGCGAAAGGTAACAGCTGTAAACGACAACTGACTCTCGCAACTCTACTTAGGCGAGGCCTGAACCTGAGCCGTGACCTGTAATTGCAAGCGCAGTATCGAAACCAGTCCACCAGATCGCGGCATCGGCTGTGTTGTCCGTGTACAGATTCGGAGTTCGCCCGGCAATGGCGACGTTCGGCTCTGTGAGGAGACACAGCCCTAAGCGCTGGGTACGGGAATAAGCGTCCAGAAGGTTGTCAGCCACTCGACACCTATTCAGATCTATCTGTAGAAAACAAGCCATTTTTTAGCCCCACTTGCCAGTCAGCCCCCCATCGTTGGCGGGGATGATAGGCTGCGTCTTGCCGCGATTCCGTCTTCTGGAGCCGTCGGCTGCCGGGCCCTGTAAAGCAGCGCGCTCCGCCGATTTGTCGGGTCCGGCAAGCTTGTTAGCTAGCTTTTCCGATTGCGGTGGCTTGTTAGATACTGTTGTTAGCTGCAGCTGCCTTCATATCCATCGCCTCCTGACGTTCCCGCCGAGCCTGCAGCACCTGGGCCCGATAGGCTGGGTACCCCACGCTGTCAGCTCTGTGGCGAGCCACATTGCAAATTTTGCAAAGCGGAGTCAGAGCATCACAGGCGCGCACCGTGTGAGTTGTGGACCCATAGCGACAGCACACGCCATCCGCTGCCTTGTCCACCGTGCACGCATCTGCCCGATGGCCAAGCAGCGCAACACGTTGGTTACAGCAGCCAGGCTACCGGACGGCACGTCCCATCACCTATACGGATTTCCGGTGGGTCTAAAACTGATGCGTTACGGCAGCCGGTGCTTGCACCACCATATTACCACTTAACTGTGCACAGCTTCTTGACCGAGGCCTCGATGAAGTCCTTGGTCAGAAGGGGATTTATCTCCCACAGCGCCGCTTTCTGAAGGGAATCAGCCGAGCGGCTGTCAGCCGCAAGGCCCATAAAGACCGTGATGGCCGAGGCCATGTTCGCACGCGCCAGGACCTGTCTCACTGAGACGGATGACCAGGTCACCCTTGGTATTCTTGACTACCCCTTCACTGGCTCCGAAAGGACCTTTGTCCTTAAGGTGTCTCCTGACGTCCTTGACGGTCTCCGCGAAAGACCGGCCCTCCTTAACTCAAACTTTTACCGTTGTCCGGGCGCTCGGGACGGGCCGTGGTGGCAGAAGGTCGTTCGAGGGGTGAACTCTGTAGAGCAGAAGGGCCCTCTTTGCATATAGCGATGAGAACGGGCTGGGTGGCCTGCGCCACCAGCACCGCGATGACGCGCTGCAAACTGTCCCCCGGCGCTCGGGGAAGTTATATAACAGAGGAGTCAAAGTAGAGACATCATGATCTGCCAGCTGTACCGCCTGCTCTATGACCTTCCTATGAAGCAGTGCCGACAGGGAGCGAAATTATCTCGCTAGCGCTGCCAGAGCGGCAGCGTCCAAGGCACTTACCGCACTCACGAGTAAAGCCCTAACCCCTCTGGGGGGGACGTGTCCTCAGAAGTTGTTGAAGTCAGTCGGAGCGCCTCGGGTGGCCAGCACATGCCCTTGAGGCTGTCGATGTCTTGCACTGTCTTCGCCGTCGTGATCTTAGTTTTAAGGTATTCTATAGCCATCGCTGGATCAGAAAGATCAGAAGATCACACCAGGGTCAACAGACTGAGGGGGCTTCTGTGCTCGCGCCTCGTCCCGCTTCCGGTGCGCGGTGTCCAGTGCGGCCTGGAGGATCCCGATATCTTTATCTACCTCCAGCCGCGCCTCCTGTGAGGCCAGCTTGATAGCATTCGCCGCGGCGTGTATCTTGGGAAGATCACACTTCACGTGGCGGAAAACTTTCTTTAACTGAATCTTGGTGTTTTTAGCTTTGCAAAGTTTTGCCACCCTCTTGACGTGCCCTTCGAGCGTCTTGTACGACGCCTGTCAAACGTGCGCCGTTGTGCAGTGTACGTACACGAATGTGTAGTGCACGTATAACTAAAGATATCTGAAGGAAGCGGCGCCGCGCTTCATGAGCGCTGAGTACACGAAACATGACATCGCATCCCTCTGGTAAAAGCCTGTTGCAGCGGAGACAGATAATATAGCTCAAACAAAACAATCTTGTATCAGGACTGACACGATGTAGACACGAGCCCAAAACTGGACAGCTAAGTCATGATGACGTACTGCAGGACACGCTGACGCATTCCGCAAAACTACAGCTGTAACACAAGGTGCAAAGGCACAGGCTAAACTCCCTGAAAATGACGAGCCAGAAGCAATCCTGGATAAAGCTTATCAAAACAATGGAAAGGAACTCATGGGGCCTTCCCTACAAGGCGATCATGAGTATCCGTTTGTTCCTACTTCTTCTCCCACCAGAGGCGTTGGACGACATAGTTCGATGATATTTGCATATCATTTTGAACATATATTCTAAGTTCTTATTGTCCTTTTGCCATAAAGATGTTCTGGCAAGAATTATTAAGTCATCATGTTTAGTTGAAAGCAGCTTTTTAAGGAAAAAGGCTACCCTCATAGAATACTTATATAAACCAATGAAAATTGCGTGACATATTTGAAGAGGCATAGCATGCTTTATTGATATTAATAAGCCGTAGATTAGTTTATTTTGAATCGTTTTTCACGTGCGACCTCTTCTGCTTCATATAGTACTGGAGTCATACCGACACCTATTTGAGATATGTATACGTTTTTAAATTATAAATTCTATAAAATATAAAGAAATCTAGTGATGCGAATAGTTTATCTCTGTTTCAATATGGACAAAAAGGCTGTGAAAGACGTCCCTACAGTTTTTGGCACCCGACGGTGGGGAGTGTTTTCACTGCTGTCTCATCGTAAGGTCCCGTAAAAGTACATTTGTTTTACTAGCTGCGATGCTGGACCGCCAACGGACTCAAGAGTATTAAAACATAAACATGCCTTACATAAGGTCAGGCTTTACATCAGAGTCAGTGTAAATACATAAATGGTATACGTCTACAACTCGCTGATGTCTGATGCAGGACGGCTCGCTGGTTAGGCAGGCACTGCTTGTTCGACTGGGCCTGATAAAGGTCGTCGCGGGAGGTCCGAGGTGCGCTGAGCCTGGTACGTTGTGTGGCCATTGTTGTTGCTGTTTAGTGTGACCGTAAGTGAAACGTGGCCGTTGCGGGACAGATCCGATTTACGTTCATTTGCTTCGTTCAATTGTTGTTCTTGTTGTTGTTGCTGCTGCTGCAATTTGGCAATGACGCCATTGTTGCTGTCAAGCGTGACAGTTTCGCCTGACTTGAAGAACTCGGTCGCTCCCAGCACGCCGACAATTGCAGGTAGGCCATACTCGCGCGCAACCACGGCTCCATGCGAGAGCAATCCGCCGATTTCGGTGACGACGCCCGACAGTAGCGGGAAGTACGGCGTCCAGCCTGAACAATGATAACAGCAGCAGCAGCGGTAGTCGCATTATGAACGAGGATAAATACGGTTTGGATACAGAGTCAGTTAGAGGCGCGGGCCGTAAGCGGGTGAGCTCAGGCAACTCCTACGATGGAGCAGCTGGGCTGGCAAAAAACTGACAATTGCTGTACAATTGAACTATAAAAAAGCTATTGAACTATTAAAAAAGAGTTTCAAAAAACGGCTAGTCTATTTTCGTACATGCGTGGACCTATCCCTCTCAACTCATCTATAAAGCTTCCTAATGTTGTTTAAATATAGCGGTACAGACAAAACGGAGTGACGTTTATACTCTACCGGTATCGGTCGCATGCGTGATGAGTATATCGCCCTTCTGGATGAGATGGGCTTCGCTTTCGAAGTCGGAAATGACCCGGGCCACGCCTTCGACGACACCCTCACTGACAGGCGTACCGGACAAACTCTGCGCCCCCTCCGGAATGCTGGTGCTGACCGATCCGAGCTGATGCGGTGCAACAAGCAAGAACAAATAGTGCAGTGTCTGTCAGTAAAACTTTTACAGGTTGTTCTTAATCCTTATTTAAAAACTGTTCGAAAATCGTATGTCTCGATCTAATATCCTCAACTGAGAATGCTGAGAAAGCATTATGACAATTAAGGCGCCACCGGTAAAACGAGCCCTGTATTTTAATGCCTGCATGTCGATACGCGATTTCCGTAGCCTGGTTGCTTGGAAGAAATTCCCTGGCAAATCAATTTAAGTAGCTTTATCGTTCCAAAATATCTTTAACTTAATATGCACTTACCGCTTTTGGCATCCCATAGAAAAGAACGTTGAACTTTTGTCTATCAAGGCGGGTGTGCATTTTTTGTCGTCGAAGTGCCCTGCAAAAAGTAATTAGAAAAGAGTAGAGAGTAATTATATTTTTGTTGCACCCTGCTCAAGTGTCCTAGCAGCTTATATGTAAGTACTTCTGTTTTAATTGCACGCATCTCATATGAATGGAAGATTTCAAGTATGGATATGTTTATTTTAGAAGTTTTTGCTCTGCAAATGCTAAGAAAGATCGCTTCAAAAAAAAAAAAAAAATATATATATATATATATATATATATAGCCTGGTAGCAATCTCTAGCACTCAAGAGGCTGAAGTCAAGTCTAAACGCAGGTATATATATTTGATTATGTTTTAAAACCGCATCACTTACACGCCGGAATATGTAAACATTAAAATTGCGTTTCATTTACATTTGGCGCAACGGATATGCGAGGGTATCAGGCTTATATAGTAATATTTATAAAACATAGATTTCCGCACTATGTCTAACTTGCCCCCGTTAAGCATGCACATCAATTTGTGTTTTTGTTGCGGACCGGCAGCGGAAATATTCAGGGTCAAACTTAGGTAATCTATTACACGACCATTGCAGCAATCTTTGTTGGGGTGGCAAGAAAAAGTGACCGAGGTCCTGGCAGAGGTAGCGCAGTTAGATGCGTACCTCGCCAGGGAGCTTTGTGATGGAATCGGCATGCACTAATCGGCACATATCCACAAGGTAACCATCACTTAGTTTGTTCGACCCAAGGAGCCCACTATATTGACAATCAATGTCGTTGCCGGTCAACTTGCAGACGTGCGTTCAATACCACACAGCGAGATGTCAAACGCATCGGCGATCTCTACACTTTTTCATCTGCTGGGACGGTTGCTGAAGTGTTCAAAATATATATATATATATATATATATATATATTTTTTTTCTTTAAGGTAACAATATATATATATATATATATATATATATATATATATATAATGTTATTATTTTTTTTAAGGTAATAAACGTATCCATTGCTCTCTTGGGAGAGGCAGGTCTTGCCATAGGTTCTTGTGCATCAGTGCCAGTCGTAGCCAACTTATTTAACTTAGGGCAGTAGATGATGATATCAACAATATCTGTTTATTCACACAGACAAATAGTGCTCCCAAGATTGTCACAAAATTATCGTTTCTAGTAACTCTCTATAATAAAAACAATTACTAACCACAAACACGATACATACCTCGGTATTAAACTGGGGTTTCGCGTTGTTATTAAACGGTAAACTTCATCGAAAGTCAGGAAGAACACTAGGTCTTCATCTGGTAATCGGCCCTCAATTTGGAGTTGCTTCCCTAGACGACGCAGCGGTTGGCGAATCTCATGTATGCATTTCACTAGAACGGATTTCATAGCCTCACGTGCATAGACCGCAAACTGTGCTCGGGGAATCACGTAGCTGAGAAACTTCCTGGAAGCGAACGAGATTAACAAAAAAAGGAGATTTTCGTTCTTGTGAGCATAAATATATGGACAAGAACAGTGATTCCTCATCAACGTGTTTCGCTACCAATTCCTCCTTCCCATGACATCTGAGCAAGCACAGCAAGCAAGAGACCGGGCTCATTTTATTAGGTCATTATGCACCGAGCATTGCAGCATGTTTCCGCGCTATACGTCCAATGGGAATATTTGCGAGGAAAAACTCTCTGATTTTGGTATTCTAAAAAAATCACACTTTATTCCAATTGTTCATATGGAGACTGCCCTTTCCATACAGCTTTTTTTCATAAGCATAACACACTGTTATGAACGCTTACCTCTGTACAAATGAAGGCTGCTTCTCGAGGTCTGCAATTGTCATTTTAGAATCCTCTTTCGGTTTGGCTTCACCTGCACGAACGTTGGCTTGAAGAGTTGTTACTAGAGCGGTAGCGTCAATGCCCCAGGTTTTCGAGTAAACGTCGAACTCCTTGTAGCACCGGTGCCCGTGTGCAGTGCGAAACTTTCGGAATTTCTTTGCGGCTTCGCCCTCGTCCGTTTCCAAAAATCTTAGCGCGTCCTCAACGGACATTTGAACAAAGTCGGCTCCCCTCGGGTCATTGTAAATGCATTTCGACAGATCCTAGGAAAAGTCAAGATCCCCGCACTATGTTAAATATATATATATATATATATATATATAGAGAGAGAGAGAGTTCTCCTATGAACATACACGGTATAACTAAATTTGCACATGCACTTCACACTTTAATTGCATCATAATACATAACATGGAAAATTTCAGTGTCTTATGGCCCACACTCGTTTTACTAATATATGTATACGCATATGTTAATGAAAATAATCACGTTAGTTGCTCAGAAAAGTAACGTAACGGCAATGATGAGAACAATAGAAGCTACCAAACTAAGACGGCAGAAATTGGCCTAGAAACCAGGAGCGCTGCTCTATATACACCCCCTGAAAAAAAAGTATATATATTAGGGATAGAGAGAGAGAAGGAGAGATAACTGTCCGTTTTCTGAACAGTGAGGCTCTTCATGCTTACGATTGTACCGGAGTTGATATATCGTCTTAACAGAGCAATGAATCACCTCACGCTGGTAAAGTTCAACCAGCTTGAAAGGTATTATTCATTACATTAGTCCAACTGCGCATTACCGAGTACCGAGAAACCATCTTGCGTTCCCCAGCTTGTCCACTAACTCAACGAATCGCACAGCGGCGGTCAACAATCAAGCGTCCGTCAAGCGATCCACACCCACGTCCAGCTACCACGACCAATCCTGGCCCTCCTGGTACAGTCACCGCTACCGATCAAGACCCACGTGCGGCAGCTGCAACCAATCCACTCAGCCAAGCCACCTTTGCCAATTCAACCATGATTCACTCGTCTACGACATCGACCATGGCACCGACTACCTATTGTGCAGGTTACCAGCGACTCAGCCATCACCCCGCCGACTGTTCTCGGTGCTGATGAAGTTTCCGCAGATCCCACTCCCACGGCTCTGTGGAGGTCCACACAGAGGCCACCAGGACCAGGAAACGGCTGCGAGAATTTGAAACGAATACCGATATCAACATAATTTGGTGGTTTACTAAGAGCATGCGACACAACCACCATCCAACCTCCGTCCACGCCCCGTCCGCCCGAACCTAAGGAAGACCACAATAACTCCCAATTTTTTAGGGAGGATCACGACGTCCATGACCTTCCCTTATGCAAGTGGTGCAGTTACTCTCGACATCGCCTGGAGAAGTGAATCGGGAGCGAGAACCTTCTACTTGTGGGAGTGCACACTCGTCCCAACTCTGTTCTAGACCACAAGCGAGCAATGCATCAAGTGACAACGACCCGCATATTTCCGCAGATTCCTCTACGGAAGAATATGCACAAACTCTACCCGATAAGACGATGTATCATGTAATAACTATACTGCCGCCACGAACAATACCATTGTATCCATATACGAGGTAACAACGATCTTGCTCCCACAAACACAGCGACTAGTCTTGAGTCGTACAAAACCGTAGAGATTCTGGGAATTTCGGTTTGTTACAACTGCTACTTCCCCCTTAGCGGGAGCGAAAGAAATGTTTTTTTCTTAAAGGACTTTTTTTGAAGAGCTTGCCCATATCGTATGTGCCCACACCGGGAAGAGGGTGGTCATCGCGGAGGATTTGAACGCCGCCGAAACAGTTTGGGGCAGCCAAACAACAACCGAGAGTCCCGGACGCTGCCACAGTGGATAGCCGAAAATGACTTAACGATCTCCAATGATAAAAGGCACACACCTTCTCTCGGAAAAACTAGCCGGAATTCATCGATCTCACAATGGTTGGCGAACCGTAGTGGCGGATGGGCACCATTGCCTGTCGCAAATTTTGCACGATTACCGCAAGTTTGACCTTCGTGTATTAATGTCAACGGACTAGACGTTTTCTGTACATTTAAAAAAACATAAACACACCAACATCTGTACTTGTAAACATGCTGTTTCATCGTTTTAACATCAAGGACCCAACATGTATATACGTCTGCATAAAACAAGTGTATTTTCCAGACTTTTATGTTCCTCACTTGCCTGGAGGCCATACTTGCGCGCACACAAATATGATTAAGGACGTTTAGAAAAGATAAAAAGACTCTGTAGAAAACATGATATCAAGCCAAATGCTGTAAACCGCCCGTCGCTGTCAACTTTATTTAAGACGAACGACGCACGGATGCTGTCGCTTACGAGCGCTCATTTTCTTGACCGGTTTTTTGATGTCACAATGAACAAACGTAGCAGCCAAACATGATTTTACCAAAACTTGCCAAGAGTTGAAATAATCAATAATATTTGCCTGGCGTGTACCCAAAGACTTGCACAACAAGGCCTCCTTCTACTCTACATTTAATAAATAAATTTCGTTTATATTCTACGATAAGGCCCGAGCATGGAAGGAACTCATAAAGGCGAAAAGGGCGTTTAGAGCTTGTCATACTAGACTATTACGTTGAGGCTCCGACGGCCTGTGCTCAGGTATTCGCTTGAAGTGTTTCGGGAGATAGTCACAAGTTTTTTCCGGGCACGATTAGAGAGGTAGAGAAGAGTTGGGCGTGGATTAGGATGACATCCTAGAGGTCGAACGGGCGTCAGAAGGTGGCCGAGCGTCATTAAGGTCTTTATGACCATACCTCTTACAAAGGGCGGGTTTCTGAAGACTTAAAGACGGCGTTCTGGTCTCTCAACCTACTAAACGCCTTAGGCAGGATGGTGGAGATTTTCCTCGTCTACCGCCTAAAAAAGAAGATCGGAGCTAAGGTAGTGTTATCAAGGACTAAGTATAGATTTCGCAATAACTGGTCTACACTTGGAGTCCTTAACAAGGTACTGCAACGGGCAGGTAAGAAGACTTCGAAGACCTTCGAAACGAGGAAATTAGTGCTCCTCATCTTCTTAAATGTCAAAAATGCCTTCAGCGCAATGAACTAGGAAGTAGTGGTAAGGGCGGTGAAGGGAATTTCGGCCTACCTTTTTCGGACATTTTCGTGCGATCGGTGACCGCAGTCTGGTTGCAGGGTCACAGAAGGGCATATGAGTATAAGGTTATAGCTGAAGTCCCGCAGGGCTCAATTTTGGGACCTTGACCCGGAACAAAGCTTACGACAGGGTACTTGAGATCGAAAATCTCTTGCATGGAGTGGAGACGCTAGAGTACACCGATGATCTCGCACTCATGGTTACGGCTGGGACCAAGACATCACTGAAAAGCGCAGCCAATTAAGTCTGGACCCAAGTGAACAAGTGAGTGGAAATTCACCATGTTAAGCTCGTGCCCGGAAAGACAGAATCAGTGCACCTAACTAGCCAATTGAAGGTAAGGGGGGTAAAACTAGTGATCGTAGGCCAACCAATGGAAATGAGAATACGGGCAAAGTACCTGGGGGTCATTCTCAACACAAGACTTACGGAACCGGCGCATATGAAGTATGTTCCTGATAAAGTCAACAAGATCTCTCTTAACCTACCACGTATTTTGCCGAGAGCTGGTGGAATGTCAGAATCCCAAAGGATACCGTTACCGTGAGGGACCGAATCAACGCCGCTGTGCGCGGCCTTGGTTTTGTTGGATATGGCACCGCGGACGGCAAATAATAGGTCACTCCAACGAACGTTAGCAATCAGGGTAAGCCGCGCATACCGGACGGTTTCAACCGAAGTTCTCTTACTCCTAGTTTAGATGCTGCCATGGGACTTGCTCGCAGAGGAGAGGAGCAAGCGCTTCCTAGACGCAGAGTTAGGCCTGGCTATGGTTAGGATTGCCACCAGCATAATCTGGCAGTGTAACCCCAAGAGAAACTGCACCAAAAGTCTGATGCTAAACCTTGGGGTGTACTACGACTGCCAGAACAGCGAGCTATTTTACAAGTGCGACGCTGGGAGCAGAGAGAACCATGACGGCGGAGAGCGCAAAAACGCCCCTTCCGTGGTTTTAAGGTAATGCCAAAGCAATACAGAGCCTAGATAATGGAAAGGAGTGCAGGTTTAGAGGGCGACTTTAGTGTGGGTCCCACACTTATCACTCTAGCATGCTCGTGACATATGTACATATTAAGCATCCCAAAATCTCCCAAAAACTCTTCGCGCCACCAAACCCCAATGACCTCAACCGTCGAAATGATCGCTAAACAATGGCGACACACCTCATCCAACTGAGGGAAAGCCCGACTCAAAGCTCTCGGTTCAAGCCCCAACAAACCAACTTCCCTACACCAACAGCAAACGCGAATCGATGTAACTTCTAATTGATTTTAAAGCAAGGTCGGCCATCTCTTGAGGTGCCAGCACACTGCAGTGTCTATTGTACAAGTAAACAGACGTACGTCCGTGTGCTCTCATCGTTCATCCGAACCGTAGCCTCCTCGTTAGGTAGTTGCCATTGCACTGAGTTCTCAGCGTTAACTCAGCATAACATTCTCGTTACATTTGGTGAAGCAACGTCGTTACAATATGAAACAAGCGCTTTGTCTCTCGATGCAAGAAACAAGCCGCTATGTGTAGCCTGTCTAGTCTGGCCGTACCAGCCATCAAAACAATTATGTCTAAAGCTGCGTACAGATCTGCGTACAGAAACCCACGAAAATTTTCATTTGGAGTAGAAAGCTAATGTCAAACAGACAAGGCGGGATGTTAAGGGTTTGGATTTATTTTATGCCCTGTACCTTTGACCTGGCTCTGCCAGAGATAGTCGCCACGTACATATTGCAGCCAGATACATATTGCATGGTTATCACTACCTAGTTTGTTAAAACGCTGTTTTAACAAGAAGTGCGACCTTTGCATCCGTTGCATCGGCCCGCAATGAAGGATAAGTACCATGGAGAGAAACGCGCAGCATTGGATCATAAATCGTTGTACTATTTCTCATGCCGAAGGGGTGAATGATGTAAAGGATGAGAAGAGGGTGGGAGAATTTAGTCAATCTAAGCACGTACTTTAATAAAGTTAACATGCTTCTAGAAAACTTTCTGACACCTCTCTGCATGGTATATCTAAGCACGTGCTTCAAGAAAGTTAACATGCTTCTAGAAAACTTTCTGACACACGGGCGATATTGTAACTATCTGATATTCGGTCGGACTTATTTAGTCGTAGATGCCGACCATTACCCTTAATTATATTATAAAACCAACGATGTTAGTATTTTCCAATAGTGACTGCTAAGCAAGATCTTAAATCCTCTCTAGGGAGTGCTCGTAAGCTTGTCTGCGTTAAACAATATTTGACTTGTCTATGTTTTTATGAATCGCGCATATATATATATATATATATATATATATATATATATATATGATTGATTGATTGATTGATTGATTTATTCGCTTGATAAGTGTGTGTACACATATCACCCTTTTATATCAGGGGCGCATTGTGCTGCAGCTATCAATTACCTATATTGTAGTCCTCCCTTATTTGTCCTTATGTGTTGAACATCTTCCATCGGGATAATCTCTGCTTAGTAATTTCAACCTGTGCCTTTTCTGCATCCTTACCTAGTCCTAGCGCTTCCCCTAATTTTAAATTCCTAATCCCTCCCAATTGTTCACATTCCCTAACTAGATGCTCTATCGTTTCTTCTCTCTCACCGCATATCCGACAAATCGTTGTTCTTAATTCCTCATAACAGCTTCGCTGCACCCTTGTATCTAACATACCGGCTCTCGCATCCGCTAACAGCCCGCTGCCTCTTGTATTATCATATAACCATGTTACCTCACCCCTTTTTAATTTCATTTTTCCGTATATTTCTTTTAAACTAGTTTTCTGCATGAGTGCTGCCCGCCATTTCTCTGTGTATGCTGCCTTTACCCTACTCTTAATTTGTCCACTGGACATAGCAGCGTCTGCCCATTGTTTACTATTAAGTCCTATCTGTCTTGCTGCGAATTCCACCCTCCTATCCCATTTTGTTTTCACCCCCATTGCTCTTTTTACCCATTGTATCTTCTTAACCCATCGTTCATCATTCAATGTCTTAATTCGGGTGCAATACCTGAGTTTACTTTGAACTTCTCTTTCGATGAATTTTGACATACCGCCTTCCCCTTCAAGAAACTCCTTGCTACAGTTAAAACGGCACCCCAATGAGAATCGAATTACTTCTCTTTGAATCCCTTCTAACTTTCTCCACAAGCCTGAGCTATGCACTAGCACAGCATTTCCAAAAGTCAGCCCAGGTACGTACATTGCCTTCCAAATGTCTCTTGTAACCACATATCTATTAAACCCCCAAAGACTTTTGCATCTTACTGAATTCCTACCCTTCTCTGCTTTCTTTATTCTTAATATTTCCTCCTCCTTCATTAATTCTTCTTTGGACCCTAGAGTCACACCTAGATATTTATATTGATTCTGATACCCTAATTCCTTTCCCTGCAACCTAAGCTTTTTCTCCATTGTAACGCCCGAAAATACTAAAATAGCGCTCTTTTTTTCGTTGAATATCATATCTAGTTCATCTGCCGCCTTTCCACATACATCAAGCATTCCTTGAACCTCTCCTACGCTCCTTCCTAAGATAACCATATCATCTGCAAACAACAAAAGAGGGATTCTAATACAAGTTTCCCTTTCACCTATCTGCCACCCTAACCCGGTGTTATCCACTTTTCTGGCAATTCTTTCTATATATATTAAAAAAAGAATCGATGATAAAGGGCATCCCTGCCTCACCCCTTTAGCAACACTATATTCACTCGATTCCCCCTCTTTTCGTTTGATCATTACTGTGTTGTCCCTATAAATTTCCTCTAATAAGCCTATCCAACTTGCGTCAAATCCTTCTTCTGCCATAAACTTGTACAATGTATCTCTATTAACCATATCATAAGCTTTTCGTAGATCCAAAAAACCCGCAATACAACCCTGTCCCCTCATCCTAGATATTTCAACAATTTGACTCAACAAGAAAATATGGTCGTCTAACCTATATCCCTTTCTAAACCCACATTGCCATTCCCCAATTTTACTATTCGCTTCTAACTTATCTTGTACCCGACACTTAAAAATTTGCATGAACATACGGTACGTAATTGGTGTTACAGTTATTGGTCGTCTATTTTTCAAATCATTGTTATCGACGCCATCCTTTGGTAGCAATGATACTCTTCCTTTACGCCAGCTTCTCGGTATGCTACTCCCGGTAAAGATGCTATTAAAAACTTTAGATAAGTAACTTAAGTAGTCTTCTCCTAACGCGTTTACTATCTCCATTGTTATTCCGTCTAGCCCGCATGCCGTTTTTCCCTTCATTTTTCTAATGACTTGTTTTATTTCTTCTACCTCTGTACTTATACCTGTATTTAGTCTTGCCCTTCCTTCGCTGACTCTATCACTAATGAAAAAAAGTGCTTCTACCGCCGCATTCATCTCTTCCTTTGTGTACACTTTTTCATGTTCAATATTAGTCATACTTTTTCCTGCATTGACTACATATGCCCAGAATCGCTTTGCCCGTTGTCCTCTTGGAGCTTCTAATATACTATTAAATTCCTGTTCGTCTTGCCGTTTTATTCCTTCTTGCACCAAATGCTGAACCTTTGCTTTTGCCTGCATATATCTTTGCCAGTATTCCTCGCCCTTACCTGGGTCCCTACCTACCATCTTCCTGTGCTCCCTGCTCCACTTTTTTCTTTCTAATATAGCCTCTCCAATTTCCCTACTCCACCACCCCCTCTCTCCCCCTCTTACGCCCTTAACTACTTTATAACATTCATCATATTTATCCCGTATTATTTTATGCATTTCATCTAGATCCATCTCTATGGTGTCCCCTAAGAGCTTTTTAATTTCATCTATTCTACGTGCCCATTTCTGTGTGTCTATAACTTTTTTGTCTACTTTTAACTTCTTGGTAACTAATGTCCGCCCTGTAACTTCCACCCAATTATGGTCACTGCCAATGTTCCATTCCTTTTCTTCATCCACAATCATCTCTCCCACCCATTCCTGAATTTTGCCTTTGACCATAATATAATCTATACATGACTTCCTATTTCCCTGACTATACGTATATTTTCCAACCACAACTTTATCCAAATTTAGTATATTCAAACCTGCCGTTGATACCCATTGTAATAGCATTTTTCCTTCCACATCTTCTCTCCCGTCTAACTGGTGAATATGCGCGTTCATATCTCCAAGGCACATAATTCCCATCTCCCGACTATTTGCGACTACGTCCGTTAGTTCACTGTACAATTTTCTATCTTCTTCTAGCGTATTACTTGGCGCCCTGTAAATCCCTACAATTCTTGTTACCCCGCTAAGCCCTCCAATGTCAACCACCACCAAGTCTTTCATCTTCAATTCAGTCACTTCTCTAGCTACTATTTTTTCCTTAATAAATATACCTACTCCTCCAAACCTATTTTCTCCTGCTCCCGTTTTTCTATTTGTTCCATACCAATTGTATCCATGAAACCCCGGTGGCACTTCTGTCTCACATAGATGTGTCTCTGTTACTACCATTATATCAACTCCTCTTTTTTCTATCAGCCTGTATAGTTCCTCCCACTTACCCCGTCTTCTACCACCTCTTATATTTAGCAATGCTATCCGTCGGAAAGGTGTTCTCATCTTTTTACCTCTTTTTCCTCTTTTATATCGCTTTCGGCGTCTACTTAATAATTTTCGAGATTCGCAAAGTTGCCCATGGCCAACCTCCGAATTACATCCAACGCTCCCTCTAGTTCCAATACTCCCCGTTGTCTCGTTTCCATTTGTATTTGCGTTTCCCGATTGCTGTGCTCTCGGTTTATATATTTGTTGTCCCTTTGTCTTCTGTAGCCTATGTCCCTCCAGTTGCCTCCCTGATTCATGTTGTGTATGGTGTTTTGGTTTTGCCATCCAATCGTTTGTTGTGTTCTTCCCCCGTAGTGTCCCTCCCTGTTTATATATCCGTTTCCCGACCCCCAATGGTTATCTTCTTGAGGCCTCATAACATGTCTATATGGTATTCGTCCTTGATCCACAAATCGTGGCGGATATTCTTCGTGCTTTACCTGCCTATGCGTGTCCCTTCCCCCTACTTTCCGAGTTATCATTTTTATTTTAAGCCATTCGCAGGCTCTCCGGCCAATTGGTCGTGCCGCCATTTGAGCACCTACCTCACCGTAGTGAACACCGTCCGGAGCCATGGCTCTAGCGGTATCCTGTATGTATTCCAGGGGTAGGTATTCAAAGTTCGCTGCCCGCACCATGGGAGCTATTTTCATATTAACAGCCCTGCAAGCCCCCCTGTAGTCTCGTCCCGCCTTCCGGTCAACTGTTTTTGGCAATGAGCATACCGTCAATTTAATTCTACGCTTATTGCAGAAATCTATTAATTTTTCTACTTGTTTACTAACCTCCCTAACTGCTTCCATCTCACTTTTCGCCTGTATTACATCTATTAACCCTGCATGAAATATTAATCTCTGTTCTACATTGTCAAACATATCCATATCTTCTTCAATTAATTTTACAACAGCTCTTGATGTCCCCCCTCTTTTCCCAAGAATTGTGATCCCTACCGTATTTCTCGGAATAATGTTTCCTAACTCTTCTTCTATCTTTAATATGTTCGAATCCCCAGCAATTACTACCCTTTTACCAACTGGTGGTAAGGTTTGCAGTTGGTCTTCTGTTTCCAGCTGCTTCTGATGTTGTTTACTCTGTTGAAATGTCGTCTTCTCCGGCACATCAACAGCAGCATCCTCTCGTTTTCTTTGTTGTTGTAGAGTCATTTGCCGGCCATCATCCCCGCGTACTTCTTCATCTTCGCCGGTCTTGTCATTCTCAATATTATCCTCTCTCTTGTCCTCGTCATTACGACTCAGCTCAAGATCTATTACTTCCTCCTCTGCTAGTCTCGCTATTTCTCTCGCTTCTTTGTCTCGAATCCATGCTTTTAGTTGGTCCACGCCGGCCGTTACGCCCGGCATAATTTCCTCTATCGCTGCAACTCTCTGTTCTAATTTCTCCCTCCTCTTCTCTTCATCAACGTTCTCTCCAACAGCAGTGTTAGCAAGCTGTCTTCGTTGGCGTTCCTCTACTTTCCTCTCAAATCTGTCAAGTCGTTCGGTCAGCTCCTGCTTCACCGCGGCAATCTGCTCTTCTCTCTCCTCCAATGCGGTTTCTTTCTCTTCAATTTGTTTTAGTCTTTTTTGCACATCGGCCATGCACGTCTCCCACTTGTTTTGCATTTCGTTTGCAACACTGCACCACTTGTCCGCCTCTGCTTTGACTTTCGCCATCTCTGCGTTCATCTGCCGATGTGTAGCACATCCCGTGCAACCAGCAAACGGCGGATTCCTCTCTGCAGTTTTTTTTTCTGTCCATCATGTTCCCACACGTGCACACTGCTATTCTACTTAAGGGCACGTATGTAGTCGACGCAGCGCCACTCCGCGTGTTTATGACTCCAGATATATTCATGGAGTTATCACCACCGTCAGATGGCATCTCACCGTTGTTACCAAACATAGCTCTTGTACAGACAGCCTATTTCCTGTATATATGTATATATACAGATACGACGTCAACCCTGCACGTTTCTTTGCACGTTCGTTTACACACACTTCCTGATGATCTCCACAGCACGTGCACATACACGATATATCTGTTGCTGTTTATGTTTTCACCGTCCAAGTATTCACTTCAATCACATATAGGCTCACAGTGTGGGAAAGCTTATTTCCAACACTCCGGCAATCACTTTCAAAATGGACGATTTCGGTCTCCAGTTTGATAAACAATCCTCAGACAGTCTTCCTGGTTCACTTGTAAAGCTCAACGATGCTTGTACACCAAGAAAACTACTCTAAGGTAGGAACCTCCAAACACACAACCGTTCGCCTCGACGTTCGAAAACCAACTATATATATATATATATATATATATATATATATCATATATATATATATATATATATATATATATATCATATATATATATATATATATATTATATGTATATATATATATATATGTATGTGTATATATATATATATGTATATATGTATGTGTATATATATATATATACTAAGCTGCTTGCGTACCGTAAGTTCCTCAGGAATTCGCGCACTCTCGACCTCATGGTCGGAACGAAGTAGCTTCGTGAGAAGCACCATCATGTCGTTCGTGACTTCAGTCTGACCTTGGCTCTTCTTGAGTGTGTTTAGAGCAAACATGTTAAGCAACGACGAAGACATCGTGGCCTTCAAGAGTGGCGCGAGGCCGTCCGTGACATTGGGCAAACCGTGTAGTATAGCCAGCAGCAGTGACAGGGAGTCTTTGGCGTGGTCCACCTTAATGCAGACGTTTTCCATGTACTCGCGACCCTCGTTCACTATAGTTTCCAAGTTACGAGTTGCCTGAAATTGCGGCGCGCCAGTAAGCCGAGACGCCCGATAATGAATTACATTTCTACATAAAGGATAGTAGTAATAATAATAATAATAATAACGGGCTGTCAAATTAGGTGAATTGAAGTAAATCAACTAGGCAACATTTTTAAAACTCGGCCATAGATTGATCAGTTCTTTTGTGGCAATTGCACGGTACTATAGCTAACATTATTTGGGATATGCTCTATTATGCCACCAGGTTAAATCTAGTGATATGTGTCAAACAAACATTTTACAAAGTTTTCAAATTAATTAGGCCTTTATGTTGTTGTTATAGTAGTACTTCTAAGAATATCTACTATCGTAACAGCTACGTGCAAGGCTAGCATAATTACCATAATCGATACAGCAATACAAAAAACTAACAGAACCTTATGCGTCTAAGGCATTCTACATAACGACGAGGATGGGCTTAAGCTAAATTCACCTTTGACGAGCAGTGTTTAAAATTAGCCAAACTCGATGCTTACGTGCAGAATGATCATGCCGACTTTAAGTTTGTCTGACATGCTGATGCTCTTCTCGTAAGTGATTCCTTTTTCGAAAACCTCGTGTTGAGAGATGTCGAATCCGAGCAAGGTGACCCGCGTTGATTCCACGAACGACTTGTTAGTCATAAACGGGTTCTGGATGCGAGCAGATTACAGTGATATTCGTAAGCATTGTAACTTAATTCTGTCCACATTTGCCTATTTAGGAAGTCGTTGACACACTAACAATAATGCAGCGCGGTTTGGCCTATCGATGAACCTTAATCTTCTTTTTCCCAACAATTCGGCTTTCAAGCGACCCACACGCCTAGGCTAGGGCGAACTACTGCAACGCTAGTTATTTATTCATTTCTTGATCACAGAGTCAAATTTGCAAGCCGTCAGACAAAGTACATCTACATCTTAATTACGGTTAATATTTTATTTTAACATCATGACTATCCCCCACTCGGTAATTCATGCCCTTTAGCTAAATTTGACACCGTGCAAGCCATATAGGGCTAGGCGGTTCTGGATTTGAGTCCTCTCGAACACGATGCAAGACATTTTTGACTGTGCTACCCCCCTTTTTGTATGTTTTGTAATATACGTTTAGAGTTTCGTAGAGATTTTTCAAGCATTATCGCACGTAGGTAAGCGTAAGAATAATGCTTAGACTCTTGGCCCTTGGTATGACTAAGACGTATGTCTACTTACGACAGATAAGTTCTTGTAGCTCTTCTTGCCGATGCTGAATGAATGTGTAAATGTGTACTGGCTGTGGTCAATGACGCTCGGGAAGAGTTCGTCCAGTATTTTCTTGGAAAATCTCTCAAACATTACGTGATTGATGACCGACACAGACATTGGCGAAAACACGCCAGGCATTACTTCGCTGAAATTCACATTCGTCCGCAATAAAAGTAGATATTACTTAGGCATTTTTGTGGCACGTTTTTTTTCTACATACGAACACATTAGCTCCAGCTAGGGTCTTTGTGATGCATCTCGCACAGTGAATAATCAAATAAAAGTCAATCGAGCAAGCATTTGTTTTTTAAACGCTATCCATAAGACTGCAGCAAGGGACTGTAGCTGTCGTAGTGGGTTTTAGAGGTGGAGGGCCACCCGATCTGCATTGATATTTTCGTGATTCATTTAGGTAATCTACAACAGAATAAATTAGCCACCGCGTTACGACTGTCGCACATTATCTGCACCCGACAGTTCAACTACTTACACGTGGCTTTATTCCAATAGATTAATGCTGGTACTCTACTCAAAAAGGTTACATTCTGCCTGGGACACGATGGCCTTCCACCATTCCAAAAAAATGCTGAAGATGGGCACAGTGCTAAGGCCCTCCTATCGTGACGGTTTTGTAGGGCTTGGAAACGTAACCCGACAAACGGCATATAATATATGGTAACTATATGGTAAGCCCGAGTGAATGTTGCGGCAAATTTCTGTTTCGGAAGGAAAACGCTATTACTGCTAAAATATAAAAGATGGAACGTTAGTGTTCATTTGACATATCTATATTAAAATTTGGCTAATATGTAGTTCTGGAGCATGACTACATGGTAGCTTATGTGGTTTCATCCTGTGCATTAAAGCTTCCTATGTTATACGCTTTGGCTTCGGCTTACTCAAGGTTGGCTCGAGTGAAGATGTCGCGGTTGCTAAAGAAGGCACTGTTGAGGTCGTGCTGGACCTCAAAGTCAGTCTCTCGGAAAAATGATGTGACCGGCCTCGACTGAAGAAGAACCACCTCACCGTTGGCCATCGCCCACTCAATGTCGCGCGGCGTACCGGTGAGTTCTGTCACCTGCAATCACCAATGGCATTGTGTCGGTAGCAGGCCTTCATCTAAGTAGTACGCATACGATATGGCATTTTATCGAGTGCGCCACGCTTTCGATGTTGCTTGACTTGCATATACCACTCGCCATACCTCTAGAAGCATATTCAACTATTTATTATTTTGCAATAAATATTCGAGACACTTGCCCGCTACTGCTATGCATTTTTCGACGAGTGTTCCAATCCAAGTAATATATATTTTGCGATAATATATATTTTGCGATAAAAACTATGCTACAACGATTTTTTGAAGGTGAGCATGTATAGAATTATACCTTCATTCCAATGGTCGCAATACGGATGGCCTGGTCATCGCTGAGGCAGAATGTTTGAGCTTTACCAATAGGTACGATCTGCTCCTCAACACCTCCAGTCGCTAACTGGGACTCGACGATCATTCGAGCTTTAGCTCCACACTGTTGTCCCACGACGACAGCACAAACGGCAGGAATGACAACAAAAGCAATAACCACAATGAGAGTTGAGGACGAATACACAATATAATCTAAAAAGCGAGGCTGGAGAAATAGTGAAAATACATAGTTACTTCCGACGAACACATCTGTTTGTAGATGCTGTTGTTAACTTTACTACGCGTATGAGATGTACCACTCTGTTGAGCAGGACAGCCTTGCGTGACGGCGCACTAGAGTTTTGGGCTTTTGCCATAGAGTTCGGTATCCACTGTAGCGTGTACGTGTCAGGATCGGCCGAAGCCGACACGACCGACTCGCCGAGTCCGAAGTTGGCCGTGAGAACGATGCGTCCAGGATGGGTCGTGACCGGGTCGCAGGTGAACATCACTCCGGCGCATTGCGCGTCTGCCATAGCCTGGACAACAACCGCCATGGGCGCAGCAATATTCTGCCCGTATTGCCGTTTGTAGTTGAGCGCGGTCAGAGAGAACTGCGACGCCCAACACTTGACGATGGAGCTGAACAATGTGGCTCGACCGGTGACACCCAGACATGTGGTCATCTGACCGGCCGCAGACATCTCTTCGGAGTCCTCGCCTGCGGCCGACGAGCGTACGGCAAATCTCCGATTTTCCCACTCTGCTCCGAAAATCTCCGTCAGCTTCTTGAGAACCTGCAGTACATTCAAGTGTTTCTGTATAAATATGTGTTTCGATCACTTTAATGTATATGCAACTATTTAGACACAAACATACGCGCATACATAGGTGCGGCGAGAGTCACTTGAGGGTTTGCCCTGAATTTTGCCGTCATACCAAAATTGAGGCCAAGTGTTTGTATACGTCGTCGTTCTATACCACTTCACCGTAGATATCATATTTCTGGAGAATGCAGCTGATTGAACTGTACAATGAGGATGGTTGGAAAGGTTATGTATGCAGAGGAAGCAGTCCTCAGTATGCCCTTGGCATAACTTTGAAGCCACGGGAAAGGCGCTTCCGTTTCGCACACCGTTTGCCGTCATCGTTTTCTGTGCTTTCCTCGTCTTCACGCACCACCGAAAGGTCGTTCAGATGGACGAGGCATGGTAAGTCGGACCGGCCTGAGTGAGTGCGTCGAGGCCTCTAATGGCCAGCTGCCCACCCCGCTTCCGCTACTGCTCCTCTAGATGCCTCGTTTCAACTGCTGCATTGCTCGAACCTCTTTCTCCTGGCTTTCTTCAGAATCCGATTAAGTGTCAAAATAGCGCCGAATCAGATCGTCTGCTCCTTCCATGCTACCGCCTTCATCATCATGTAGTCGACGACCTGCCTGATAGAGGAGGAGCCCCTCACGGCGGTGGAACCCGCGTCCCGTGCGGTTCTAAAAGCTCTGCGTCATACAGTAGGACAGCTTGCCGATTTGGCGCTCGTGCTTTACCCCGAAGTCCGGTATTAGAGTTTTGTCTTTGCTTAATCATTTTGCCAGGTCATGATGGCGGCGTTCCCAGCCCTTGTTTAAAGCTCCATTAAGGAAACGGTTCCTTTTTTCCGCGCAAACAGGTCCTATAGCGCCATCTTAGCTAGGCCTCGGTTAGCATCACCCGATGACCGGTGAATTACACGCACAGCGCAGTTAATTCGGCCGCTCGCTAACAGTCTCCTTTTGGCGTTCACTACTTCTTCGGCTGAATACGTGGTTTAAAGGCCTTAATAACTTAAGGGGGTTATTTGTGTACTTTATCAATCACAACACTTCACATGCGCTCTCGTGCGTTTTGTTTCCAAGGTAACCCCGAGATGCTTCGTTGATTTCGGAAAGTCCAGTCTGATTATGCTCCCAGTATGTAACCATTAAGACTTAAGTATTCCTGTCAAAAAACAAGCATCGTGGCTCCATCACTCCTTGTGCAATATAGTCTGCAGCTGCGCCTACTAGACAGCGTGTGTTGAACAATTTCACTGTTTTCGCCCGCTGAGTATTGTTTAGTACTCCCTGTAAGTAACGAACCGCTAATTCGCGGGCTGCGTTACATGAGGTATAGACGAAGTACATCACGGAGTAGTCGATCAGCAATAAATGTTTATAAGCGACCAACAGACACAAATCTAAAGAGCACAGTCTTTGTACGGCTCGACGGTTGAAGTCTGCGCTGCTATGGTGTGACTCGCCTTGATTTGACCGTTCACATACCAATTGTTCCAGCGATGCAGGAAGAGCCACGCTAGTGATCGCCGCGACACACCTCTCGGAAGAGGCCTTCAAAGCGGCGAGATAGTTCTGGCTTCCTGCGGCCTCGATACTCTTACAGAGTTCTTCTACTGCCTTTGTGACCGCTGGCAATGCGGCAAACGTTTTGTACGCCTCTACTGTAAGCACCACAGCCGCAGGTACAGTAAACACGGTACTCTGCAAATCAGACGCATAATCACCAATAAAACGCAAAAAAGTGCTGAGCAATGTGTTTATACGAAAGATGTCGCTCAGACCAAACGAGATAAGCTTGGAAAAAATATCGGCCCGGTCATTGTGATAGCTAACCTTATCGTGGCTGTGGTCCTGCAGGTGCTGCGCAATGGCTGTGAGGACAGCCAACGAGGACCCCTTGCCTCCAGTGAGTTGCGGTGAGCGACACGCTTCATCCGACGTGCTCACTACCTCCTCCGATACAGCTGGCGACCCGGTACTTTCAACAGAGCTTGAGACTGTCATCAGAGAAAATCTGTGCGAAAAACGAGGTATTGTATTGCTTTTAGAATGAGCACATAAGAATAATTTCGTGTTCCGGCTGCTAAGGAAGAACCTAGCCGAACATGGCGCACTGCACGCAAGCTTCTCGTATATCACACCAAAAGCTAACGTATATATATAAAATATACGTTAGCTTTTGGTGTGATTTGGTGATCTCGTATATCACACCAAAAGCTGGCGTATATATATAAAATGTGTTCGTTGTATACCTGCATATACTTACATGGCCAGGCGTTCAGCGGGTAGTATATAATCTGTGGGAATTTGGAGAGTCACTCCGGAGACGTCGAATGTTCCGGCCGTTTTATTCCATTTGAGTGTGCCTTTGAAAGCTTGCGTAAACCAGGGGGAGTCAGTGGCATCTGAGCTGCTGAATGAGGCGACATTATCCCATGCGATTTCTTGTGATTTCGAAGATAACTCGCAAACATGTGTATGCCCCCGGTACTCTAGAAAGAAAGAACAAACGTGCGTTCAAAGACTGCAGAGTTATCACGTAAGAAAGGCTGCAGTCGCTTAGGATTTACCGCCAATGCGCATGCCGTAAGCATCGAGGTACAGAGATTGGTGTCACCGACACCGGAAACTTTCGTACTTTACAAAATGTTAGTTAGCAAGTCTTACTTCAATTCACTTCACGATCTTTGCGGCACGTGGTGGAAACGTACGTACAGATCGGTGCTCCAAATTTCCGTCATTACCCCACCACATTATCTAGTGAACATTTATCCCGTCGATCATACTTTTGGCGGACACCTAGAGGTGCAAAATATAAATGTGCCAGTGTAGTGTATCGTATTGCCCAGTTGCAGAGCCGCGATTATCCGGAAAAAAAAACAGAGCATTCGCTTGCATACACAACATTTTTCAAAAAATAACTACACATCGTAAACAGTTGGACAAATTTCAGACTATCACCGTCCTACTCTCTGAGCCGATTTCTAACAGGCCACAAAACTTTCAGAACATATTCTATCGTAGCGGTGGGCTCCGTCGTCAGTATGCGTTCTTTGTGACTCAGGAAAAGTAGATGGCGTCAAACGTGCGTTAGATATATGCGTGACGTTTAATGACCGCAGATAGGGCGCAGCTGGTACGACTATTAATACGGGAACCTCCTGTTACGTGCAAACAAATGGCGCCGACACTAATATAGATTATTATTATTATTAATATTATTCTTATTGTCAAGTGAACCTTATCTTCACTGACCAACTTTGAAGGCGACCTCCGTGGTCGGACTGTCTGCGTCACTGTTCGTTTGACGGATTCGTCCCTTTAAAATGCTTGTGTCGAAAAACGTCGGATTAAAGCACAATCCGTAGCATTTGTTGCCGCTTACTTCCAATAGGTGAAACACTGTGCCGTTCTGCAACAAAACGCAGTCAAAAATAAGCATGTTTAACTCTTATATATATATATTTATATGTATAAGCGCAATTATATTCATGCACATATATAAGTGCACACGCACGTACAGATATTTATACATATACTATCCAGAACGTTGACAATGCGTGTTTGTTTTTCAGTGCCAAGTGATTTGACCCTTGACGGGCTCCACACCTCCTATGTAAGCGTTTTTGTTTAGGAGTTTCTTTAGGAACTCCTCGAATGGGTAAAGTGAATATAACGACAAAACATAGCAACAAAGTCATGAACAACGTAATTGACGTAACACGAATCTGCCAATATATATATATATATATAAATATATGTAGCTGTAGTTATACCGTCGCGTAGCCGATATGATGGCGGATACCAGTGAGGAGATTTGTTCGGCCTTGAAATTTCAGTCTGCAGCCAAACAGAAGAAGCTCCGATGAACGGTCGCCGTCTAAGCTGACCTCGCAGAACCATGTAACGGCTTGAGAAAATGCCTTCACATCTTGGCAGTACCTTAAAATTTAATTTAAACTGATTATTGTATGAACTATGCATATATAATCTTACATACTTTGCTATGAATAATTAAAATACGTGAAGTTTAAAACACATGCTACCGTCGTATGGCAGACATTGGGCACAAGAAACGAGTATTAGAAGAGAAAACAGTTTTATTGATAGACTCAGAAAGTGAGTAAGATGAAAGTCTATAAAAGCTAAAATTAAGCAAGCTATGTTGATCTATAACATTCAATTTATGGGGTCTCTGTAAAAATGACGAAGAACCATTTAGATTAATTAATCTACTTTGCCATACGTCACTGAAATACATTTCTTTATGCTTTCTGCATGCGAGATACTTATGAGCCGCAGAGGGCAACTCTATAGATTGTTTATTTGGATTGAATCAAAGTGGTGGTGTACGATGTTGGCCCGCTATATCTGATATAGTGAAAGGCCTGATATTTTGATTAATTACGAAATCGGTAAGCTAGGGAAGTATGTGTCATAATGTAACTCCCGTACAAGGAAGACTTCTTACTCAACAACGTTTGTTTTGGTCTTATCGAGATCCAGCTTGTCCTGCTGGCCGTCTCTGGGTAATTCGGCCCGCTGAACAAGCATCGATGGCGGACAGCGTTTCGGAATCTCGAATGGATGGCTCATTGAGGAAAGCCGAGCGCCTAGCTTCACGTGCACCTCACGGTAGCATTTTGTCGCATGTAGCGTGTTGTTCACGTGTTCATCTGCAGAAGTGGCGGCGGCGGCGGCGACACCCTGTTCCGCCACATTGTCCTCTTCCGTAAGCAGTGCATTGATAGCCACTCTCCAGAAACGCAGCGGGCCGTGACACTCGAGTCGGACCCCGCCGGCACTGTAGACGCCCATAGACACTGCAAGCGGCGCGTCAAATCAAGAAGTACAAGACGATAAAACACTGGTTGTTACATGGCGTTTACGACGTCTAACGTCAGGCTATCAGAAGTGAGTATAGACTGTCGTATACAACTACGAAGTTGCACAACTTTAGCAGAGACGAGTTAGCGCCTGCTTATAAGCCTGCATATGTCAACTACTCAGCAGCCTATTCGCGGTCAAGCACCGTGCGGTTGAGCGGAAGTTTTAAATAGACACACATGTCTTCTAAGACATGTCTTCTTGCAGAGCCTCGCAATGCGCTTAAACCTAGTAAAACGAAGTAACAGGAGCCTTCACCAGTAAGCAAGCGGATTACAGCATACGATTATAACTACACAATCGCGTTGGCATAGTTGTACCTAGTCTTGTACATATCATACGGGGACGCTGTCCCTCGTTTCCGAACTAATGTATTTTATCGCTTTCCATCAAATGTCATCCGCATGCACTGCAAAATCGGCGAATCGACTAACTCAAAGTGAGGCTATACTAGCGACAGATCTATCGATTGCATTGCATATATTTGCCGTTTAAATGGCTTTTTTTGTATGTTACGTAGCAATAGGCATTAGGTACGCTACGCATTATAAGCCATCACAAGCGCGGCACAGCTATACATACCATCGCTCAGATCCTTGTAGCAATTCTCCTTCAAGGTGAACGCGCGTCCACCCACGGCGACACGCGCCCAGACGACGGCGACTCTGCCACGGAGCCGCTCGAAGAACACCTCAACGTGGCAGCCGGTCGATGGGTCCACACCGAGCAGGTACTGCCAGTCCCGGTCCTGAAATCCAATAGATCGCGTATGAAAGGGGCCTGTATACACAATAAGAGCTACTCGAGGCCTCCTGCTAGAACAACTATTCACATGCATGCCGTTTCTAAAGAAAGCCACTATGGAATCACCACTTGGCGTGTACGACCAATGCGTTACAAGCAAACTTATGTTTCACTGAGCCGTAAAATTACATTCGAAATAAATCTGTCGCAGCCGCCATACAAGCAGAAACAGTGGCAGATGTACAATATATTATTATTATTTATGCAAATGGAGAAACCCTTTACGCCAGAGCACCTGTTCGTAGTGCGCATACAAGGATTCCGCAAGTCCAGCATTCTATAATAAGACGTCTACACAAACGCTTGCGCCCTCGATATTTCTACTTTGACTAACAAAGCGCATATATGTTATTAGCGGGTAATGTTGTGATTACTACTACTGTCGTTGGTGCGTTTTATCTGCAGCCACAGTAAACGCACGTATCGTCGTGCTGCATGCTCGTACCTGCGTAAGATCGGCAACGGGTCGATCAGCCACCCACTCGAACGCTGGGTAGATGGCATTGAACTTTTCAGGGTCGCTTCCATACCCGTAGTAGGGGAAACGCAACTGTAGACGCTCGAGTTCCGCGCGAGCAAGGCGCTTCAGTTTCTGTTTGCGGAGCATCTGTACGGATACAGCGACAACAATAAGGAATATATGACAAATATTCATTCAACCTTACTCTAGCCGTGCTTCAGTGCTACATATGGAACATTTTCTTCTGTATTTTTGGATGACCTTGAATGAAGTGAATCATTCTCTTTGTATCAGACATATATATGTATACATATATATATATATATATATATATATATAGGTGAATCAAAAAGTTTGTAGAATCGCTTGTTTGTAATCGCAAAGAGCCGACTACAGCGCCGGAGCGAGGCGTTCTTTAGAAGTAACGAAAATAAGTACCATGTGGATTGTTTTCAAATTGCATTTGTAGCAGGTCACGCAACTGTGCATACATCTCAAACCCTCCAATGCCACTGGAAAAGAACGAGTACCGTGCTGAGATTACATCATCATCAACATTTCAACTCATTAACTGCAATAGAAATTGAAGCCAGATTTGACGCAGCTTACGGAACGAACGCATCAGCGTACAGTACCATTACCGAATAGACTGTCTCATTTGAAAAAACGTCTTATGAGCGCCGAGGATGCGTTACGTTCTGGGCAGACAATAACAGCTTCAGATGAGAAAACTATGCTAGAGGTCTGCAAACTCGTGATGGCTGACCTCCTGATGGACATTAACTATAGTGCAGCATACAAACATCGAAGCAAAGTGGCTACCGCAGGTCTAACAATTGAGCAAAAACTGACACCCGTATCAATTTCGGATGGCAAAAGCTTGTATTCAGAATAGCTATTATTCAGAAACTCGAACCGGACCGTTCTAAATATGTTTAAACTTAATCGGAACGTTGTAAAACGAACTGTAGATAGACTTTCTAAGTTGAACGATTGTCTGAAAAGCAAATCGTCGGACCTGAAAGTTTGCTAGAGATATTCAGTTGTCACGTCCAAGCCTCAGAAGGATTGTGAATGAAGATCTCGAGATGATTTAGTATCGCCCAGAACAAATACAAAAGCTAATCCACGCTAATACTGCACAAACGTTAGGTTGTGCAAAAACAGCGCTTTCAGCAAGATCGTCCCCTTTGAGGTGTTGTGGATGAGTCTTGTGTGCAGTCAAACTTCAACCGCCAGAACAACAAAGTACATGCCTAAAGCGCCCGGACGGCTATGGAACGTGGAGGAGAGGTTGGCTGATCGCCATCGAAAAATAAGGGTGGATTATTTGACCGGCCAGAAGATGCGACATGGTTGTTTAGAAGAGAATTTGCAAATATAGAGTTATTTTATTAGCTTTTACACCAAACACCCCAAAATCTTAATTACTCCCCAACCACGGCTCGCATTGCCATCGACTTGGAACCAAAATTATCGTCATGAAATGATGCGAATTTACTGCTGAATGTGTTAGTTTTGAGCGTTACGTCGTAAAGTTATGATTTTGAGGTATTGGGCGTGAAAGCTAATAAAATAACTTCATCTTCGCGAATGAAGTTCTTTTATTCGCTCTTCTAAACGACCATGTAGCATCTTCTGAATGATCATGCCTGCCTTATATGTTCTTCAGAGGAAATCAGAATTTCCTCATGAACACGACGGTAGTTCCTGTATAGGAGAGTTGATTGTCTTGCAATGGCACATTTTATGCTCTTATATCGGTAACAACAATACTAGCGTAACATATTGTACTAATTTTACTCTCACTCCGAAACAAGACCTACCAGAGACCATGTTCAATTGGAAAATTATTTGCTTTATATATATATATATATATATATATATATATATATATATATGTATAACAGCGGCTCAGGAATTCCGCTAACACCTTAGTGATTTATGAATCGTCGACGCAGTGTAAGCATATCAAAGGGATAATGTTTAAATTTATTTAAACATTTAAATAATAATCATACCGTTAGTGGTTAAAATATACGCACGAGTCAGATCGCGGGGCAGTGAATAGCAGAATCATCAACAGTAACAACAACTACAGCAGCAACAACAACAACAACAACGATATTGTAGCTGACTGTGGGATAGAAGTAGCTGACGCTGGATGGCGGAAGAAGCCAGAAAGTAAATATTCAATCTGCATTGAGTAACATCTCCAACGTCATGTGACGTATGCAAAGCAATTTGTGTGTCGCAGTAAGAGCGGCTATTCTCTCTCTCTATCTCTGAGTAACAAAACGACGTTAGTTCCATTTTTTTCTTTATCCTGTCTCAGTTCTCCACTGGATTACTTGCTTGATTGAAAACCACCCGCTCCGAGCTCAGCTCTCCGGCAGTTTGTCCTCGTTTCACTTAAGCATGCAATTTCGCGGAGCCAGACAGGGTACGTGATAGTTGTTTGTGGTGATCGCGACGATGGTCAGCGGCTGTTAGGGGTGATCAAGGCGATACGAGAGTAGTTAACCAATGGTGATGGTCGAGCTCGCCGAGTCGGCGTCGGCTCGCCGCGACCGAGTGAGCGAGACGGGCAACGAAACAGCAAGGGCTGACGAATGATAATAATAATAATAATAATAATAATAATAATAATAATAATAATAATATTATCTATATAAGATATCTATCTTATCTATATAAGATAAGATATCACTTCGTACCCGTCGCCATGGAAACGATGGGCCCGATCAGCAAGAGCACAAGTATCCTCCTCAAAGACCTAGGTGTCAAAATTAGTGCTAACACGGGTGACCAGCGCGAGGGCGAGTTTCTGCGTCAGCAACTCTCGCTCGCAGTGTGTAGGGGAAACGCCGCCGCTATCATCGGCTCTATGGATTGAGAAGGGGGGGGGTGAGCCTACGCGGGAACACGTTTGGGTTCCACAATTGTAGGGAAATACTGAAAAATTGAATAAAAAATGTAGCTTATTTTATAATAATAATAATAATAATAATAATAATAATAATAATAATAATAATAATAATAATAATAATAATAATAATAAAAATAATTTATAATTCAAATTCAAATTAAATTATTAAATAATACGATAGCCACAGCCAAACCAGCAACCACTTTGTTTCACTGCAGAAGTAGCACCAGTACGATATAATAATAATAATACCTCATAATTGTTACAACTGAATGAAAATAAATAATAGTAATAATAATAATAATAATAATAATAATAATAATAATAATAATAATAATAATAATAATAATAATAATAATCCTCCTTGAAATATATAGTGCCCCAGCCAGTGCAAACAAAAATATATGCTGACGATGTAAAAATGTATATAGCTGTAGATAATGATAGGAATGCCAGACTTCTTCAAAATACACTTGATGCTTTCATAGAGTGGTGTAAGAGGCTTGATCTTAAGCAATCTGTAAATAAGTGTGCCGTTTTAGACTTTGGCCACAATAACCCTGTACACAGATACACGTTGGGCTCGGAGGTACTAATGGCTAAGACGTCTATTAAAGATTTAGGCATATTGACAAACTGTACTCTTAGCTACACTCCCCACGTTTTAGAAATGGCAGCCCTGGCCACACAGAGGCTGAACTGGATATTTCGTTGTATTGTGTTAAAAAAACCCTCCCTGTACATAAGGTTGTATGAGCAATATGTTCTGCCGGTCCTACTGTATGCCTCGCCGGTGTGGAATCTAAGCTATTTCCGTGACAATAACACGCTTACTAAACTTTACAAGAAATTTGTCCGGCGTGTTGCGTCTCGCTGCAATATTATTAAGAATGACGTAAAATGTGAAGATATTGCATCCATGTTAGAAAGAATTGACAAATCCACGTTTACTTGGATATGTAAGCAGCCTGAGAGAGCGGCGAAGTTCTTCAATGTTGCCACAACAAGGACTCGCTCCGGGCTCAATATCCAGTCAAGAGCTGTTGCAAAGAAAACGATTGTTAACAGGATGTTTGCATGGCGTCTAGCTTGTAGGTATAACCATACTCAACATTCCTCGTAAGCCGCCGGCTTTGGCAGGGTCGTTTTCTTGTAATGGAGCACTTATCTGTGGTTGTAATAAAGCCCCCCTGCTAAAGGGTGTTGAATATATAAGAGAAGTGAGCCCTCGTCTACGTTAGAGTTCGCATATCCCGGTAATAACAATGATAATAATACCTATACATGAATAATAATAATAATAATAATAATAATAATAATAATAATAATAATAATAATAATAATAATAATAATAATAATAACAACAATAATTTATAATTAAAATTAAATAATTAAATAAGACGATAGCGACAGACAAACCACCAACCACTTTGTTTCACTGCAGAAGTAGCACCAGTACAAAATAATAATAGTGATAATAATAATAATAATAATAATAATAATAATAATAATAATAAAAATCCTTGAAATATATAGTGCCCCAGCCAGTGCAAACAAAAATATATGCTGACGATGTAAAAATGTATATAGCTGTAGATAATGATAGGAATGCCGGACTTCTTCAAAATACACTTGATGCTTTCATAGAGTGGTGTAAGAGGCTTGATCTTAAGCTATCTGTAAATAAGTGTGCCGTTTTACACTTTGGCCACAATAACCCTGTACACAGATACACGTTGGGCTCGGAGGTGCTAATGGCTAAGACGTCTATTAAAGCTTCAGGCATATTGACAAACTGTACTCTTAGCTATACTCCCCACGTTTTAGATATGGCAGCCCTGGCCACACGGAGGCTGAACTGGATATTTCGTTGTATTGTGTTAAAAAACCCTCTCTGTACATAAGGTTGTATAAGCAATATGTTCTGCCGGTTCTACTGTATGCCTCGCCGGTGTGGAATCTAGGCTATTTCCGTGACAATAACACGCTTACTAAACTTCACAAGAAATTTGTCAGGCGTGTTGCGTCTCGCTGCAATATTCATGAGAATGACGTAAAATGTGAAGATATTGCATCCATGTTAGAAAGAAATGACAAATCCACGTTTACTTAGATATGTAAGCAGCCTGAGAGAGCGGCGAAGTTCTTCAATATTGCCACAACAAGGACTCGCGCCGGGCTCAATATCCAGTCAAAAACTGTTGCAAAGAAAACGATTGTTAACAGGATGTTTGCATGGCGTCTAGCTTGTAGGTATAACCATACTCAACCTTCCTCGTAAGCCGCCGGCTTTGGCATGGTTGTTTTCTTGTAATGGAGCACTTAACTGTGGTTGTAATAAAGCCCCCCTGCTAAAGGGTGTGTGAATATAATATATAAGAGAAGTGAGCCCTCATCTACGTTAGAGTTCGCATATCCCGGTAATAACAATGATAATAATATTAGGTAAGTCAAAAAGTTCGTCGGCTTTTTTACCCGATTTTAAAGAGCCCTATTTATGCAGACAACAGTATTTTTATTCAATGATATATTGACCGTTTTGTTCGACAACCTTCGCTCATCGCCTCGGTAGATCCATTATTTCTTTCTCCCAGAACGTCTTGTCCTTCGCGTCGAAATACTGAGTGAGGTGATTTTTTATAGCCTCCAAATAAAGCCAAAAAATTCAAATGCTGTGCCATCAAGGGAGTTCTGGAGAGACCTGAACAAGTGATAATCAGATGGTGCGAGGTCGGGACTATAAGCTGGGTGCGGCAGCACATCCCAGTCAAACTCCGCCAATTTTTGCCGGGTGGCCAAACTTTTGTGTGGTGTCGCCTTATCATGTTGAAAAGTGACGCCCACCTGTTTGACAATTCCGGGCGCTTCGTTGCTACTGCAGACTTCAAATCTTCGAGTTGTCTGCAGTAGACGACGGAGTTGATCGTCTGACCCATTGGAAGCAGCTCAAAATGCACGACGCCCTTACAGTCCCACCAGCAGCACAGCATAACCTTCTTCTGATGAATTTCGGGTTTAGGGATAGCTGCGGCCTGAGAACCTCTGGGACCCAACTTCTTTCCTGTGTTACGTTTCAGTAGATTATCTATTTTTCATCGCCGGTTATCAATCTCCTCAGAAATGGCTCATTCGAGTTCTTCCGGAGGAGTGCGTGACAGGTATCGACTCGCCCTTCAAGCTGCCTACCATTGAGGTCGTGTGGTAGCCAGATATTCCGCTTGCACGAGAAACCTGCATCATGGAGGCGATTCCAAACGGTGCCGTGGGAGACTCCCGTTACATCTTCAATTTCTTTTATGGTCAAACCTGGGTTCGAAAAAACCAGGCTTATTACTTCGTCGGTCTCCACAACATTGGGTCGTCCTGACCTCAGTTCATCTTCGAGATTGAAGTTTCCAGCTTTGAAACGGGCGAATCGCTTTTCGACTGTGGATTTGTGTACTGCGTTTTCGCCGTAGACTGCACATATCCTCCGGGTTGTTTGCGCTGCACTTATGCCTTCACAGTAGGAGAACAACATGATGTGTCGAAATTGCGTATTTTTGTCCTCCATTGCAAACAGCTGCCAATTCCGCAAACGAAACGATAAAGTTGGAACCGGCGCGCCGCCACGGGTCTGCTCCTGAATGTAAACACCCAGTCGCACTCTCAGGCGGCCCTGCTGCAGAGCGCGGGAATTTCAAAAATGTGGTCCCAGAAAGCCGACGAACTTTTTGACTTATCTAATACCTATACATGAATAATAATAATAATAATAATAATACTCAGCATTCATAAAAACGAAGACAACCATAATATGGTACAAAAAACAACGACAGACGAAAATATTAACAAATGCGCCAGAAAATGACTCAAGTATGGTAGCAAACAATAGAGGTGAGAGCATAAACGCGTCAGCGGTAGTCGTAAATAGATAGATGTATATCTGTTTATTTTATCGTATGCAAATCGAGTAAGTTTAACTTAAAACATATTTTATTTATTACACCAAGCGAGGCCAAATACCTGCCGCGGCAGGTGAGCACGATTACACAGTATTAGAAACTACAGGCGCCCATCTCCAAATGGCTGCTTTAGTGGTATGGCAAACTATTAGGTAAGTAAGCACAAATAACGTACGCAGAGCCCGGCTGCTCTTCCGCCTCGCCCATCCCTGGGCTCTTCGTGTCGACCATTCTTCCGGTGAACTCGCTTAAGCCACTCCCTCTTGGCCGTTTTCTTAATGTGTCAAAACAGCGTCTGCTGAAGTCATCATATGAACGACCACCTCCGTAATAGTACGGCCCCTTACAGCGGTTGATTCGGCGCCTCTTACCTCCCTGAGAGCATCACACCGTAGAATAGTATACTTCACATATACCGCCTTTATCCGCCTCTCCACGAATCGACAGGCTTGTGGCGACAGGCTTCTCCTAAAATATGTCTATTACACTTGGCGGCTTTCCCTTTCCCGGAGGCTCGACAGACAAAGAACCCATTTTTATTCTCGTCGACCCCGCGCATCTTCCTCCTATTTATCTTGTCCTCGTTCCCCTTGATACTCCCGGGCTAGCTCCTTCCCAGCAGTGTCCTGACCAGTGACGCTTTTTCACTCGTTGCTGAGCTTAAAATTATTACCTTCAAATCGTTTTCCTGCTCTCTTCACCGGTTCCCTCTTCACTGCATCGCCCCTACCGATCAATTGGCCGTCGCAAAGATGACCGCCCGCATTGACCGCAACTAAGACAGCGACACCATGTGGCTACTAAGTATATCACCTCTGTTGGCGAAGATGCACCGTTTTGTCAACAAATTGATTCAGTCTTTCTCGCCATTACCGTGTTGCCAAACCGATTGGCTCAATCTTTCTCCTCAATGGGATTGCTAATGCTAAATGTAAGTCTGGGTGCCAATATCTTGCAAGAGTGCTCTAAAACACACACCGAATCACGTTTAAAACTCTGTTGCCTCTGTTGCTTTCTAAACAATTTATCTCCGATGATCCTCGGCAGAATACACGGGAGACCCTTCTGGCGTTATTAGTCACATGCGCCGATTCCGTAACCCTCGTATCAAGTCGACATCGGAGTATATATTCTCCTTGCTAGGGCCTGACGCTTCATACTTACAATTTCCTTCTTTCATATTGCCCTGTTCTTGTCTAGGATCGGTAGCAGGTTTTGAATGGAAGTTTTGAGATCTTAATGGTGAGGTACGCCGGTGAGACCCAGGAGGTTCTCGCACACCACCCCGGGAATATAGCACTGCCGCCGTCAAGAGGGACTGCTCCAGAGCGCAGGCTGGGAGAGCAACTACGCTAGACGGCAAGTAAAGACAGCACAACCTTTCGTTTAGAAAAGAGGGAAAGAAAATTGTATGTGCACACGACTAGAGATCTGAGCACATCAGAAGCTGCTGGCTCGAAATACGTAATGAGTAAATACGAGAAATCCGCCGTGGCCGTTCCCGACCTACGTGCTCTCCCTGCCATAAAATTAGCTCCGGTGCCCGACCCGGTGAAAAACTATTACGATAGACCTTTCAACCATACCTCCTTTGATTGCCCATCCTGCAGATCTAATCGTGAGATTATTTTTACTCTTGGGGCCACTCTGGCACTACTGAAAAACCCAAGGTGTATATTTCGTTTCAAAACAATGTTAAAAAAATGTTTTAAGACAATTCACGCCCATACTGTGGGCGTCATCGAGTGCATTGTGCACATCGTGACATCGATGTAACATGCATACTTTTTGCGGTAGTAAGTTGTCATCCCCGATCAAAAATTATTTTGAAGAGCTCGGCCCTTTAGCCCACTCTACTAGTGACGCATCGAAGTTTCCACAACTACTAGCCTATTTTCTGTAAGTCATCACTCACCGCCTGCTTTCTTAATTTCATTATATTGTCAAATGAGTTAAATTCACAGATCCTCGGGCCAATGAATGCCACATTGCGGACTACAACTAAATGTGAAGAGACTCACACTTAGGGATAATGACTAAAATATACCTTGGCTAGGCACATATTTTCATGATACAAGCTTGTCATAGATCTATTTTCATTTTACAAACAAAAGGCATTTCTGTTATTCTGAAATATGTGACTCGCAATGGACATAACTTGACAGTAATAATAAAAATGATAAGATACTTATGTTTGGCTCTTTGAGGTAACATTCTATGCAAATTTAGAACTATGGGGAAGTGAATCTAACTGAAATTGGTAAGTAAAGTAATTGTAATAGCAGATAAATAATAATTGAGATATACCAATCATTGAAAAATCATAAATTAATGAGAATGTCTGACAGCAAGCTGACTTTTCTCACGTGCAGATTTTCGGAATAATATTTATACTACAACGTGACTCGAATATAGCATTAAAATTATTAGTCACTTACTATTAGGTAAGTCAAAAAGTTCGTCGGCTTTCTGGGACCACATTTTTGAAATTCCCGCGCTCTGCAGCAGGGCCGCCTGAAAGTGCGGCTGGGTGTTTGCATTCAGGAGCAAACCCGTGGCGGCGCGATGGTATACCGGTTCCAATTTTACCGTTTCGTTTGCGGAATTGGCAACTGTTTGCAATGGAGGACAAAAATACGCATTTTCGACACAATATGTTGTTCTCCTACCGTGAAGGCATAAGTGCAGCGCAAACAACCCGGATGATATGTGCAGTCTACGGCGAAAACGCAGTACACAAATCCACAGTCGAAAAGCGATTCGCCCGTTTCAAAGCTGGAAACTTCAATCTCGAAGATGAACCGAGGTCAGGACGACCCAATGTTGTGGAGACCGACGAAGTCATAAGCCTGATTACTTCGAACCCAGGTTTGACCATAAAATAAATTGAAGATGTAACGGGAGTCTCCCACGGAACCGTTTGGAATCGCCTCCATAATGCAGGTTTCTCGTGCAAGCGGAATATCTGGCTACCACACGACCTCAATGATAGGCAGCTTGAAGGGCGAGTCGATACCTGTCACGCAATCCTCCGGAAGAACTCGAATGAGCCATTTCTGAGGAGATTGATAACCGGCGCTGAAGAATGGATACTCTACAGAAACGTAACACAGAAAAGAAGTTGGGTCCCCAGAGGTTCTCAGGCCGCAGCTATCTCTAAACCCGAAATTCATCAGAAGAAGGTTATGCTGTGTTGCTGGTGGGACTGTAAGGGCGTCGTGTATTTTGAGCTGCTTCCAATGGGTCAGACGATCAGCTCCGTCGTCTACTGCAGACAACTCGAAGATTTGAAGGCTGCAGTAGCAACGAAGCGCCCGGAATTGTCAAACAGGTGGGGCGTCACTTTTCAACATGATAAGGCGACACACACAAAAGTTTGGCCACCCGGCAAAAATTGGCGGAGTTTGACTGGGATGTGCTGCCGCACCCAGCTTATAGTCCCGACCTCGCACCATCTGATTATCACGTGTTCAGGTCTCTCCAGAACTCCCTTGATGGCACAACATTTGAATCTTTGAAGGCTATAAAAAATCACCTCACTCAGTATTTCGACGAGAAGGACAAGACGTTCTGGGAGAAAGGAATCATGGATCTACCGAGGCGATGGGCGAAGGTTATCAAACAAAACGGTCAATATATCATTGAATAAAAATACTGTTGTCTGCATAAATAAGGCTCTTTAAAATCGGGTAAAAAAGCCGACGAACTTTTTGACTTACCTAATACTACGAACTAGGTAATTCACAGAGAAAAAAACATTCTTTTGAAGTATAGAAAACACGACATTGGCGTACCTAGAATTGGCACTCGAACATATGCCCAGAATGTGTCGATACACTTAGGGCGCTGATTAACGCATCTGACGCACCAACGAGTTGAACACAACAGCACACCGTGACCACTATAATCAGTGAATCGTAGATTCAAAACTATATATAAAGAAAATGTGTATAGCAAAAAGCAACGACGTTTGAACACTAACGTTATGACGTAATTAAATGTTTGAGTTCGAGCTAGTCTTGGAATTTACTGAACGCGCTGTGCACAAATGTATATATTCAATTAGGTGGAAACAGACTGTGACTATGAAACGTAAAAGATTTGTAGGCGTTTCTAAGCAGTTAGTAAAGAGAGTTTAAGTCGACATGCGTATATCACGCAAATGTGCACGGATTAGGAGCGCTTAAATGGAGCTGATCCTGCTGGCTGATACTTTTGTGGTTTAAAATCTTGCAATACGCTGTTGGCAATTCGACGAGTTCATTTATGCGTTCATCTAGTCTACAATTAGTAGTACGTCAGTAAGAAGGCGAATCAAAGCAGGAGGCGATTTCTCCTCGTGCGCGATGGATGGACGCAGTATGGTGGTACTCGTTCGTGGCAACACTAGACTAACTCACATCAATCTGCCAAATCTGCGCTCAGTCGACAACGAAGCGGAGTCGACGCGACAGAGAAGACTGTTTTTTTTTGGGGGGATAAATGGGCTTCCTCAATAAGTAATCGCACTGGTCACACTGTACCCACACTTTCAACATCCCACCCTCGTCGTCCTGTCTTTTGCACAACCATGGTTTAAGTCTTGCAATCTTGCAGTAGTTAACAATAATCTATAAGCAATAACTACAGTAAATCTTAAAGAAGAGTTAGTTGCAACTCTAGTTGAGCCGGGCTCACCAGGGTGACGAGGGACACTTTAGTCGCTGAACGTGAACCGTAAATCGCTGGACACACCAACCTTATCTCACGAGCACAAACTTCTTACTCTGTGAGTGCGTCCTTTTGTGTTTTATATATATATATATATACAGGGTGTTCCTATTTGTGTGTCCAAAACGCTAGGGTATGGTCAAACTCGGTGAGAAAATCATTTTTGCCACTGGGTGGAAGCCGGGAAAACGTTTTGTTTAGGAGTGAGGATGAAATTTATAAAAGCAGTTATTCTGTCTTTTTTCTCCTACATAGTTGTGCAAAATCTACGTTTGCGTCACAAAGGAACCGATCATACCGGCGTGTTCGGCGGAAAATTCTGCACAATAAAGTATACATTTCTAGCTTGCGTAGCAAAAAGCGAATAGCCAGATTAAGAAAAGTCATAAAAAGTCAAAATGTTACGTTAACGCTTTTTTGTGCAACATCGTAATTTTTTCCATTACGACCAAAAATGCACGTCCAAAAGACTATTCTCAGGCAATAGCAGATTTAATGCCCACTACATTCGTACCAAAGTGATGGTGCTGCGTTACGTAGTTGCCAAGTAACTAAGCTTTTTCGACAGTCATATCGAAAGCGAAGGCATGCATACTTGCATAGGGTGTATGAGAAAGTTAGGTACATACTTTGAGGTTTGGTAGAACTCAGCAAGAGAATAATTTTTTCTAATGGAAAGAGGGGGCGGAAACGTCTTGGCCAAATGCTACGGTTTTGAACGTGAAAACTTCAACGTGAAACATAACAACTATGACTGTCGAAAAAGCTTAGTCACATGGCAAATACGTAACGCAGCACCATCACTTTGGTACGAATGTAGTGGGCATTAAATCTGCTATTGCCTGAGAGTAGTCTTTTGGACGTGCATTCTTGGTCGTAATGGAAAAAATTACGATGTTGCACAAAAAAGCGTTAACGTAACATTTTGACTTTTTATGACTTTCCTTAATCTGGCTATTCGCTTTTTGCTACGCAAGCTAGTAATGCATACTTTATTGTGCAGACTTTTCCGCCAAACACGCCGGTATGATCGGTTCCTTTGTGCGCTGACTGGTTCTCCCGCAAACGTAGATTTTGCACAACTATGTAGGAGAAAAAAGACAGAATAGCTGCTTTTATAAATTTCATCCTCACTCCTAAACAAAACGTTTTACCGCCTTCCACCCATTGGCAAAAATGATTTTCTCACCGAGTTTGACCATACCCTAGCGTTTTGGACACACAAATAGGAACACCCTGTATATATACATGTACATACAGCGTATTACAGGAATATTTGATCAACGATATATGGAATTGTAGAGCTCGTTAAGGCAAATATTTTTTCCAATGGAACATGGTCTCTAAGAGGCCCTATTTCGGAATGAGAGTTAAATTACTACAATATGTGACATTGGTGTTTTTGCCCGACATAGGAGCATAGAATGTGCTGTTGTGAGACAACTAGGTTTCCTAGACAGAAGCTAAACACACCGCCGTGTTCGTGAGAAAATTCTTCGAAGAACTCATAAGGCCGGTCAGAAGATGCTACATGGTCGCTTAGAAGAGAATTCGCCAAAATGAAGTTATTTTATTAACCTTCACGCCCAATACCTCAAAATCATTACCTGACGACCACTTGCAGCGCACTAACATATTCAGGCATTTCATGACGATCATTTTGGTACCAAACTTATGGCAATGCGAGCTGTGGTTGCGGAGTAATTACGATCTTTTGGTGGAATGTCCAGATCAAGTGCATGTAAAATGACTGTGTGGCGACGTTCACTACCGCCAACGTGTCGCGTGACAGCTGCAGCGCGTCATTTTACATGCGCTTAATCTGGACATCCCACCAAAAAATCGTCATTACTCCGCAACCACAGCTCGCATTGCCATACGTTTGGTACCAAAAGGATCGTCATGAAATGCACATTTGCCTGAATATGTTAGTTTAGAGCGCTGTAAGTAGTCGTAAGGTAATGATTTTGAGGTATTGGGCGTGAAGGTTAATAAAATAACTTTATTTTGGCGAATTCTCTTCTAAGCGACCATGCATCATCTTCTGACCGGCCTTATGAGTTCTTCAAAAGAAGCAGAATTTTCTCACGAACACGGCGGTGTGTTCAGCTTCTGTCTAGGAAACCTGGTTGTCTCGCAACAGCACATTCTATGCTCCTATGTCGGGCAAAAACACCAATGTCACAAATTGTAGTAATTTAACTCTCATTCCGAAACTGGGCCCCTTAGAGACCATGTTCCATTAGAAAAAATCTTTGCCTTAACGAGCTCTACAATTACACATATCGTTGATCAAATATTCCTGTAATACCCTGTATATACAGGGTGTGACAGGAAGGTTTTTAAAGCAATGCATAGAATTGTAGAGCTCGTTAAAGCAAATATTTTTTCCAATAGAACATAGTCTCTAAGACGTCTTGTTTCGGAGTGAGAGTGAAATTACTACAATTTGTGACAATGGTGTTTTTGTCCGACACAGGAGCACAAAATGTGCTGTTGCGAGACAACCAGTCATCCTAGACAGAAACTAAGCACACGTTCGTGTTCGTGATAAAATTCTGATGTATATGCAAGGCCGGTCAGAATACGCCCCATGGTCGCTTAGAAGAAATTCACCAAAAGTGTAGTTTTTTATTAGCGTTCACGCCAAATACTTCAAAACTATAACCCTACAAGCACTCACAGCGCTAAAAACGGACAAACTCAGCCAATGGGCAATTCAACGGCGATCATTTTGGTATCAAATAGGTGTCAATGCGAGCTGTGGTTGCGGAGTAATTACGAGTTTTCGGAGAGCATGTCGAGATTGAGTGCATGTAATTCAATAATAATCCTCCGCAACCACAGCTCGCATTGACACATATTTGGTACCAAAACGGTACACCAATTGGTACCGTTGAATTGCCCATTGGCTATGCCGTTTTTAGCGCTGTAAGTGGTTGTAGGGTTATGATTTTGAAGTATTTGGCGTGAACGCTAATAAACAACTACATTTTTGGCGAATTCTCTTCTAAGCGACCATCGGGCGTTTTCTGACCGGCCTTGCATATTCTTCAGATGGAGCAGAATTTTATCACGAACACGAACGTGTGCTTAGTTTCTGTCTAGGAGGACTGGTTGTCTCGCAACAGCACATTTTGTGCTCCTATGTCGGGCAAAAACACCAGTGTCACAAATTGTAGTAATTTCACTCTCACTCCGAAACAAGACTTTTCAGAGACCATGTTCTATTGGAAAAAAAGATTTGCTTTCACGAGCTCTACAATTCTATCATTGCTTTAAAAACCTTCCTGTCACACCCATATATATATATATATATATATATATATACAGGGTGTTCCTATTTGTGTGGCCAAAACGCTAGGGTATGGTCAAACTCGGTGAGAAAATCATTTTTGCCAATGGGTGGAAGCCGGGAAAACGTTTTGTTTAGGAGTGAGAATGAAATTTATAAAAGCAGTTGTTCAGCCTTTTTTCTTCTACATAGTTGTGCAAAATCTACGTTTGCGGGAGAACCAGTCAACGCACAAAGGAACCGATCATACCGGTGCGTTTGGCTGAAAATTCTGCACAATAAAGTATACGTTACTAGCTTGCGTATCAAAAAGCGAATAGCCAGATTAAGGAAAGTCATAAAAAGTCGAAATGTTACGTTAACGCTTTTTTGTGCAACATCGTAATTTTTTCCATTACGACCAAAAATGCACGTCCAAAAGACTACTCTCAGGCAATAGCAGATTTAATGCCCATTATTTTCGTATCAAGGTGATGGTGCTGCGTTACGTAGTTGTCAAGTCACTAAGCTTTTTCGACAGTCATAGTTGTTATGTTTTACGTGCAAGTTTTCACGTTCAGAACCGTAAACATTTGCCAAGACGTTTCCGCCCCCTCCTTCCACTAGGAAAATGTATTCTCTTGTTGAGTTCTTAACGTAATATTTTGACTTTTTATGACTTTCCTTAGTCTGGCTATTCGCTTTTTGCTACGCAAGCTAGTAATGTATACTTTATTGTGCAGAATTTTCCGCCAAACACGCCGGTATGATCGGTTCCTTTGTGCGTTGACTGGTTCTCCCGCAAACGTAGATTTTGCACAACTATGTAGAAGAAAAAAGGCTGAATAACTGCTTTTATAAATTTCATCCTCACTCCTAAACAAAACGTTTTCCCGGCTTCCACCCATTGGCAAAAATGATTTTCTCACCGAGTTTGACCATACCCTAGCGTTTTGGCCACACAAATAGGAACACCCTGTATATATATATATACATATATATATGCGGGCGGCACACACAGCTAACAGGCCAACAGCAATATAATACGGGGGCAAAACAAATGCACAAAAACACGCACACACACACACACACACAACCTTTTCCTACCGTTGGCGTATGAGCTGTGTGTCTGAATGCCGCTGTCCACTGGTTTGTCGCTAGGTGGTTGACGATTTGACACTAATGAGACAGAACTGGGCCGGGAAGATAGAGATGAATGGAGCAAGCAATGGAGTGACATCTAGACTCTGCTGTGCTGCTACGGCGCCGTTGCTGCTGCTGCTGCTGTCAATTGGCTTTGGCTTGCAGTTGTGATGATGATGGTGATGATGATGATGCGACGACGATCGGCGTAGTCCGAGGGGTGAGGGTCCCCCTCAGCTTCCTCTCCTCATGTCTACACTGTTCGCTGTTTAGTTGTCGCCGCTTGTCGTGCTGACCGCCGTGTGGACACGTGGACTCCACACCAGCAGCCAAAGCAGGCGTCTATAGCCTGGCCGATAGAAGCGATAGGTGTATGAGTGGAAGAAGGTCGGTGTCTCCCTTAATCTATCATTCACGGCCACGGCCACCACCACCACCACTACCACTACCGCTAACACTTCAATAGGGATGGTCGGGCCAACAGTGGTGATCGAAATGCCGATTACGATTACTGCATAAAACAACAATTACTGCAACGACAACAACAACAATTACTGCAACAACAATAACAACAACAATTACTACAACAACAACAACAACAATTACTAATTAATAAATTGATCTGTCTCTGACAATCAGCAAGAACTTCGAGGCCGCGGCATAACCACTGCTGACCACATATTTGGCAGCAACAACGACAACAACAGCAACAACAACAATAACAACAAACTGGCGTCAGCAGCAGCAGCAGTCCAGCGAAGAACACAAGGAGGGAAGAGCGGAACACGAATCTCGCTAATTCACCTCGACCCGATCTCATTCCTTTCCCCAGCCAGAAACAGAGATCGAGAAGGGTAGTGAGAAAGCGCAAACGCGCTCGCGAGGTACAGGCGCCACAGAGTGGAGCGTACGAGTAGATTCAAGGCTGAACGATAATAGGACGCAAAGGCAGACGAAACCGAGGTGCACCAACGTGACGCAAGAGCCAATCGGCAAGTTCTGACCAAGTACGATGTCGCTATTGCGTGAGATGATGACGACCATGACGACTATTGGGGCCTTCACTTCTGCTGCCACCTTTACTGGAGCTCGACATATTCTCTAGACAATGAGAGACTAGCTAGTGGCTATGTCTCTCATTATTGCATCACTCCCAGTACTTCGGGCGCGACATAACCGTTGTCGTTGTTGGTATTGCTTTGTTCGATGACAACGATCCGAATTCTTGCAATTGGCCGGCCCTTATATGTGTATTTTAGTTGTGATTTTTGTTCTGATTGACACCGGCCATATATTACACGGTCTTTAGGCGTATCACATATCGATATGCGCTTGGCTGTAACACGCTTGCTCAAAATGTGTTCAAAATGGTCAGAATTTTTCATAGCACCGTGTAAATCAATTACAAAGCTGTTATCAATGTTTCAATTCCACGCTCAATTAAACGTTTAGGCTTTTTTTTTTTTTTTTGTAGAGGTGGAAAATGCTTTACGCACACCCTCCGATATTAATGAAGGGTAGTGTGGGACTAAACGCCGGGGAAGAGTATAATACTCGATCCAATCCGCTTCTACCCACTAAAAACCACCTCTCCCACCCTCTTCTGGTTCGGAATTGTGAACCATTACATCGCCATCAACGTAGAAAAACGTTTAGGCTAATCAGGATGATTCTGTCGAGGTTCTACCAAAGCAAGACGCACCTTACTAGTCAACGTTGCCATTTTAAAACGTTTGTATCTTTGAGCATGTACATGATATGCTTTCAAATGTGGCTCCCAGTGAACGCCTCTGATATTAAGCCTAGCATAGCACATTAAATTTGTGGAAACGTGCTCTATTTGCGTTAATTACAAAGTAACACAGATGACATTCCCGGCGCCCGGATGGCAACGGGATTCTAATCCGCTTCTAATCGTTAGTTCCGTTAATTCCGTAATCTCACGCGTTCTCCCTCCCTGTCGGAAACGGCAATAGTTGTCGTTTCGATAGGTGCCGATTGCCATTGAGCCAAAGAAATGATCCCAGCGAGTTTGCTAGCTAATAGTAGCATCGCTGACGGGTGATGACGTCTGTACAGCTATAAAAAACAACAACCCGCACAGCAACGACGCTGGTGGGCGTAGTCCAACCGGTTCTACGCGCGTAATCTGCCCGTTGATTGCGTCACACAACGCCTGCGACAACGCACGATAACGTGGTTTAACGGGCGCGTTAGGACAGAACGCCAGGACCAGCGAATTTTCAACGTGGATGCTAGGTTGTTGCACTCGGTCAAAGGCCGGACAGGTTTTGATCTCGGACCCTTTCTTAATCTCCAGCGTTCCTGTGCGCCTTGTCGTCGCTTTGTCTCTCTCGCTATTTCCCTATGTCTGTCCGCCTATACGCCTGTCTCTCTGGCAGGCTTTTCTTCTTTTTGCCACTTGTTCCTTAAATGCTATTGCTTGGCCGTGGTCTCTGCTGTTCCGCTGCCTGTTCCCTGCTTTGATTCAATCCGTCACGGTCACAGAATGACGATCACATCGTCTGTCGTCAAATTGCCTTCACGCGGGCAAGTGAAGTAGTAGCTTTTTTAAGTGGCGTCGTTGAGGGCGACCGCAACTGCTCCTAGTCTAGCCTGCCCGAGCAAAAGCCAGCCTCTCAGGTAGCCAGCCGTGCTGTCTTTTGTCGACTTAGACCTGCGGCCGCCAGTGATGGTCAGAAAATTAGACGCCCTGTACTTCCTTCTACTTCATCTGCCATCCAGTAGAGATAACAAGATATTTTTTCTCTTTTTTTCACCCCAATATATATATATATATATATATATATATATATATATATATATATATATATATATATATATATATATATATATATATATATATATATATATATATATATATATATATTTCAGTCATTTATAGACTGAGATTCTCGCTGAATACTTTTCTACCCTAATCTGCGTCCTTCCTTTCTGAGTTTGAAATATACTCTCTTCTCTTCGGTTCTAAAGCGAAGACTAACCTTGGCAACTATAAACATTCCTTCCATTTCGCGTTCTTTTAAGGCTCGGCCACTAAGACTATTATTTAAAAGATCCTATAACGACGGCAATGTGCCCGACCTTTTTAGACTTGGTTTTATCGCCTCTGTTCAGCAACCGGCCAGTTTAACAATGCCCGACTGCATCTTTACGAAGGTTTAGTTAACCACTTAAATAGGTTCGTAGTTTTAAACCGTCTACTTGACCCCCCCCCCCCCCGCCCCCAACACGGTTCTAACTTCAAGAGTAGGATGTCCACCGCAATCGTTCGTGAGATTCATAACGTTACAATTTCTAAGCAATAAGGAGTCGGCTGCCAACATCAGGCAAACGCTCAGAACAAACGGGCCACCTAGAACCGCAGAAGAGCTATAAGCTCTATGTTACACATGCGGTAAGCCGTAAAAGGCCTACTTTGCCCAAACCTCGACACTGGTACTCGATACTAGAGCACGGAGACGCCATCTGAAAAAAACTGCAGCTAGAGCTGAACTTCACGAGGGGTCACAGTGGCAGTTATGGAGTACAAAAATGCAGGGCAAAACTTCCTAACGAGGACGGGATCTATCTAATCAACTCTCGTTCGGACACTTGCGTTATGTTACTCGTCTACAAGATAACTAGCAGACCGCGCCCAAAAAACACCTTACCCTTGGCGTATAGTGGTGATGTGGTTTTATACCCACATTTGTAGCGCCTTGTCTAAAATGACTAAAGGCAAGTAAAAGACAAATAAATTAGCGTTAAAACAAGGCGAAGAATAATGTGAACGCCATACGTCCCATCCTAAACTCTATGAAGCAGTAAACTGAAAAGACGCTGGAGTATGAAATATCGGCTGAGTGACCTTTATGCTATTCGTAAGTGTCTCATTTCAATTACATACAGAGTATTTTCTTATTGCTTTTTAGGTGAACCAGCAAAGAGTTCTGAGAAATGTACATTACACCAGAGAGCCGCTCAGATTGTTGCTTTAATTTAATTTGGCTATGGTCAATTATGGCTAACAACGGAATGTGGCTCGTAAATTTGAACCAACCCACTGTTCCTATGGTTCCCAGTTTAAACAAGGTGAATGCCAGAGTGAATTAAAACTCGACCATGATCGAAAAAAAAGGAAGCACAGATGTCTCGATAAAAAGAGATGGTGCATTACCATCCAACACCCCCCCCCATTAAAAACAAATTAAAAAATGTTTGCAGAGTCTACCAGCGACCTCCAGGCACTCGCAGCTTCCTTTAACGAACGGGTGGATAGCGTTCGAGCTATAACTAATTAGGTTATCGCTTTTGTCTACTGAACGTTTTCTGATTTTGCCTTCCTTGGGCTGACTCAAATCATGACGGAAGTAACCCGCCCAATGTTAATCTCTGCTCTGGATCATCTATGCATCGATGGCGGTGGCCCGTCTTAATTACGACGCTATCGTTATCTCAGCATTAATCTTCTCTGATCATTACCCTCTGTTTTTTTTATCTAGGAGGTTTCGGGAATGCATGATGCACATGCACCCACTACCAGCCTGCGTGAGTAGTGTAGGACTCACATACCCACTAAACCCGGATTCCTCTCCACCACCCAGGCTCGGTACTACTCTGGCATTACTTCAAAGCCGTGGGAGAGGCGTCTCTGCCATTCTTCTCTACTCAGCTCTCTCCCTCTCTATCATCCCGCATGTCTACCTGCGGTTGAATAGAGGGTTACTGTCATTTTGTAAACCGTCCTGTGAGGGTGCGTCGAGACCGTGAAGGTCGAGACCCTTTATTCTGTCGTTGGCTTCTCAAAGCTACCTCTGCCTCTACTCCTGTACGGCACGCCCCAAAAAGGCTGACCAAGCGGATCTTTAACACATTTAATCACGATCAGCTTGCTACTAAGTTGGTGATGGCTGACTGGTTTGATTGCCTAATGTTCATCGATTCTGATACAGCTATTGAAACATTTAACTTAAAACAATTTAACATTTATGATCAAACCTTTCCTTCAGTGGCTGTGCATAACCGTGGACCGCCCTTTAAGATCTGGCGCTTATCTGCTCTCCTACGTCTGCAAAAAAAAACTTTGTCGGACGTAAGTACGTTCGTGATAAGCCCAATCACACCTTGCCAAGATGCTAGCAGCAATCGGCCAATCAGCTGACTCCATTTATCGCTAAGGCATTTGAACGATGTGTATTGATGCAAATTTCGACACACGTTGACTTTCTTAATTTGCTCTCGCCAAGACAATTTGGTATTTGCTCAAGAAGACTTACCAATACCGATAATGCTTTTATTTACCAGATTATCCTTGGGTTTTCCGGTCAGAGTAACGGATGTCTCGCAACTACTGCCGACTGTGTCGATTCTGATCTTAATCCTTCAATTTCTAGGTTTTAATCATAGTGGTTGTTCTTGGTGTCGGTCGTATCTTTAGGATCGAGTTATTTCACGTCATGATAACCAACACCACAAAAACCCAGGTTGTACTTTTCCGAACGTCCCACTCTCCAATAGCCCTCTTCAGGGGCGACTTAAATATGGATGGTACCCGACTGGAGCTATCCTTAAGTATCACCTGCCTGGGTTGGTCTTCAATGAGCGTATGACGTGGAACAGCCACGCTAGCATACTCCAACATAAATTTGCACCTGCTGTTGCTGCACTCGCCCATCTTAGCCTTCGTGGGTTTCAAGTCTCTATTCTCGTCTTGGTGTACAGGGCAGCTAAACCCAGACTAAACGTTACCGCCCGTTTCGCATTTTATATCTAAAGGAAAACAGATATTTCAGTGATATACGTTTTATACGTGCCGTTAGGGACACTCCTGGGGAACATTTTCATTAATGTAGCCACCATCAGCAGCAATTACACCTTCAATTCTGGCGCGAACGCGCCCACATTGCATACGACGAGGAAGCACTTGCCGACCTCAAGGCTGTGCTACAACTTCGAAAAATCTCAAGGGAAAATGAACAAAGCAATCAAAGTACACACGAAAGCGGACATCACCTGCTTTATAAAGGTTCCTGTTATGGAGCACACCTTGCAATGACGTGTTGCGGCTGGGTGACCATCCCCGGAGCCGACCTCTTTGCCTACGCTGACGACCTTATCTACACCGTCGAGGTCCGAACACTGGAGCTGGGAACCGGCAAGGAACCTCGGAGTATGCCTTAGCCGCAGTCTTAGAGACCCTGCACTCAAGAAAGAAGACGACTGGCGACAGGAGCATTATCCTATGTCAGGAGAAATGGAACGGTCTAGAGCAGGGTGCTCCAGGTGCCAGTATCCGAAAACTTGAACAAAACATCAAAGAATGGCTAAACCGGCCCGGGAGATTTAGCCATTATTTGATGGAACAAGCTTTGTTTCAATAATATCACAACACTGAACACGCTCGAATCGGACCTGCTCAGCATCTGCAAGTTAGTGAAAAAGTATTTGCCCAGTGGCGCAAAGTGACCACAAGTTTAGAAAATATACTCAAAGAAGAATCTATGCTAAATAACCGCCGCATAGTGCGCTATCTTCAGACCTCCGGGAAAGCCACGAGTAGAATCGCACCTCCTCCGATTGTGTGAAGTATTCACATAAGCAGTGCCCGGTCGGTGAAAGGCTGGGGAGATGACTAACTTTTAGTGAGTTCGAGTCCCACACAACCTGTCTACACTTGCAAATGGGTTTTCAGCAGTGGTGTTCGTGTGTGCATGTTTCAATGTTTCAGTTATTCCTTTACACAAAAACACAAGAAACGAATCCTTTAATATGTGAAAACGTTGGTGCTTTTTACGCAGGTTCAGAGGGCCAGCATTGGCCCGTCGCATACCAAACTGCGTTTATCTGTTGATGAAGTAGGTAAGCATAAGTATGTTACGTTTAAACATGGCACGGGGAAAAGTTTATACATACATAATAGCTTTGTTAACCAATGGTTGGTTTACAATATTGCGCGTACAGAGAAAGCACACATTCACATATACATATATTCATCACGGTTCTAAAAGTCGAGTCAACGGAACTGTTCTATCGCATCGTTGAAGGTGGTATAAGTCACACTGTCTCCCGCAAAGTTTGTACAAGCATAACGAGGAAATTTCATGGAACTTCTCTCAAATACAGATCTTCATGTGGAAGCCATGTACAGCAAATCGTTCAATTAGGTGTCTATTCTCATAGCTGCAGCGCTTCCATGAGGTACACGTCATTGCCTGGGTTTCATAAAAGAGCGGGTCAATGTCTGCCATCTTATTCTCCCATTCAGACATGTACTCGTTGAAAGCTGCCGTTTTCGGTAACACGTGCATTTTTTGTAAATTCTCAACAAAAGCGGAGTCGACGCCAGTAAATAGACTAATCTGTTGAGACTAGTGCGGTGGACTCTTAGCGCCTTTTTTTAGAAAAGCGGCCTTGATTTGGTCAAGCGCCTTAAAGTTTAACTTTGTCAGATGCGGCCATATCACCTGTATACCGTAAGAAGCAGTAGGCGCAATCTTCAGGTTAAAGAGATGAACGGCAACGTCCATTGATAGTTTATGAAAGTCTCGGGTACTATGAAAGGACTGTAGTCCTTTCCGAATTCGTTCATCAATGTGCCTCGAGAAGTTCGTACCTCGAGACGAGAACATAACCCCTAGGTATGAGATGTTCAAGACAAATTCTATAGATTTTGAACCTAACCGTAGTTCGTCGATTTCAGCCAATTTCCCTCCACGTCTAAACTTTATTGCCTTTGTTTTATCTATATTTATTTCCAACTGGTTTCGATGAACGTAATGCTGCAAGGTCGCAAGGGATTGTTGCAAATGGAATCGACTGCGAGAATATAGCACCAAGTCGTCTGCATACATAAGGACGTCTACCTGCGAGTGCCGACTCCGTATCTCTTCAGGAAGGTCTCTCACCAGCACCGAAAGCAGCAGGGGGCTAAGATTACCACCTTGGGCAACACCAGTGGTCTGTAAGATCGCCATGTGTTTAGCGCCTCCGTCATCTATAATAACTTGTCCTTCCTGTAAAATGCCTTTAATGAGCTCCAATATATTCAATGAGATTCCGCAAAAAGCCAGCTTGTCAAGTATAATTGTTCGAGCGGCCGTATCAAAGGCCGCTTTAAAATCTACAAATGCAGCAAATAAGCCCCTTTAGTTCGAAGTGCCCGTTGTATCGAATTTAGAAGTACAGCACATGCTGTCATTGTTGACCGGCCCCTTCTGAAGCCATGTTGTTGCTCCGGCAGATTTCTGTTAATCTCAAGAAAATGTTCTAATCGACGGGCTATGATAGCCGATAGAAGTTTGTAGATTGCGCTCTTCTTTGCGATACCTCGGTAAGACGACGGTGCCAACGGATCTCCTTTTCCTTTAGGGATAATGCTAAGAAGACTGGTTTTCCATTCCGAGGGTAGTTGGACCGTTTACATCACCTTGTTAAAAAGTCTGGTAAAACAAGACGCAAGGTGAATCGCTTGCTTGAGATGCTCATTTGTGACCAAACCGAGCCCCGGGGCCTTCCCGGACGGTGCTTTCATTATTGAGTCGATAACTTCAGAATTGCTAAAAGGCCGCGACAGGGCTTGACGGGCGTCAGTGACGCGCTCGCCCCACACTGACATTATCACAGCGCACGAGCGCAGCTCGGAACGGTAATGGCACTGGCAAACATTTGCCGGAAATGAGCATTTAGTATATCATGTGGGATAGGACACGCAGTAACGCGCTTGTCTGTCTGCAGCCACTTATGAGGTCGTGGTTGCGCTTCTAGGAGCAGCTTGTATTTATTATTAGGAAAAGTTAAATTAGGTAGTAACATTAGTGGAACCTTTTGATACCCGATCGAGCGGTGCAAGAAACCAACTCTTGGTGATTCGCAAGACCGTCGTGTATTACTTTTGTCTGACATTCCGCCACAGGAATACATCGTCATGGTTCACCACCACTACTACATAATCACTAGGAAGCATTCCAATATCGTTACAAGTTCGCTTTTTTTCCACTATTCGTTTTGTTGCAATAGAAGTGCATTCTATTCTACATTTAATATGTGTTGCTTTTCACTCACGAGACTTACGGTATGAAAATTCATCTAGAGGCTGTGCTTATCCGCTATGCCGTTGATGTTAGAGTAAAGTGCAAGCTGCGCTAGAACGTGTCAAAGAGAATGAACCGTGACCATGTAATTGGTTATTTTTTTATTTATTTTTATTTGGTTATTTGTCTGGCTAGGATCCTTTCAAAAATTGATTCATCACGTGTTGTTTGAAGCTTTAATGCAGAGACCAGCTTTCAAATACCTCCATGTGGGCACTAGATGTCAGAACAATATGTCTTATTTTTTCTTATTTGTATTTGTGTAGTTGTTATGTTGCATATACTTGTACATATGGTGTTCAAAACGTATCGCGACTTTTGTGTTTTTTCAAAAATTATTCATTTATTCATGAATATCTATTTTGTCTCCTTCAAAGTAATCCCCATGAGATATTATACACTTGTGCCAACGGTTTTTCCAATCTTCGAAGCACTTCAAAAAACCATTTTTTTTTATCTTGTTCAGCTCCTCCTTCGATGCCGTCTTTATCTCGTCAAGCGTAGCGTAACGTCGTCCTTTCATGGGCCTCTTCAGTTTAGGGAACAAGAAAAAGTCACAGGGGGCCAGATCTGGGGAATACGGTGGCTGCGGCATCATTAGTGTGTTGTTTTTGGCCAAAAACTCGCGCACAAGCAACGATGTGTGAGCAGGGGCGTTATCGTGGTGCAAAAGCCAATTTTTGTTCTTCCACAAATCCGGGCGTTTCTGGCGGATTGCTTCGCGCAAATTGCGCATAACTTGCAGGTAATATTCCTTATTGACCGTTCTACCCTGTGGCAAGAACTCATGATGCACCACGCCCCTGCAATCGAAGAAAACTGTCAGCAAAACTTTCACATTCGACCGAACTTGGCGCGCTTTTTTCGGTCTTGGTTCGTGCGGCAGCTTCCATTGAGATGATTGAGCTTTGGTTTCCACGTCATAACCATAAACCCACGATTCGTCACCAGTTATGACCCTCTGGAGCAAATTTGGGTCGTCGCGGACAGAGTCCAACATCTCATTAGCAATGTTCATGCGATGCTGTTTTTGGTCGCAATTGAGCAATTTTGGTACGAATTTCGCGGCGACCCGTCTCATGCCCAAATCATTGATAAAAATCGAATGGCACGAGCCAATCGATATGTTTAGGTCCTCAGCAACTTCTCTAACGGTGATTCGACGATTGGCCAATACCATTTTCTCCACTTCATTAATTTTTTCGTCTGTTGTTGAAGTGCTCGGGCGTCCGGCACGCTCTTCGTCGTTCACATCTTCTCGGCCTTCTGAGAACATTTTGTACCACCGATAAACGTTGCTTCGGTCCAAAGTAGCTTCTCCGTATGCCACAGTCAACATTCGGAATGCATCCGCGCACTTAATTTCGTTTTTCACACAAAATTTGATACAGGTTCTTTGATCCATTTTTTTGAATAGGTAAAAATCGAAGACGATCCAAAACACGTGCAAGCAAAGCAGCTGTCAACAATTAAGTGAACATTCAAAATGGCCGAGCTTGTCGGCATAAGTGAGAGACATGAGTACCAACATAACGCCACAAAAAAAATCGAAATTCGAATATACGTAACCCGCGAAAATTCAAAAGTCGCGATAACGATTGAACACACCTCGTATAGTTATAATTCGTTTATTACATATATTTGCATTTTCATATTGTTGGTATGTTCCATATTGTTGTTGTTTATGATAAGTGGTATATTACATACGTTTGTACTTGCGTAATTATGACGTAACAAACATTTGCATTTTTGTAATTGTTACAATGCTCATAGTTGTATTCGGCAAGTTCAACTAGACGCCACAGTGGCAGCAGCAGCAGCAACAATATCTAGTTGCCGTTCCAGAAAGGTTGATTTGCGCAAACAGAGAGAGTCCAGAAATCAGTGCTATACAACCTTTGTCTAGGCTAGAAAATTCAAACATTCGCGGAAGACGAGTTTGCCCCGTCACTTAGGTTTTATTTAGCAGCAATTTCAAAGTATAGCTGTATGTGACTGCACCGCTTGTGCGGTCTTTCATGTTGTACAACGTAACTTCGTTCCGCCTCACTTTCCTGGTGCTCTGCGGCACACACACACACACACCCACACAATTTGTCTCTCGCTTGATGCAACATGTTTCTATCAACAACTTTCTAATTGTAAACTATTTACACATGTTTTCAGTATTGGCCCGAATGATTTGGGGTTGTAGTGCGGCGGCGCGTGCACTTGGCCCGATCACACTTGCCTGTTTTTGAGTGCAACTTAGACGAACGTCTTAGCACGATTCCTGCACCGCTGAGTGTTTTAACAGTTGAACCGCACACCCCTTGATAATGAAAGCGACTTTATGTCATCACCTAACGTTCACGACGTGAAGGCTATAGCCTTGACGCGTCGAAAGGCAATTAGCGTGCGGAAATTAGCGTTGCTGGAGTTTCGTCCTCGCTACCTGTAAGTTCAAATATAAACGTGCGTTATGCAGATGGCACACGACCGACTGCGAGCTATGCGAGGAGAATCTATCTTACGGACGATAGGACTCGGCACACCGGTGCACGGATTACGGTGGCCGAGGATCGTCTGGGGTTTTGGCCCGTCGATGGGTCGACACTTCAGTTGACGTAGTTAGGCTGCTATTGCAAGCGAGCGCTACCTCTTTTGCTTGGCAACCGCTCACGTTCGGCTTTAATCTAACAAACACATTTATATTCGTTGCACAAAAATATATGCACGAAGATATAAAGGGTGGACGTTTAATTTTTGTTTTGTTTTTGTTTGCAGGTGATGTTTATTATATTTGGTTTGATGTTTGAAATACATATATATATATATATATATATATATATATATATATATATATAATATATATATATATATAGATATATATATATATATATATTTATATATATTACATACATATACTAAGCACCACGCATGATGTTCGGCTGACCGGGCAGAAAGACATCTCACCATTTCCGCTATTTGTGTTGCTGTCGTCGTTGTTGATGTTGTTGTCGTTGTCGTTATTTTCTTATGCATCATCATTGTTGCCGTTTTCTCTTTTAGAGCGGGAGACGTCTTCGGACGATTCAGGCTGTTGTTATTCGAGGTGCGCGGAGGTTGTGGCAGCCTCGGCGACGACACAGGGGACGGCAGGGCAATTTTATAATTGCATTGAACACGAAGATGGTGTGAAATCTGGGCGCGTTCCAGGCGACAGCCGCATTTGAGGCAGGAGACTTCCGTAGTCACAGGGCAGAACGGCGTGTGCTTCTTAACGTCGAATACCGTCCCCGCGAACGAACATCCTAGCACAAAACGCATAACATTAGCAGCGCGACTAGAAGCAGCAATAGCAACGACAACGACACGACCGTAAACAGAAGACAGTGAAAGCAGCTGTAGTTAAACCCTTACATCATAACAGCAACAGTAGCAAACAATAAAGCGCTTTGGCTAGCGTATACGATGTATTGAAAAACATAGCTTTATTCATGAGTACTTGCAAATACACTCGAAAGTATACAGCCTCTGTGCTGCGACACTGTATGTAGCTAAAACACATGCAAAATTAGCGTATTGTGACTGTCACGTGTACGTTTCGACAAGACCAGGCCAAGACCACTTCAGAAGTGTGCCCCGAACGAAGACAGCGTTTCTACGTTCAACAATCATATATATATATATATATATATATATATATATATATTATTATATTTTTTCATTTATTATTATTTTTTCATCAGATTAAACATTTATTCGTAACGAGCATACATTTAAGCCTGAGTTACATTGGCTCTTATGATAATAATTTATTATTTTAATATTATAATTTAGAAGAATATATATAAGATTGCTTCACGGCGTTGCTGCTCGTCGACTTAGTTGCTCCTTCTGCGCGCCGTAGCCGCTCTATCGCTCATGCCCGTGCGGAAGTCCTGCCCGCCCCCTGGCGCGAAAGTCCGGGTCCATCCAGTCTCTCCTAGTTCCGAGCACTGAGGTCGCGTTACCTCTTTGGATCTCCAGGGACAGTTGCTGGGAGAAGAAGGCGTGCGCATTCTTGTCCATCGTCGCCTGCCGTAACGCGTCGCCAACCCGAGAGATCAATGTTACCGTGAGGGGCCCAGGGCCACCCATCGTCTCGAACGCAAATGGCGAAAAGTGGTGCGCCAGACTTAGGTCCGCATACTTTCTTATCTTTGAAGTCTCAGCTCGCGAAATGGCAGTCCCCGGGCGGGACGCGCCGGGACCGACAAGGGAAGGGGTCAGAGAGTCGGTCACCGTCGCATCCCACACCAGGGAACGACCCTTATAGAAGGGTATCAAAGTCATACCGTCGGGGCGCTTACCGTCGTCTCTTGAAAGCCCAGGTGGTTCCAGGACGCAGGAAATCCCCGCCCTCCGCAGCGATCTTGCAAGCATTTCATTGAGGGCAGTGTGTCTTGGGCGCCGGCCCGCTGCGTGAGCGCAAGACAGGCCGTGTCTGTTGAGTCGCCCAATGGGCTCGCCACAAGAGCATCTATGTGGCTCAACCAAATCAGCCGCCAATCTCAGGCCAACGCATATCCGGGTGGATTGGTCATCAAGGCGGGTACCCAGTGAGTCAGCGGGTAGTGCATGCAACCAGTCGCTTGCTCCTGGGCGAGCGACAGCTAGAAGGCGTGTCTTGTCCTGGTCATCCCCGCATTCTTCAAGCAGCGAACTAAGCGAAGCTTCGTGGGCTTTCTAGGCCCAGGCCCTCTGGCAGGCTAGTCTATCGGGACCAGGCGATGAAGCTTGAAGTCCAGTCGCTATATCGTCACGAGCCGCCTAGAACATTGCCTGAGCCGCCGGCGGGAGCAGGCGCTGGACATTTTCCGACGTAGCATGCATCGAGGCAGTCACGGCCGGGCCCGCCAAGGACCAAGGCCGCCCATGGACGTGGGGAGGGCCGCCTGGCGCACCTCTCGTGGTCGTAAGTTTAGACTCAGCACCGTCTGTAGGGCCTCCACCACCTGGTCATCGAATGGTTGGAGAAGATGGTTCAAATCGCCTGAGCAGTCTATGGACCGTAAAATATGTACGATGCGGCACGCGGAGAACGATGAGCGAAGCAGGTAGAGTCCCTGGTGGGCTCCAACAAGTGGAAGACGTTGCTGCATCGCCCTCAATCTGTCCATCAAGAGGTCGAGTTGTCCCGGCGACGCAGAGGGCAGAACCGGTGCGCCAAGAAGGTTTATTTCGTGGTCAGCCACGACTCTACACCCCGGTAGCAGCCCGAGCAAGGCCCTCAATGAGGGGTCGTCTGGGTCTGTCCCCGGAGCGAACACCTCGCATTTGGCCGTGTTCAGCACCAGACCACTGACCACTGACCCTCGAAAGCAAGAACTCTGCGCACCTCATCGAGCAAGTCCACCATCGGTCCACCAAGTGTGCCATCGTCCAGGTACCAAGCGTTAAATGGCACTTGAACGGAGTTAACCAGCTCACGTATCCCCAGGCTGAATAGGGACGGTCCCAAGGGGTGCCCCTGCTGTATGCCCGATGCCGAAAATAACGTCTCGGCGCCAAATAACAGGACGGATGGCTCTTTGTACGCGTGTTCTACTAAGGTGAAGAGTTCCGGGACTGTATCCCGAACCGCACGAAGAAGGTGATCCCTACGGATGGTGTTGAATGCATTGCGAAAATCCAACTTAAGGAGTGCCGTACCGGGGGGACTTGATTGCATAAAGGCTCTTGCTGCATGTACGGCAGTCTCCGTTCCGCCCGCCATGCCAAATCCCAGCTGGTGCGGGCCAAGTTGTTCCATAATAACTTATTTGGCCTCGCGGCAGGCTATCTTTGCTGCGATCCTCCGTAACGTAAGAGAGCAGGCAATGGGGCGAATTGATGCGTCTTTTTGCGCAGTGCGAATAGGTTGGCGCCGAACACGATCGCCCTGACCTCAGCCGGCAGTCGGCCCCATCTCAGGACGTTCATCACTCCGGCAAGTGATGCGGCCAGTCTCCCGGCCACCGGTCCGATCCCGGGGGAAAGGAGATCATTTAGATGGCGCGGGCGGAGACCGTCAGGACCAGCGGACGAACTGGCCGGAAAGCCGGCTACAGCTCCCAAGACGTCATCGACTGAGGTTTGATGCTGCGTCATCGAGTCAGGAGCGGCAGGAAAAGCCAAGTGCGGCGGAGCAGGTGGGTGCTTGGTGGCAAGCGAAGGTAGGACTCCGTCCCCCGAGGCAAATGAGTCGGTAGAAGCATAATAGTCGGGCCGCCCCGGAAACGTCTCCCTCAGATAGCTTGCTCGAAACGCGGCGTGCCGAGTCCTCAGGCGAGTCGCACGGGTCCGTTCTGGCTTTTCTAATACCTCCTACGCGATACTCAAAACGCCAGCCATCGCGAAATGCACGGAGGTTCGATCGGACAGTCGCTGCCAAAGAGATTGACGACAAGATGCGAAGTGGCAGTTGAAGGACCACATAAGCAAATGACAGGAGCGACTCCCACGAGGGGAGGTCGTTGTTGGCCGCCACAAGGTCGAGGACGTCGCAAGGGAGCTCGGCTACCAAAGGCCTCACCACCCGGGGAACCGCGCATCACCCTTGATTGTTGGGTCGCAATGCTGAGCCTGTCGACCAGCGGCTGTCTCGGCTGCGACGGGAGTGTTGGCGCGAAGGATACAGTCGGAGACGGAGCGGCAGTCGCAGACGTGGAACGGCATCTAGCTTGATGAATAGGGAGACCGCGGCGGGTGAAGTCCCGGCCGCATCTAGGACAAGTAACCCTTATAGAGGGGTTACTTGCTACTGAAGCGCTCTGGGGAGGGGGATAGGAAGCTGAGCCAGGGTCCGTCATTCGGGAAGTGGGTGCGGGGGACACCAGACCTTGCAGCAACGGCGCCAGAGCTAGCAGCGGACTCAGTGCGTTAACGATGCCTCGAAGCGTGTCGGCTAGCTTTGAGTTGGTACGTGCGAGCAGTGATGCGGCCTTGGACAGAGAATCAAGGTCAAAGTCGTCTGTCGACTTAGGCAAGCGCGACCGACCGCGGGGGACGGCGCGACCTGGGGGACGGCGCGACCCTGGGGGATGACGCGACCGCGCGGGACGGATCTATTCGTAACCAATTGGCGACGGTGCTTGGGAGGGTGGTGAGCAGCGTCCATTACTCGTTCCACTTGTTTAGGGGGCTCCATTTCAATAGATGGCGGCGTCTTTGAACGAAGCAAAGACTTCCGGGGGGCAGGGATCGGCCGAAAGGGGGGAACACGACCTCAACGGGCGCTGCCGAAGGTTCCGGGGCCACGCCCGAAGAGACTGGAATCACCAAACGGCGTACCGTTGCCGCGTAGGTCCCAGGTGCCAATTCGCGTGGTCTAGGAAGTAGGGGGTCCTGGGCGGGTACCAGGCTGGCTGCCGGCGCCGACAACTGCGCATGTTGGAGCATACGCGACCCAAGCAGGGCCTTGCTTTTCTCGCGAGCTAACGCGAAAACGGGGCAAGACAAGTCCCCTCTAGGGTGAGGGCCCCTGCAGTCAACGCAGCGAGCGCGATTTTGACATGATGCGGCAAGATGGTCGTGCGCACCACATCTTCTTGTGATGCTCTCAGGGAAGCACGGGACGCAGCACCAACCGCTGTGAGGGGCCGACCCATCAAGGAGGTGGTCTCCCATATGATGACTTTGGCGGAGGCATGGAGGAAGGCGACGAACTTGTTCGACGCTGTTTTGACACTCAAGACAGCCAAGGAAACGGCCAGGCGGGAGAGGTTTGAGCGGGTCTCTCGGGAGAGTGGTCGAGACGAGGAGCCGAGGGAGGGGGGAGGGGGTGGGGAGCAGCCAGGCCCTCATGGTCTCAACGCACCCTCACAGGACGGATTACAAAATGGCATCCCCCTATCCAACCGCAGGTAGACATGCGGGATAATAGTCAGGGATAGAGCTGATTGAAGGAGAACGGCAGAGACGCCTCTCCCACGGTTTCGATGTAATGCCAAAGTAATACCGAGCCTGGGGGGGTGGGGAGGAATCCGGGTTTAGTGGGTTTGCGAGTCTCACACTAGTCACGCAGGCTGCTAGTGTCGCATGTGCATCATGCATTACCGAAACCTCCCAGAAAAAAAAAAAAAAAAAAAAAAAACTCTTCTACACGCACGGGCGCGAGTGCAACGAGTTGCCGTGTGGCCAGTACGTTGGCAATTGAAGCAAACAATCGGCGACGATGCTTTGACCGTTGCATCGTGATCCCTCCACACAATAAAGACCTTAATAGGTGGTGTCCTTTTGAACAGAACGTGTATCCTGCTAGACGGCACTCGGATGCTCTGCTTATCTTTCCACCCAGGCCTCGTGCCCCTCCTTATTTTTACCGCGCCGTATCCGAGTGTCTTCTATCCGAGGCAAGCTCGGATAGAAGGCACTCGTCAGAGAAGGCCGGGTTGACGTCTTTGATAACGCCCCAAAACTGATCCATTGAGGAACATAGTCCCACGACCGTCACGCCTCCTAATACCTTGAGTGACACCAAATCACTTGCGGCCGAGATCGTGGACACCGTGGCCGTTATCCCTTTGGGACCCCCTACCAACGTTGCCGCCGGCACAAGGTCATGGAGCGCCTTGAACACTTTCAACAGTTGTTCAGCCGAAAATTCCGGACGCTGGCTCCTGTGGCAGAAATCGCACTGTATAAATTGGACCGGCGCCACTGTCAACCGATTCACGGAAACGCGAGAGTTCCGCTTTAGCTTTAAGCACCGGTCTAGCCGACTTCTTGTTCACAATTGTCACAAAGCCGTCATCATTCGCCGTGTCACCGGCGCTCCGTGAAACCCCCGCACTGTTAGAAGAGTCCTCCGTGTCTGAGGCAGCTCGGGCCCGTTTGACAGCCGGTTTTGGCGCAACTGAGACACCTGGTGTGGCCTCAGCAGCCATTGTCTCCGCCGTCGTTGTGTCGTTGACAGCTGGGCGAAAGCTGTTCTATCGGTCGAACAGCAGCATCGCCTGCACCATAGACGGGCGCCGGTGTTACCGGCGACGTGCAGCGCACGTCGGGCTTAGGTGCATCGGACAACAACTCTAAGCGTGACCGCATCGTGCGGCAACCCTCCGCCGCCACTGGCAGACAACGCCGCCAGCGCAGCAGACGAGGACGGCGTGGCAGACGCCAGTTCGAGTGGATACCCGCACGAACCGCTGCTCTCGCCGTCCGCATCCGCATCGCCGTCCATCAGCGCGTTCGGAAACACCAAAACGGCTGAAAACCACGAAGAAAACTCGGAAAAAATGGGAAAAGCACACCGCACCAGGCACTTGGGAGCGAGGAGGAGCACTCACACAAAACTTGTTCGGGAAAACGAGGTAGAATCACCAAAACGAGGCGAACATTCACAGAGCTCTTGCGGAATACGACCGTTTGTCGCCGTAGCAGACGAACGAAAAACAATCATATATCTATATGATTGTTTGATTAATTGATTTAATGTTCGATTGACATGTAGACCTAAATACACATGTCACCTTTTTATATCAGAGGCGCTTAGTGCGGCAGCATATTGGCTACCTACGCATCAATATATCATCGATGCGTCCTCTAAAGCCTACTGAGTATTTGCTTCCATTGTGACAACATTTTCTTTGTAATATTGACCTGGTTCTTTTTAATATTTGGACTTGAAGCTATGGCCTCAGACAGATCTATATCTCAGCCCCCCCCCCCCCCCCCCAGACTGTGCATTCTTCTACAATATGTTCAATCGATTGATTCCCTAACCCACAAGCTCGTTTTTCCTTTCCATATTTACCTGCTAAACTCGATTTAGAACCGATCGCCAATTTCCGCTTGCCCTTGCTGCATCTTTTTCCTGTAATATCCCTCATTCTTCTAAAAAATCATCATTTGTGGTCATTGTCACTCCAATATACTTGTACTGACTTTGGTAGTCCAATTCCCTCTCCTGTAATTAAAACTTATTTCCCCCCTAACCCCAATAAATATTAAAATGATGCTCTTTTTTCAATAAAAATTATGTTCAGTGTCTCTGCTGCTTCCCCACGTGCATTCAACATTTGTTGAACCCTGCTTGTGCTCCGCCCTAACACTGCAATATTGTCAGCAAACAGGAGCGTTGGAATCTTGATATACACAACCCTTTTTCGATCTGCCATCCTAATCCCGTGCTATTACTCCTTCGCGCTATTCTCTCTACATACATTACAAACACCGATGACAACGGACATTCTTAATTGATCGCCTTAGCGGCAACAAACTCTTTAGATTATCCAGCTGCTTTTACTATTCAAACTCTGTTATTCCTTTCATTTTTTTAGTAACTTCACACAGCTTTACTTAAAACCCTCTTACAACATACTTTGATACAACTTTCTTCGGACCACTATATCATATGCTTTTTTTCTAAGAGGTTTCGGGAATGCATGATGCACATGCGCCACTAGCAGCCTGCGTGACTAGTGTGAGACTCGCAAACCCACTAAACACGGATTCTTCCCCACCCCCCCAGGCTCGGTATTACTTTGGCATTACTTCGAAGCCGTGGGAGAGGCGTCTCTGCCGTTCTCCTTCCGTCCTGTGAGGGTGCGTCGAGACCATGAGGGCCTGGCTGCTCCCCACCCCCTTCCCCTCCCTCGGCTCCTCGTCTCGACCACTCTCCCGAGAGACCCGCTCAAACCTCTCCCGCCTGGCCGTTTCCTTGGCTGTCTTGAGTGTCAAAACGGCGTCGAACAAGTTCGTCGCCTCCCTCCATGCCTCCGCCGAAGTCATCATATGGGCGACCACCTCCTTGATGGGTCGGCCTCTCACAGCGGTTGGTGCTGCGTCCCGTGCTTCCCTGAGAGCATCACACCGCAAAACAGTATGCTCCACACCGGGTCTTACCTGTGCTCATTCCTCATGCCAGGCCGATATGGTGGCACTCCTGGCCCTTGTGAGATCCAGACCTTCGTCTAGATACATTTTACTTCGTTCAGCCACTAGGAGGTCCCATGGCAGCATCTTGGCTAGGACCAGGAGAGCTTCGGTCGAGACTGTTTGATACGCCCGGCTTGCCCTGATTGCCAGCGTTCATTGGGTCGATTTTCGCCGTCCGTGTCCCCCCAGACTGGAGCTGCGTATAGCGCCGTTGATTCGGCCACCGAGGCCAGGAGCCTTCTTTTCACCTCAGCCACCCCACCGACCCTAGGCATGATCCGCGCCAGGTTCAGGGAGACCCTTTGGGCCTTTTCGGCCACGTACTTCACGTGTGCCGATCCGGTCAGTCCAGTGTCTAGCATGACCCCAAAGTACTTTACCTTCTATCGGGTGGCCCGCCATCACGAGGATAATGCCGGTCGTCCTCTTTCTGCCTGTTAGGTACATCGCCTCTGTCTTGTCGGGCGCCAGTTTCAAGTGATGAGACTCCATCCACTCGGACACCATTGACAAGGCCTCATTGGCGGCGCTCTCCAGGGCTCTTTCGCTCTTGGCCGTTATCATGAGTGCAAGGTCATCGACGTACGCCAACGTCTCCACCCCATACAGGAGACCTTGGATCTCGAGCACCCCGTCGTAAGCTATGTTCCAGAGCACGGGTCCTAGAATCGAGCTCTGTGGGACTCCGGCAGTAACCTCGTACTCCTGCCCCCTGCAACCAAGCCTCTGTCCTCCAGGTAGGATAAAATCATTTGACGGAGGTAGAGGGAAAAGCCTTTCCTCTTCATCGCCTCCACAATTAATTTTCAATTTATTGTGCTGAAAGCATTTTTAACATCCAGAAGAATCAGGAGCACAAATCCCCTGCCACACACACTTGTCCCTGCAATCTCGATGTTTTCACAACCAGATTTAATAAAAATTATGATCATCTAGCCTATACTCTTTTCTATTTCCGCAGTGCCATTCTCCTATTTTCCCATTTGTCTCTAGAGTACGCTGTACTCTACTCTTAAATACCTGCATTAAAAATGCAGGTATTTAAGAGTAGAGAACAGAGCGCAGGTATGCAACGCCTGGATAATTCCTACCGAAATTCTGTCAAGAGCGTACGCTGTTTTTGGCTTCATTTTTATTACCACGCCTCGGATCGGTCATAATGTGGTTGTAATCTCCGTGCAAGAGTCTGTTTTTTAAACTGTTTACGCCAAAAGTCATGAAAAATTGTGCTTGTAACGTGGTGTCTATTTTCTCTATTGTGTTTTTTCAAGCCTGCTCCTTAGTTGTCATTCTTGTTTTCCTTGTCTGACATAGTCCCAAATTAGTTTTGCTTGCTGATCTCGGAAGTCCTAAAATTCTGTTCAATTCCGTCTTGTTTGCATTTTAATTGCATTTTGTATTAACATTAAGCTTTATTCTTAGCTTCTCTGTAATTGGCCCAATTTTCTTCTGTCTTGTCTGCGTCCCTTCCCATTACCTTTTCATGCTCCCTTCCCACCTTTTCCGCTCCAGAACTGCCCTACTTATTTGATCATTCCACCATTCTCGTTTCCCTCCCTTTTGAACTACCTTTTCTATCCTACAGCGATCGTTAAGTGCGTCTTTAGTTCTTCTATGCATCCTGTCTGCCAGTGTTTCCCCACTTGCCACTAAGAGCTATTTTACTTCCTGCGTCAATTTGTGTTTGTCCAAACATTTATTTTGTATAACTACCCGGCCCGGCTTCTTCTTTCTTCCGCTCACGTCTACCCGATAATGATCATACAACCATACCATATTGAACACTTCCACTATTGTATGTTGTTTTTATCTATCCTGATTTTATCTACCCAGCTATCTATTTTGCCTTTGTCAGTACATAGTTTACACATGACACCACCATAATTGCTCATATTCTCCCCTCCAGATATATCTCTATAACCACCAGATCCTTCAATTTGGCATTGCTAACTCCTTCGCGCAAAATAGCATGTCTGACTACTATCCCATCTCCCCTGGACCCCAAACCTGTTTTCCCTGTTATCCGTGTTTCGATTTGTACTATACCAATTGTATCCCTATAAACATGGCGGCACATTCATCCCACACAAATGCGTTTCTGTAACTACCATGATATCGAAAGACCCTATTTTTAGTAAATTATGTAGCGCTTCCCAATTACCTTCATGCCTCTCCCTCTCATATTTAAAATAGCAACCTGTTTGAAAAGCACATTGCTACGCTTACTTTTTGCCCTGCTTTCTTTTTTATATCCTATGTCAACCTTTACCTCCGTCTTTCGATGCCAATTGATAGCCAACCGTCAGATGATTTCCCCTTGATTTCCACTGTTCCTGTGTCTTCCCTTTTTCTCAGGAGGCACCTCCCATTATTCCGACGCCCCTGTGCCTGTAGTCCCTCCTGTTTACCCACACTTTCCTGTATCAATATTAACCCTGTCTCTTTTGTCTCTGTATCTACTACCCCATCATGTGTGCCTATTACTGCACGTTTCCCCCCTGTTCAAAAGCTCACCCCGCGTGCCTGAAAAAATCGTGGCTCGCATTTCTAGTGCGCTGCCCCGATTTCGTTGACTCTATGTCTGCGTCCTTCTCTGGTGCTCCGCTCTGCCACGTGCGCATCGACCACATTATTAGAGTAGGCCAAAAATTGTGTCAATCACACGCCCTTTTGTTAATTGCCCGTGCCGCTAGTAACCTCTAGTAACCGCTAGTAACATCACCTGCTTCCCAGTTGTGCACCCCATCAGAGGCCATGAATCTTGAATGTACTTCAGAGACAAGTACTTGTAATTCGACGCCCTAACCAACTGCATCATCTTCTTATTAACCTCCCTGCACGTACCCCGATAGTCCTGTCCATCTTTAACATCTACCACCGTTAGAAGAGAACATACTGTCAGCACCACATTTCGCTATTTGCAAAATGCGTGCCAATCTCATTCACAGCACCTTCCAATATATATTGCATCGCCCACAGAGACATGTATTTGTTTTTCAGATAAAAGGTATCCAAATAAGCGCAAACAAGTATTGCAAGATCTAGGCATTAGAGTGAGTATTCAATGAATTTGCAAAGCATTGACATTTTGGATAGGTTAGAATAGCTCCAATGAAACCTGGCATAGCCTTCATACGGACGCGCTATGACGGATTTGTTATAATTTAATTTATGTTATGGCAGCTAACAAAACGGTTCCCAAAGTGCCCGATGATTGCAGGTTTGTAGTAAAAGACCTTGTCCTAAAAAGAGTCGTAGTATATAGTTAAGTGTTTCCGCGTATTCGAAAGCTCTACTAACCAGAGGGCGTTTCTATATTCTCAAAAATATTTTTATCTAACTCGGAAAATCGGTGGTTTTCGTTCTACGGTTAAACAAAAGTCTTTACGATGAAACTTTTCAAAACATTTTCGGCAGGTGACTTTCACTACCGGATGCTTTTCTACTGGCGGCAAGCCTCTGTAAATTTCGTTAGGAAAAATAGATTAAGATTGCTGATTAAGTTTACTCTATTAGCAAACAACACTTCTCTTGAATGCTAATCTTTTTATAAGGGAGCCCTACATCGCCTGCAAAAGTAAGTGCACAAGGTAATGCAGAAGTGTTCGCACTAACTCAACAGATACGAATAGTGACTTCTAGCTAGCTTAAATTGTATATATTAAATTCCTAAATCAATAAATCGTATTTTAAAGCTAGCTTAAATGTTTACCGTTATTCGCGCATGAAGCCGGCATGCATTCGAGTTCACTCTTTCGGACTTCGGTAATCATGCGCACTCCACAGCTGTCCTTCCGACAGAAAGCGCATCTATGAAGCAGCTGCGCAGTGAGTTTTTCCCTGCCAAATGCAAATCAGACATGCATCTATTAAAACACATTTAGTTGACACCTGTCCCTATCTGAGACATCTATGTACGCTCTGGGGTCGAAACGAAGTTGCCGCGTACGATGTATACGAGTATGATGTGTATGATAATATACGGCGTTTACGCCAAAAAAGGCCGTCAGTTTTTTTCTTTATATTTCATTGTATGGAAGTGTGCTGAAAGGAACATCATCGCGAAGAACAGTGAGATAAGTGAATATCATGCACCATCTTGAGCTACCGCCATGCAATATGACGCCAACAAAAATAAACCAGTGCATTCAGCGGCAACGCTACAATGTACAGTGAGTATTAATAACAAGGTCGGATGAAGAATAGAAGAATAGAGGTAAGGGTCAACGGTTTTAAGTAATTTCTAACTAAATAGAACGAAGACAGAGGATACCGAATAAGCACACGGACCACTTCTTGGAGGAGTTGTTCGGCATTTTCCAAACGAATACTTATTCAGGTGAATAGTATGCGCTCTAAATGCCTCCTACGTTTGGTGGCCTCCACATGTAAATTAGCCATTTTTAATATGATAAATTATGATAGTTCTAAAGTACCATGTCTTAATATTCAAGATGAAGTTACATGAGAGGTGGCATATTTGGCTCTTCTCAACCGGCCACTAAATTTGTTCGTCACGTGGCTTGTAACTCACTTGTGAATCGAAAGGCACCGCCATCAAGCAGCAACTTTCAGCTGTGGAGACGCCTTTAGATCCACAAGCACCAATAAACTAGAAAAAATTGTTTTGATTAACTAATCTGATGTAAAGAAAATATCCGTTCCGGTTAAGTTCCAGTTTTAGTAATGTAAGCAATTGCCCGTAGCTGCAGCGAAAAGAAGGGACGCTCTTCTACATAAATATTATTCTAGTCTAATGTTTAGGACTTCTGGAAGTAGTTTTTGGCTAATCTTGCCGCAAAGCTTGAGTGCATCAGGATGTTGCATAGTTGGCGATGCTCATAGGGCCTAGTTAAATCTTGGAGAGCCAATAACGTACCCCCAGACGAAGCGCCACGTGTAGTTACATGGAGTGTTTGTAGCATTTTTCTCGAGCCCGCAGGAGTGCCTAAGATTTCCAGATAGTCTGGGTCGACTTTTGTTATGCCTGGACAAACTTCCTTCTTTGTCTGCATGGCCTGTTCGCAATTTTGCAAATTTCGCTACATCACTCAAACTGCGTTACTGGTATTAGATCAGCTTCGACTACATTCGCTGGCTCACTTAACATGGCATAATAGAAACGAAATAGAAAATCGCGTTAATTTGCACAAATGGTGAGTTACTTTGGACACAGAACAGTAGACGCAGCAAGTCAAGTGAACGTATTTGACAAGAAAGCAGATCGAGCGCCGTTTTCTTATATTCACCCGCCAAGCAGACGGATTGTTTATGTCCTCCGTGCGTGCTTCTACCTTCAGTGAGATTGGAATACCGGCTTCTTAGCAAATTATGTCTGAAACCAAATACATTTTCTGCTGAATTCGCTCGTTGCAACTGAAATAACGAACACAGAACTGCACACAACGTAATAATCGCGATGCGATTTCTGGTAGAAAAAGATCATCGCTGCTTGAGGAACATCTCCCACAGAGCCTCCTTATAAACTGCGTCTGTACGCTTTCAAGTAAGGTTACAGATGAAATCCCAGAGTGGAGAGCAGTCCAGCAGCTTGGAAGCTACAATATATTTATATAGACGGATATATACAATTGGATCCAATTTGTATATCACCACTTTGGTTTCTAGTTTCGCAGTATAGTTTGAGATCGTACGCGTATTTAATGTATGTCCCATCAGACGGTATACAGATTATACCAATATCAAGTGCAACAATCGCATACAACAAAGGAGATGCACAGCCATCTTGAAGTACCCGGGGGAGCACGGACCGGACGGCTGAGATCACAATCCATTCCCACGTGACAAGACCCCCCACTCCGTTAATGAGAGCGAAACCACTTTACTCTGAAACTGTGTGTGCCGATGCTCTCCGGTCTGTACTCAGAATAATGATACAGGTCTAATTCCATCAAAAAATTTGCTTGGATATATCAAGAACGAGACCATCATTATATGTCCACCAGCTTGACGGCTTTAAGGTAAAACAGAACAAACCTCTTGTGAAACAGAGGCAGTATCTCGTGTCGAGTTAAACTAAATTGAGGCTTTAGCTTTGTATGTAAATTGCAAATTTAGATTTCAGAAGACACCTTTGGCGAATCCAACTTGTTGCGAGGTGAAGGATTGGAGCGGACACCTGTTACATGGAAGAAACACTGGCGGGGGTGTATCGTAAATCGTGTCAAGACGTAAAGATACAAACTGACTTGCTAAAATGTTAGCGTTTTTCTATGTGCTTAAAGCAATGTGCTTTACTCTAATAAGCAAACGATTATGGGAATTAAATACACGTTCTGCTCACAACTTTCTAACCGTGCGACGAACTCCAGAATCTTTTGTCCGGGCGAGGCGCGTCGAAAGATGGATTGTGCATGGTTATTAAGTAGCTGACGAACTATACGTTTGCTATGTTTATCTCACGATTTTTGGAACAAATTTATGTTTCACAAGAATAAACTACAGCCGAGAAGTCAGCAGTTTTGTGATGAAATAGGACCTGATACTGCAGTGAGGTTCTCTATTAGTTAAGATCAATAGTAGGTACGAATTCAAGTATTTATGATCCAGCATGATATCACCATAGTAACGTAATTACACGTAACGCAAGAACACTATAATAACAACAATTATATACAAAGTGCTCCCCCAAGACACGGGAAGGAGATTTCTGTAGCTGTGTCAAAGCATTGACAAGAGTTTAGCAACTTGTTTTTCTACCGCGTTCAAGAGGAACACGTCTCTGCCTATGGCGTTGAAGGCACCACAAAAATCTAGGTTAATCAGAATTCTCGCAGGCCTTCCAACGTTTACACAAAAGCGGGTTGCGTGCACGACTCTGTACTGTCACCTAATCGCTGCTACTATCGTTTCTTGCCGCTATTATTATTATTATTGGAAAGTTTATATCAGAATGTGCTTGCATCGTCTGCAGCCGTATACTGTATTGGCTCTGACTGAGAGAAATAAGCACGTTTTGCGGTTAGCGTAGCTAAAACATAATGCGGCCAATTCATCATCATTCAGCATCAACGTAGTGAGCCCGTTAGATCGCTACTATCTCGCAAGCAAGCCGTCATTTACATACCTGACACGGAGACCTTTCAAGCACACATCGCAGTACCAGTGGCCGCATGATAGCGTGCTCAGCTGAGGGGTGATGCATCTGCAAGGAACGTTGAGCCAACGTTATTCGTGTGCGTGGCTAACATTCATAATCTCAATAACATATATATATATATATATATATATATTTTTTTTTTTTATTTTTATAATGAACACGGGTTTATTAATATAAATATATACATGTATCCCAATTACTAAGATATAACTTATATACCATCTACAATATTGTTTATATTATTCTTATTGCTTGAGTGCCGGTGACCACGAAACATCATCTTGGCGTTGTCTCTCTGTAGTTCCAATGACACTCTCTGTCGGAGGAACGCGGTCGATCTTGGCTCCGCTGTGGTACTAAGTCAAGCTAATGGTGCTACGAGCTATGGCTGAAAAGTAACATAAGTGTGACAGACATATGAAGGTTAATACAAGGTCAATTGAGCGTGAAAGGCAGAATACAAGAATTTCCTTTTTTAAGAATTATTTTTCGTTAACTTCACTATCCTTCCGAAGGAAGACATTTCCGTCCGTTGTTCTATTGAAAAAAATAATTTTCTTGCCGAGTTATACCAGACCTCAAAAATTGGCGCACTAATTCAGGAACACCCAGTATATAGATACAGTATATTCTTGGTGGATCAAAAAGTTACTCATAACATCGCCTGTCTACCACTACTATAGCACCGGAGAAAAACGCTCTTTCAAGTTACAAAAATAAATATCCTGTATATTAGTTTTGAATTGCGTTTATAGCAGGTTGTGCAACTGTAAGACATCCGACCCTCTAGTAACGATAGAGCAGAACGAGTACCGTGTTTGATTAAACTTTTAAGGGTTAATTGCAATGGGAATTAAAGCTAGATTAGATGCAGTTTACAGAACTAATGTACCGTACAATTCCAGTACCAAATGATTGCCTTGTTTAAAAGAGGTAGTATGGGCACCGAGGACGCACCGCGTTCCGGTTGACTTAAAACAGCTTCAGATGAGAAAACTGTGTGTGTGATTGAAGCTGCGCGAGATAGCCCCAAAGATAGACATTAGCTATCGCTCAGTACATCAAATATAGCATCAACATTTATGCTAAACATGATAAAGGAAAAGCATGGCTACGGCACAAGCTAATAATTAAGCAAAAACTGACACGTATCATTTTCAGAGAGCAAGTTGCAACTATTAAGACTAAGTCCGCAGTTTTTTGGTCCGATTCGTAACCGCCGACGAAACCTGAATTCATCACCACACTCGTAAACGGGATAATGCTATCCTCTAGTACACCGTTCGCGGCAAAAGATCTCCTACCAGGGTAAAGGGAGACATCTCGATCAAATAGAATTTGATGACCGCTTCCTGGGTTGCTTTGGCGGCCTTTCTACAAGAAGAGCGATAACTGCAAAGTACTACCAAACGTCATAGACCCTCTGAAGGGCACGCATTTTGCACTGCGGCCCGCCATGCAGATATGAACTGTGCTGTTTCACCACGCCAATGCGCCCGTACCTTTTTGCTATAGGCAGAATACTACACAGGAACTAAACATCCAAAGCAACAATAATGTAATACGCGCCGATATGGACGAATATTTTGGATCTAAAGATTTTTTGCAAACGTTTGTAAACGTTTGGATCTGCCTATCATTTATACATATATTTATTAATACGGGATCTTCCAGAATTCGCCAACAAACTATGAGGTCAAAGTTTTTTTTACAAAAACCTTAAAATTTTGCATTAAAACCCACTTTTTGCTACACAAAAAATAAACATTTCGTATCAAAACCCACTTTTCCCCTACAAAAACCCTATATTTCGCATCAAAACTCTCTTTCCCTTACAAACACCCCATATTTTGCATCAATACCCACTTTTTTCCACTTTTCCCAGTGGAACGACGGGTGGAAACGTCTTCGAAAAAGACGTAATGAGAATGAAAACCAAAATATAAGAATTGCAAATATTTTTATTTATTGGGAATTATCTTCAATACAAAATTTATTCTGCTTTGAGCTAACGTACAATGCAATTCAACAGATGCAAAGTTTTCTTCCAAACACACAGGTATGATTGGTTTGTCGATAGAATGACTGAGACTCTCTTCTCAAAATTGTAGTTTTAGTGAACATATGTCAGAATAAAAAGCTCGACAGAAAAAGTATGTTCATATCACTTTGGAGGGAAGTGAATCCGACAATAATAAGCTTTTGCAGTATATACAAATTAAAATACTAATAATAAATAAGACTTAATGGTGTAATGTATTGATGTGTATCGTGCAAGAACGATTAAAAATGTGTTGATTGCATCGGTGTATTAATGGTTTTTGGTTACATAAATGAATGATTTTTGGTTATCAGGTTTTGGCGAGATGGCGACGTATTCACACTAGTCCGCCTATCTGACTTGGCAGCCAAATGAAATTTGAATACGACCATAGTTATTCACACAATTTGCCATTCTAGTACTTCCCGTTCAAACAGAAGATTTGACAAGTATATTGTTGTTTATGCTTCTTATATATGCATCAGAAATTGTGGTAACTGGCAGCGCTATGCGACCCCTGTTAGAACTTTGTAGGTGCTTTAAATAACAAAAACAGATAGTAAGAACTATCTGTTTTTTGGCTTATAGAAAGCGAACATCCACATGCACAGCAATGTAACATGGTCAGCGTAAAATGTGCTCGAAATTCGGTAAAGGGTATATATATTCGAATAGGCTCAAAATGTAATTCCCATAACATTTGGATTTATGCATATGTTGTTCCCCTATTATAAGGTGATCGATCTGAAGTCGGGCTTCTTTGGCACGCTACATGTCGTATAAAACCTGCCAACCTACTCACTACTACCCAGTAGAACGGAACGAACTCTTTGCGGCTCCGTTGTTTGTTTAACCTACTGCATTGGCTGTTTGAGATCTATTGCTGAACGGCACGCTAGTATACCTGAGGCGGGTCATTTGCTATGACGTAATATAGGCTATAATGAATAATAAAGGTCTTATCTGCGACGTTGTTGTTGTTGATGTTGACGCCCTGGCCGTCATAGCGAACACATTAACGTTTAACGAACCGGCTCTGACATACCAAACGGTAAAAAACATATGACGTCGATTGACAGTGTCTAATAATTGTAATAAAAAGATAGAGTTGGTGTTTAATAATTAAAATACGATTGCGTCACACTGGCAGAACGAGGCTGGACCGATCGATAATATAACATTCAAATTTATTCACTTAGCTTGAGTACCAAGTAAACCACAATACAGCACCTTAACAACTATAAGGACAGTGAGCCAGTACTATCAGCGGGTAACTTGCCTATGTACGGATATGTATACATTCCCGGGCATAACTTAAATAAAATATAAAAACAACAAGGTCCCACACTGACGGGCTTCATTTACAGATCGTATTCTGTGGCATGGATGTTCGGCAGAGTTCACCGCAGCGGCGGTATACACATGTCTCACATGGTTCTTGGAACTCAGCCCGTTGATATAGAATGTGATGAAAGCCGTGCACTGCAAATCGTGATATCACGTGTCTGTTGCAACGCTCTGGCCGCTTCCATCTCCGCAATTCCCATAGTTCCAGTATTCCAACGCAGTCGTTGGAGGCTGTGGTGCGAGAGAGGTTATAACGGCGCCTCTGGTCTTCTATGAGGAGTGGACAGTCTGTTAATAGGTAGGCCAGACGGTTGCGCGTTTACGTGTGGACTCCCAGAGTCCTTTTCAGGAAGGCCGCTTTTATCTGGTTGAGCTGGCTAAGGTTTCTGGCGGTCGGGTGCACCAACATTAACCCCACTCCATATCCAACGACGGAGGCGATCTTCAGGTCGAGGAAGTGGAGATTGTTGCGAGCTCCTGATGGAGGATGCCACTATTAGGGCTTACCTGCATCTCTTTATCACCGAAGACAAAGCGCAGGTAGGTATCTGGGTTCACCTGGGCCCACTCTCTCTCTGTTTAATTGCCGAACTGCGTCTAATTGTCTTTCACCTAACCTCCCATCCAGCCTTTTTCTATCCAAATAGAGCATCGAGATGTATCGTTGACGGAAATACGACGACGTACTCATCTACCATCATCAGCTAACGTAGTAACGCACGATCCACAGGCACAGCTCTATCTTTCACGGCCGTTTCGCGCGTCGTGTAGCTTGGCCGCCCGTCGGGTGGTAGACCGAAGCGCTCACCAGCTGTTCGGCCTATATTCTCTATGCGTGTTCTCGATAGAGACGGTTGCCTTTACATCCAGTTCACCGAGTGCGCTTATTCGAATAATCTACTGCAGCTGTAGCCGTGAACAATCTTTTGCTGCAGTTGTGATGATCGACTGCAAACCCACCGACTGCAAAAGCACCTCTGTACAGGGCTGGCTACAATCTAAACAGAGAGTAACACACCTATTCTGAAACGAGTTACCTACCCTCTTGCCGTATGCTTTACTTGTGATGCAATTCTAAGTAAGTCAATTTGACACACCGACACACAGGCTTAAAGTAAAACGCTCAAAAATAAAGCTGTTCTTGGCAAAAAGCACTGCATGATTTCGGTAGTACAATTCGATGTATCAATGTGTTGACACATCGACACAACCCTGCATTATTTCGGTATACGTCTAAACTAATTTTCCTGTTCTGTAAATACCAGAAACAGACATTGTAAATGAATGTTTGGAAATTATGATTGCCTCTCTACATAGACATATTGCGATTAGCATCTACAAGTGCTTCTTCCTCTTAGCCTGTCTTAGTTGTAAAGAAAATTTATTTAGAAATAGATGAACCACTTCTCCTACGTAAAATTGCACAACTTACCAAAGGTGGTGCACTACGGGCCATGTTGTGTTACAACAGGGACAGACATGCAAGTGCTATCACGCTTGTTTTAAGCTTTATAATTCGAGATTTACTTACAAATATTCACAGAATATAATCGATTATGACAATTTCAAATCAGTTCTAACTGATTAAGTTGAGATGAGGACAACGACAGAGGCTTACCTGCACGACTGGCAGATTTGGTTGAGAGGAAAGTTTTTGATCTTTACGCGGAACCAGTAGGCACTGGACGAAAAGCCCGCCACTTTGTGAATCTTCTCCTCCGACATATTTGCCGTCAATCCAAGTCGGACGATCGGTGCGAGTGAGTGTATAACGACGAGTGCGTCGATTTCGATGGAGAAGGGCCCAGTGTTTCGTGGCCTGGATGGTCGGCTGATCGGGTCCTCCTTGTCACACCGAGCACTTCACGTACTCCGCGGCAAGCGTGGTTAGCTTGCACCCGATAGCGGGAAGTAATAGGTAAATAAAGATAAAAAAAATACTAATAATACAAATTATTACTATAATCATACAACAACCGCCACAACTGCAACAGCAACAACAACAACAAGCACAACAAAACGTACAACCAATACACGTTCCTGTTTAGCGGCTGTATACGATGCAGGCGGATGCTGTGGTGGTTGTTGCACCACAAATGCACTCAGTCTACGCGAATGTACCGTGCGGACTGAGCCCCCGGCACCGAACGTCATGCCGTCCGCTATCCATTGAGAGAGACGGACACGCCGAACGAGCAATTTGGCGGCGATTAGCGGATCACCGAGGCATCATCGTCAGGCATCATCATTATAACGTCAACTCGTTACGACGCCGATATATGCGATACATCGAGGCACATGCGACGGACTGTTGCATCTAGCCAACTTCTAAGCGTTCCGTTCCGCAGAAGCCCCAATCCACCGCCACCACACGGGCACGCCACCATAGGGCACCCGCCAACAGACACACGCATATACGCATACACGCAACGAAGGCACCTAGTTACACATGTAGCACTACGACAATCACTACTAACTATAGACAGTAGTAGACTTTTGTTGTAGATTGAAGCTTGTGGTTTGTAGTAGTATTAGTAGTTTGTAGTTTGCAGTAGTAGTAGTAGTAGTAGTAGTAGTAAAGTGTCGAGCCCGGTGGCGTGGCGCATTCCGCCTGCGCCTCGCGATCGGAAGAGACACATAGGTGCGGCGCGGGTTCGAGTCCCTACCGTTGCACATTTGTTGTTTATGGGGGTCCGTCTATGAAGCAATGTTAAAAACAGTTCTATGAACGTGAAATCTTGGCTGAGGGGTCAGCCCTGAAAACTTGACTTACTACTAGTAGTAGTAGTAAGTAGTAAGTGGTATTGCTACTGGTTAGAGGGCAGCTGTATAGTTGTAGCTTACAGCACTAAGTGGCTACTATTGGCATACGCAAACACACATGAAACCACCTCGACGATCCTGAGAGTAGGAATCTCGATCGGTCGTTAAGATAGCGCGCACTTAGCTTCCATTTGGTCGGGACTGCGGCGGCCAGGTTGTTCTCCTTATAACCTATTAGCTGTCTAATCGTAAAAACGTCGATCAGAACAGCAGCAGCAGCAGCAGTGACAGAAATCGCAGCCGCAGTAACTGCAACGAAGGCAACATATGCTTGCTGATGCCGCTGTATTCAACGTTTGATCATATAAATCAGATCATTAGACGATTAGAAAAGATTAGCGAGATTTGCTGATATTCCGTAGGCTTATCGTTCATTACGTTGACTGGCGGTTTGTCGCCGACCGCATTGGTTTTTGTTCTTCCACTCCACTTCACTCCACTCCACTACTCTCCTGCCAGCTCAAACTTCCACGTTTGGTTAACAATTGCCATCACGAGGGTTTGTACTTGCTTGTAAGTAGATGCGAATGACTAAACTGGGAATATAATAGTATAGGAATAACTTGATTTCCTAAACAATAGTTTCTTATTATTACTACTACTACTACTAAAGTAAAGTTTTTCGGGCTGACCCTCAGCCAAGATTTAACGTTCACGGAACTGTTTTTCACATTGCTTCATAGACGGACCCCCATAAATACAAATGTGCAACGATGGGGCTCGAACCCGCGCACCTGCTATGTGTCCTCCTCCGGTTGCAGGGCGCAGACTTAAGCCACTACGCCACCGGGTTCGACTCGACATTACTACTACTACTACTAAAACTACTACGACAACCAATTGTTGTAATCGAGAGGCATTCCGGTTTGCTTCCGCTTACGGGTTCGGAGGATGGCTTAGAGTGGGAACGCTACTACTACTACTAGTTTGACAATTCGATTGTAAATTCTTTCGCCCGCCAGTTACAGGAAAATGCGCCGCGATCGACACGCAACGAGAGACCAGATAAGCCTCGAGAAAGAATCGAGAGAGGCTAAGAGATGAGTGTCCATCCACGCAAGACGCTATGGCAAGCCAGACATGCAATGTATAGCTGGCATCCAGCTTGCCGACCGAGGGGGTGGGGGGATGCAGAACAGCCTAGCGTAATCAGAACTCAACAGCGTTCGCCGGTCACCGCCACATCTTTGGGTCGCAGTTATTCGTACGAAGACAACGAAGAAGAACAAGACGAATAGGAAGCAGCTGCGACTGTTTCCCTGTCCTCTGACGGTGCATTTGACGCAGCTTGCACATTTATTCCCTAGCTTGTAGTGTGGCTACTCTGTCTCTCGATAGATAGCTGTTGCTTGCTTGTTATTAGCTATTCCCGATCGAATGCGAGCGATGCTTTAGTCAGTGCCACAAGTTGCTAGTATGAACCAGCTTTAGGATTTAAAAACGACTCATTTCGGTCGGTCGGTCGATCGTTCATTTAACCGACTAACTCCCGACACCCACCGTTGCTACTATCGTTGATGGTTTCAGCAAAAGAGTGTGTCACGGGCGGACACGCTTTATGTGGACACTCGTCCCGTGTACGACTTGTGGGCACGTTTCTTACACGCGGCGTCGATAAAGCACGCTCCGACACGCTCGGACCAGATACCACTGTCGATAACAACAACAACAACACGACAACAAGCACAATTAAAATAAAGAGAAACAACAACACCAGCCACGACGTCGGATATGACAGTAAATGCTCTATGAGCGCGTGTGATAATCGTAATACTGAAATCGGTATGCTCTTTAATCGATTAGGCGTGTTCCTTTCCTCTCCCTACACGCACACACACAGACAAGCATATGTATATGTGTGTATATATATATATATATAGTAGTAGATTTATTATTTATATTATTAGTAGATTTTCACAATATATATATATATATATATATATATATATATATATATATATATATATATATATATATATATATCATAACAAATGTATACCTTGATACACATCAATAAATAATATAAATATATATATATATATATATATATTTCTAGGTAATGCCCTCAAAAGGTCGAGCAGATGCCACTCGAATAAGAGTTCGACGTCCTTATCTTTGTTCGAGGGAGCGGGAAAGGGAAATTTAGTGGGAAGGAGGCAACAAGAATGGCAGGCATGACATGGCCTTTTAAAAAACACAGCCCTCTTTAATATATATTTATATATATATATATATATATATATATATATATATATATATATATATATATATGGGAACTAAAATGCAAATATCGTCCAACCAGCCACGGTTAGACTCTCGCCGGTGCGTCGTACTAACGGTACTGCATATAGTATGACGGAACCCACGCATGACGTGGCGGAAAGATCGAATACCTATTTGAATTTTAGATAAGAGTATATAATATAGGGATATTTCTATTTCTATTTTATCATTGCACCTGGTGACGTAAGGGCCTGGGTCTGTTTCATCTCTTTCATTTTGTTATGTGACGATATATTACATTTTATCAGGAGTATCGGACAGCCGAAGACGATTTCTAAGCGGCTCGGCTTTTCTCGTTTGCGCGACAACAAAAAGTAGAGTGTGCACTGCCGCCAAGGGAGGAGATTCAAAAACCCGCTCCTTGGTCAACTGCCCCGAAAAGTCAGTCAACACTGTCACTGAATCGTCGCTTCACCGTGGAACAACAAGGTCACACTATTCGCCCTCCGAAACCCAATTTCTAGGACTACGTCATGAATGATCTCAATGAGCTCACTACCGTAAGCAGGTCACAGCACCATAACTGGCGAACGCAAAGGCCACTAAGATACAACAAACGCAACAACAACAACAACAATTAGCAATATGCCAATTTAACTGCGAAGGCTTTCGAAGCAATGAACAATCTGGTTTCTGTAACCACTTATCGACGTACTTGTCCTGCCAGAAACATTTTTCGTCCAACGCTTCCGTGTCCCCGGGTGTTAGAGTCTTTATTGTCGGGAATTAAAAAAATTGAAGGAACCTTCGAGAAGCGGTAAGAGTACTGAACAATTACTCGGACAGATTCCACAGCAATGAGCCTTGTTGGCGTTCGCCGACAGACGAAAGTGTTAGCTGGGAAACTTAATTGTCGACTGGAGGATGGTCCCGCGAGTGAACGGACTACCGCTCTGTTTGAGTCACTCGATGCCTACGGTTTGTGGGTGGATAGCGATAGGAGCACCGTCACTTATTATGCGGCGATGCTAACCTGCAACGAATTGCTTCTACGGGCAGAACGTGGTGCTCAATAATCGACATCGCAATTTCAGCCCCGCCAGACGTGTGTGACATATGAATGAGCCGGCTCTTCGTGTTTTACTGACGGGGATTTCAAAGCATATCTACGTTGAAAACGACGCACCAGCGCGGCGAAGCGCTTGAATAACAATATGGTTATTTCACTGCTTGTTCGGATTAACTCTGATAGACTGCGACATGGCTCCTTTGATGAGGCCATAGCTTAGGTCACCAGCTTCCTTCTAAACTCAGCTCCTAAATTACCCCCAAATGTGCGGCACTCGCTGCGCTGGTATGACAGGGATAGCTTTGCGCTGAGGCAAGTTCTACTAAGAGCAACCTTTACCCACACAGATACATACAGCACTTGTTGCTTCATACGAGCTCGAAGCTCCCAAGAAGTTTTTCGCTAATGTTCTTACTGAACAGTTAGTCTTTTTTTTCTAGACAGTTAGTCTAGACGAAGTCAATAATGCCCTTGCTCGTCTACGAAACAACAAGGCATTCGAACCAGATTTTTCAGCACTTTCAGAAGGGACATCTCGTGCCTAAATGGCAATCTCCTTTTTCCAACAGATGCCTCTCTGAGGGCACTTTGTCAGTCTTTACGGACATTTGAATACACATTGTAAGGACACAGAAGATCACAATAAATACTCTATGTGCATTCTCTGCGAACCGCAGACCCCGAACCGGGCAAGACAGACAACGTGCCATGTAGATGCAGCTGAGCTCTAATTGCGATTCCGGCGTACCTCCTTAGATTGGAGGGGCACTCGCAAGGCGAAAATAGCGCTAGAAATACAGGTTTCCTCTTTCAAGATGTAGAAGTATTGCTGTGCGATTCCGAGCATAAGAGAGTAAAGAAAAATCTAAGTTTAGTGGTTTTGAGAGACCCCTACGAATGCTGCTAGTTGCCAGTAACGCAGGTACATCAGGCATTTCCGAAACATCTCATATAAATGGAGGGTAAAGTGCATTTCGAGCAAAATGTTTGCTGTGTTTATTTTTTGGGGCTAAACCTTTGCGCGCATTGGCTTTGCTTTGTAGTTACCTTACATCCTCCTAGTATAGCTTGCAAGCATTCATTGACCCCGGTCGTTCACAACTAGACGATCTCAATCTTCGGACAGGATGCGCGGATCCACTGAGCGTTCTGCAGCCAAATGAGAGCATCCCTTTGAGTGCTTTTTTGAATGTAAGTGGTCTCTCCCATTTTCTGTTGCAAATTGGCATCCCTTAATGTACTCGTTTATACCGCGCCGAATGTTTGCGTAAATGCATTAAATCTTTAGTTGCCGAAACGCAAGTTATTGCTTCTTTTCCTGTTTCTTGTTCAAAACTGAAAAGGCTTTGCTTAGAAGTACTCAGCTGCCCACCATGACCTTGCTGCTCTTATTTTTTAGATTTTACGTTGCTATAAGCAAGCTAAATGCATCTGTCACTTATTTCATTTATTTTTTTCATAAGGAGACAATTGTCACCTCTAATATATAGGCAAATAAAATTATAATATTGTATACTAAAAAATTGAAAATGTACATATATATATATATATATATTCTGTTTGTATTTAGTGGCGTCGGTATTTGCTACCCTCTGTGCATTGAAAAACAGATCAGATATGCAGATTTGATGAGATGTTTAGCTCTTGACAAACAGCCACCCATTTAGAAAACGAGGCTATAATATTGTAACGTTGTTGTGTTACGCTGGTCCGCTCGGGGGATGTAGACTCATCCGGACGGGTACTGCAGCCCGAGGGACTCAGGAACGATGAATGACGACACGCAGCATACGGTCTAATGCAAAGCACGGCCGAGCAACGGATGGTTATCAAGCCATGCTGCTCGGTCTATTTATTGGTTCACGAGGCACCGCGGCGTGCTGACACCCCAAAGGGTGTCAGAACCCGCTCTCAAATCGGTCGAAATTTACAGTGGTTTGTGTTTGTTTCGTATACGAATACAGGTTAAGTGACTGTTTTACTTGGACTGCCGATTATAAATCAACCCTCTCCCGATGTCGGCCGATGATCGTTTGGACGCGATGAGTTGGGTTCGGCGCGAAAGGCTGTGGTTGGTTGAGACATGTATCGGTCGGTGAACGTTGGACGCTGTGGCCGTTCGACGTGGTCGGTTAGAGTAGATTTGAATTGCGCTGTGATGCACACAGTGACTTCGTCTCAATATTGTAACGAAGTTACTGTGTACGCATTATAGCAATTCAAATAAGTTCTAACCGACCACGTCCAACGGCTACAGCGCCCGCGCCAGAATCTCAACGTACACAACGTTTACCGAATGATGCATGTCTCAACCGAACAAGACATGTCACAACCAGCCAGCCGAGAACAGCCACAGCCCTTCGCGCCGAAACCCCAACGTCCTCCGCCGTCCAAACGATTATCGGCCGACATCGGGAGAGGGTCGACCTATGATCGGCAGTCCAAGTCAAACAGTCACTTAACCTGTACTCCTATACGAAACAAACACAAACTACTGTACATTTCGACCGATTGAAGAGCGGGTTCTGACACCCTTTGGGGTGTCAGCACGCCGCGGTGCCTCGTGAACCAATAAATAGACCGAGCAGCATGGCTTAATAACCATCCGTTGCTCGGCCGCGCTTTGCATTAGACCGTATGTTGCGTGTTGTCATTCATCGTTCCTGAGTCCCTCGGGCTGCAGTACCCGTCCGGATGAGTCTACATCCCCAAGCTGACTTAGCGTAACACAACAACGCGGCGTTCGCCGTAATGTGTACGCAGTCTCGCATGGATATATATATATATATATATACTACTATTTCGCATGCACGTATAAACATTGTAGATACTGCATTTACCTCACAATAAATGCCGATGGAATGAACGCAGTAGCTAGACATGATGATGAACCAAATGATCGGGTTAATATGATTTGTATTATAGGCTAGATAGAAAATAACGGGAGCCTATTTTGATGCATCTAGTTTGCCATACGACAGGCCCATACGCCGTTGATTTGCACTGTGCGCACATCGGATAGAAAATTTGCTTAGAAAGCGACGCTTAGACCATTCAATTTGGGGTTAAAAAAAGTGCTGAGTTACGCGAACCTGAAAGCTACGGACGTTGTAACGCGTGTACATGTCGGGAAAGTATTTATTTCCAACGTATTCACGGGACAACTTTAGTGAAGTATTTTAAAAAAACACTTTTTCGCGTTAGCAAATTCAGCTTCAAAACGAAAAAACAGTAACCCCTTGACCACATTATTTTAAACAATCTAACAAGCACTGCCGAGTGTGCAAACTTATTGTAAATTATTAATAAGTCATTACAATATTCTCTATATATATTATGACAAGGCATTTAAATACATTTTGGTTTAATAGCGGCCAAAAGGGTATTTTAACGTTGACTATATCATCGCATTTTTGGTTGCCACGTTCAATTTCATGAGTAGAGTTGGATTCAACAGAGCAGTAACCTCTAAGCTCGTTGGCGTATTCACCATAGTTCACCGTATGCATATTTGTATATATATAATACGTCTATGTTGAAATTAAGCGTAACCTATTAGTGACGTGGAAGGCATGCCGATTGTACAGAGGGATAATAAAGAGGCTGGACGGCAATGAGAGAATGATGCGTTTTTAAGAATATTTAATAGCATAACTTTTTCGATCTGAGGAAACAAACGATATGAGGTTCTGGTTCTTATTATATTAGAGGAGATTTGACCGATAAAACGTGGAGATAATATAACCACTTCGAAAATATAATTTTGTCATACAACTATGTGTTGGCATCCTCAATAGTGTGCTCTGTAGTCGTTGGAATAATAATGACATTTGACTCAGCATGCTTCGAGCGTTACGTAGCATTAAAGGCAGCATGTCCGTTTGTCGTTGATTATAAGCATGACTCACATTCTACGCAAAATGCGCCTATAGCTAACTCGAGGAAGCGTTTATATGCTACCAAGAACTCAACACGAATGTGTTAGTGTGTGCGCTTCGGGCCATCAATGCTAATGTTATAAAGACAAACGTGTCGAAGAAAAGCATCTAAATATGTATGCATATATATATATATATATATATATATATATATATACGCAAGGTTTGTCACTCAATTTACAAAGAGGAAATACAGCACTTTATTGGGGGCATTATTTAGTTGAACTACCGCCGGGTCAGACAACATAACTGTCAGTCAACTTAAAGAGCCTTATATATACACCGCAAAGTTGAGTCTAACTTTAAGTAAAACTTATAGCATCGTATACGTTGTTCTAGAACCAACTGGCAGTTCACTAAAGATACTTAAGAGATGAGCACGCAAATACGCGTTGAAGATGCGAAAAATCGCGCTATTTAAGTGTACAACGCTTTGTAAGCGTTTGCCCCCTTATCACACTGCAGCCATATCAGAAAAGTCCTGTCCTCCAAACGCTTAAAGTTTGCGTTATTTTGCACCTATTCGTTCAAGTTTTTAAGCATTAAGAATCGAACTTAAATATTAAGCATCGGTATATTGGGCAGATTGTGTTCTACCCACTATACCATATTAAATGACCCACAAATACCATATTAAATCCGATTGCAAACTATACCATATTAAATTACTTCTATTATACCTGTAGCATATTTGTGATAGATGTCGTAATAACACTGAATCAAGAAGCTAGCGATTAATCTGTCCCTGCCAGCCTTCCGTCTGCTTCATACAGATATATCTTCCAAACCAAAACTACTGTGCAATCTACATTGTACAATGTTTAACTTTTACCAGTCTACTATTTCAAACGAGTACCACCCGTGACAAAGTGCTCCCTGGGTAGAGTTTATTGTCGGAAGATGAATAACTTAAGCCGTTTTAACGCCACCATCTTAAAATGCTGTCATCGTTTACACTCTAAACTTTAAAGAAGATCTTGCTAGTTCTGTCGATTCAGACAACGATGTAAATAATAAAATCCGTAAATACGATATATAACTGCTACTTACGATCAATACTTGTGTGTGTTTCTAGAGCTACGACAAGTGATTTGCCTGATGGAGTGGATCATTTATACATGCATTCAATCTCGATATGCCCTCCGGAAAAGCTTAATCACTTCACAACTTCGGATTAGATCGCCATAGTTTTGGGTGCTGCGAATTTTCGTAGGGTTATGATTTTGAGGTATTGGGCGTGAAAGCTAATAAGAGAGCTTCAGTCTTTGCGAACTCTCTTCTGTACGATCATGTGGCAGCTTCTGGCCGGTGTCAGGCCATTACCTGCAGGTGGCAAACAAACACTTCACGGTCACATAACGAAATTCCTTACGATGCAACGAATTGCAGCTCTCTAGCTTAAGCCACTATCCCTACATAGCGTGGAATGCAATATCTTGCGAAGTATGTAAACTATTGTCAATAACAGTTAATCTATTGTTTAAGCCCTTTATCTGTTTATCCACTTGCCGGTCTGCCCGTCTTAATGACCCGACCAGTGCGTCAACCGAGCAGTACGGGTTGCCACCGGTCACGGGTTATCCCCGGTGGCTACTCTGTTAGCTCACGTCAAGTATCAATAACGGGTGCTGCCGTCTTACAGATAACACCGCATTGCTATCGAGGAAGGTCGCGACTGTAAGAGGCTTCGACAGACGTAGCTTGCCGTCTCTGTCATGTAGTAACGCGTACGGTATCATCGAGTTACCACTCCTTATGTAAGCAAAATAACCACTTCAATATATATATATATATATATATATCATGTTTTTTACTGTACTTGATATATATATATATATATATATATCATGTTTTTTACTGTACTTGAACGCATCCTTTATTTCAAATAAAAAGAGGTCGATTAAGTACGGGACCAAGTCACGATCCTCAGACGACTGCGGTTTAGGTCGGTTTAGGTGCCCTCAGCTGGTGTAGTTTTTAGTAAAGACTTACTTCTCGATGAATGCAGCATATCTGCTCTACATCAACTAACAAAAGTGATCTGCTAGGACACTTTTTTAATGTACGCTACAGTAAGCTAATAAACTAGCAATCCATTGCTGCCAATTCAAGTAGTGCCTGCCTTCCCTGGCGACTAGTAACGTTCTCCTTGCAGGAGTACGCATACTGGAAGCAAAACATTTACGACTATTATAAATTGTCACATCTATTTTATGCAATCATAAATGTGATTTTATGCTAATGCTATGCTAATATATAATAATGCCCGCGTCGGAAGCTCTGTGAGATTAAAATTTTATTGAAATAAAAAACAATTTGCTAATCTCGAAATTTAAAAAAATGATTTTAGTTGGAGATTAAAACTTCTAAAATATGATTTTCTATATTAATATTGTAAATCTAGAATTACTCAGTGTAGGGCTAAGATCACTGTTTCTTATCCACAATTACTTGTTGTGCGCTAGCCTGATATCACGACTTGTAGTGGCCAATCTGGACAACCCGTCTAACGGCAAAGTTTACCTGGTAGCGCTAAAGACAATGACAACCAAAAAGAAGGCGGTACTGACTTCGAATTTCCAGACTCAGGAGTATAACTGCCAAAGGAACACTAACTGCGAGAGCCCAAGGTAGTGTCTCGAAGCGTGCTGTGAGCCGGTTTTGCAGCGCATCGTCTGAAGCAACATAAGCAGAGACTTTTACTTAGAGCCGTCAAGCTGCGGGGAATCATCACTGTTCCACCAGAAGAACTTGCGCTATGGTAAGTTGCCACATCTGGCCACACCGTGCTTTCCAAAGCGGCAGTTTGTAGTGAATTAAACCGGCCAACGAGTTTATCGACAGATGATACTGAGTCCGCGAGCATGTATACTAATCTGTTGTGCGAATTCGACGGATGGCTTAGTACTCGCATTAAGAAAGCAGGCTTCACACTATCTAACTGCCATAAATGCGACGTGTTAAGATGTTTTTGCGTCACTTGGTTTGTTACTCACCACGCCAGAAATTTACAGACTTTGTTTTTGGCACATTTACTATGTGGCCATTCTGCGAGAAATATTCATCAAGTGTGCAAAGCGTAGCCTGCAAAGTCGGTGCTGCGTATTCCACTGCATGACACTTGGTACACCTTCAGGCAGAAATGGCAGGTGTACATTTCGTACTTTTCGTGAATGGCCGAAAAAGGCCAACCGTGTATTATAAAGGTTCTTAGGGGATAGCTTTTTACCCTTTACATACTCCTTAAGGCATTTGACACACTCGGTTGTGATAACTATGAACTATGTACCTAGTGTATCTGTGGCGATTGTCACATGCAGGATCAGTCCAAAAAAGCACATTTAATATGTGTAGACCCCCCAACGTCCCGTAAGGCCTGCTCAACTGTAGCCTTTAACTCCGAAATAAATCATTCGTAAGGTATGCACGCAGTATCTTTACCCTTAGCCGGATTGTTTCTGCAGGCTGGCCAACAGCCTGACATGAGGTGCTCAAAGCGTCATCCTGCTCGCGCGACAAACAAATGATTTGCTTCGTATTTAATGAAAAACGCTTTCTAAGCTGGTTAGAAGTCGCCAGTGTGAGGTGGTGTCATACCCAGTTAAAACCATCCATCAACCTCTGAACAATCTTAAACATGAAGAGCCTTACTTTAACTGAGAAATCGGACCGTATATATATATATATATATATAAAAAGACTGTCCGTTTTTTCAGCCATGCTACGGGGCTTAGATTGTTCCAGGGTTGTGCCATTCTGGCGTTTCGCCTGCGTAGGTGTGCCAAGTACCACGCGGCGGACTGCGCAGCGCTGAGGCATCAATCGTTGCACGACTTTCCTTGGCATGGAGCATGAGGAAGGTAAAGGATTATGAGCAACCGTATGAAGGGTAATTTAATGGCATTTAATTTAAGTGAAATATATAGAATATACAAACAAATAACATTGAGGCGCAGAGAGGTAACAAACATAGCAATGGGGTTAAATATATATGTAATATATAAATAAATGGTGTATCTTAGATTCTCATCGTGATAAGATTTCTGCATGCAGTGTCACAGTTTGGTGCGTGCTATTTCCTAAGCACCTTTGCCTTCAGTTACGGCAAGCACATACAGAATTTCAACCGTAGAAACCCGACTTATAGCCCTGCACGGCTTACAACGTATTCGCTACCTTGATGCGCTTCTTTTCAAGACGAATTTGTCATGGCTTTGATGCTAGCATATTCCAGTTGCATATATATATATATATATATATATTACGAGCACCAGACAACGTTAGCCTATTAAGCGCATTTCGCATTATGACAATATAATACGCGGCATATATACCTTCGTGTATATATATATATATGTATGTATATATATATATATATATATATATATATATATATATATATATATATCGAATGCATTAAATGCAAAGGGCGTATGTATTTATCGACAATTGTACGTATATATATATATATATATATATACGTTCGGCGATTGGGAGGAACGACCTCTATTTTTTGCTTACTTAGTCGTTTCGGGCCGTAATTTGCGGCGGAAAAGTAGCTTGCCTATGAGACGTTAGACAGACTATAGAACGAAGAGAGCCAACATTTGTCGACTAGTTGTGAGTTCTTTTCGTTGACTAGTTGTGAATCACCGGCTGTCGCAGTAAGCAGAACCACTCCATTCCAGCATAACTATCTCCGATAACTAATCGTAGTCGGGAAAGAGCAGCAACCGCTGTACCAATGGCCAATGTGACGGCGTGAACTGGCGGCGCTGGCTGCTCGTTAGAAGCAATACTTCAATGGCGTCTGGTATGCAGGCTCGACGCTGGACGTGATCCGGACCTGTTTCTTGTTGTCGATCATGTCAGGACTGCATACGCATGCATACATGCATATAGAAACATGTACGCATTTATGTAAATAAGAATTTCCCAAAACCCAGTATAGGACCACTATCTACCAGAGCATATCGAAAATACCTTCATTAGAGATCTAACAGAACTTGCCTTTATTGTTCAAACTGTGGTCACATTGTTTCGGTAGCAAGTTAATAATAATGCCTACAGTGTAGGCTGATCGAGGCTATTGCTTGAAGAAATCCTGCACTGCTTCCTTAATAGTTGCTTTGCCTAGGTGAAAACGTTTTCCTTGCATTCACATTAAAACGTTTTCACCTAGGCAAAACAACTATTAAGGAAGCAGTGCAGGATTTCTTTCAACCATTCCTTGCAAACGTTGTGAGCATGTGTGTGTTGTACCCATTCACTGCCCACATACTGTACTGCACTGATGTTGGATGTTGGTAAATGATTGATTGCGTCGCGTCTCTTTATTCAAGCACACTGCTTCACGATGCACCGCTAACCGTTCTATTGTAATTTCTAGTCGTTTCAGTAACTAGAGATAACGTGCCGATCATCATTTTGGCTTGTTCAAGGTCTGCGCAGATCCCATATTGATTTTATTCGTGCTCTCACGAAAACTGTCTGTAACGCCTATGCAGTGTTGGCCATACATGGTGGCATTACGAGCATCTCTAATCAGTAAAAAATATAGAATTCTACTACGCGCTGTTCTGTGCCGGACGCATTTAGCCTTGGCACGGAACTTAGCCAGCCTGTAACCTGTGCCTAAGTGCTTCCACACGAACAGCAGTGAATCGGCTATACGCAAGATTTACTTTAATACATCGCTTAAATAATCTGTTAAAGCTCTGAATACAACACTGTTTTAAGTATAAAACTACCACGGGTGTCCACTTTAGTCTTGGACAAATCTTTACATATACTTTATACGTTACATACAAGATCATTCAATTTTCCTTTATTGCATTATGTATGTGAAACACATATCACGGAGGTGTGGCTACGCGGATGTGCCTAACGGGCATGTATTGCGACTATCACGTGTTCATTTCGTTTCTTAAAATACATACATATTCACATGTAGTTGTATATATCTACGCATGTGCAAAACAGATACAACTGGTTGTGTTCATCAAGCAATACCTGGTTGAACAAGCAGTACGTTCACCAAGATGGGGCTAGTTGTCTTATGGCAAATCATAGAACACGTTCGGTGGCTGATTGCCCTGAAATGAGCCAAGCCAGATTTTGCGTCGCGTCAACGCACCGTGAGCCGAACATGTTAAGATATCTAGGATTGGAAAAAGCCTAAATAACTCTAGTTTGAGCACGCTAACACTGGCTAACTAAGCGACGACGAAATATTGATCGCATATAGTAGACTCCTACCAGCCAACACATGCAACAAATGGGAAAAACACGACAATATCGTACAGGGAGTCGCATATAAGGGGCTCGCACCACGAGGCTTCAATACGGTGTATAACCTAGTTGAGTTCAGTTCCGCTATGTTTAAGCCGAGCATAGTAAAACAAGTAGCATGCGGGCGTTAAACCTTATATAGACAATATTAGGAAAAAGACCTTTTTTTGTGTGAAGTACTTACGTAAAATGCAGTGGGGATTCACATCTACAACTGGGGGGGGGGGAGGGGTGTGACTGTGATTGGTTGGAATTTAGTTAAATGTAAATACTAGTAAAGTATGCTGGGTGTCCATTGCAGCCAGGTCAAACGTTGACCTGTATGAACCTATAGAGAAGGCCGTTGTTGTCGTAGCTGCTGTAATTGCTGTTTTTTTCTGCCTTTTTTCTGTTGTATTGTCACTACTAGCAATTGTATTGCTGTTATTGTGTATGTTGTCCTTGTGATTTATTTGTTTTTTTTTGACTGCTGTTTTTTAAGTTGTCAATTGTATGACGTTATGTCAGCCGCAACAAGGCGTTTCGTGCGTAAATGGTTCGAAAAGGTGTGCCAGTCACCTCTAGCAGTGCAGTGCTATTGGAAACCTTTCTATATTTGCGCAAAGCAACTTAAGGACTCACCAACGAAATGGACTTTACACCTACAGAATGACCATACAAGACGTGTGGGCATCTGTGTCGTACTGTGCTTTGTCTACTTGTCGTAAGTATCCCACTCTCGACACAGCACAACTCATTTATGTATATATCAGTTTACTGTTTATGTGTTGGTTTATCTGCACCTGTATTTATTCAAGACCGCAAAGTGGCGCTCGCGTGCAACTACCCATAGTAGCAAGCTATTCGACTAACATTGATTGAGTATCTCAATGGGTTGGACTTCCATAGTGTAGACAGAGGCGGCCATTAGCTCTCGCTCGCCGATAGAGGAGAGTTCGACCTCAAGGACAAGTCGACTTTGAGAGGCCTCCGGTAGAAGCCGCCGGATTCGTGCGTCGTTGAGGTGCACTTCGATCTTCGTCATTTCGAAGAGACCGCCCGACCTCTGTACGAAAAAGCGTATCAACGACTTCTGTCCAGCGACCACGTAGTATGTTCCCTGACAAAATGCCGACGGCCCGTACGTGTCAACGAGCGTGCCGAGAAGCTCGACCTGCGAGTCGCTGAAGTGCCGCTGAAGCTCAGGATAGTAGAGTGAGTACGACCCATCCTGGGATCGCGTGAGGAAAGCACCCTCGTCAAGAAACAGATCGATCGCCTGCAACACGCAGAGCCGAAGTTGCGATATTACAAATTCGTTGTTCTGTGTTTCTGGCAAATAACATTTGCGTGCCGTCTTTAATGCGCCTTCATCTACAGCCTGCGCGAGCTACATTCCCTCCCAGTTTCCTCAATTTTGGCAAATTGCATTGACATTTTTTTCGTATAGATGAGAGGAATTTGACGACATTGCATTTGCGTTCCCTGTCGATCAAAATACCTGGCTTTCTGCCCCCTGCTGGTTAGCTCTAAGTAGGTCGGCTTTCCTCTGTAATGTTTGTAATTGGGGTAGGTGGAAGACTGTAATTGCACAGAAACGGGCGGATTGAAACAGTGTCAACAAGGAGCTCAAAAACACAATCAAACCCTTACTGGAGAGACTCACAGGAAGTTGAGATCCTCACCTTAAACAATTATGAGGAGTGTCAAAAATAGCGGAAAGCAAGATGGTTAAAGAGATAAGCGGGCAGGCTTCAAAAAGATAATTTTCGACATAGAAGTCGTGTACACTTTAGACCGATTTTTAACACACCATGCACATTTACATAAGGCAGATATACGTAAAAGGATGGAAAGAGTGTATAATGGTAGTTATTCTCAAGGGTAAGGTGGACCCCCGCAACCCACGGTCTTGGAGAAAAATCGCAAAAAAGAACTGAAGATATAAACTTTTGTCTAGCATTCTCGTTCGGCGCTTAAGCTTCTACATTGAGTGCCGTAATGCCCTCCCGGATGAACAGTACGGGTTTCAGGCTGGAAGGTCGGCGATGATGCCTTGCAAGCTGCCGATAGAGGATATCGAAAAAACACTCAGACTACCAAAGCAATACATTTACGCCGTCTTTGTTGACTTTAAAGCTGCGTTTGATTCTGAGTCACGAGAGATCGTACTGACGAAACTGGCACCACAAGCAGTACCGCAGAATATTCTAGGCCTTCTAAAGGATATATTGCAGAAGAACTCGATAATCATGGATGATGGAATCACCGAATAGGAGAGAATCGAGTAGACCACGAGATTTGCTTAAGGAGGTAACCTAAATCCCCTGCTATTTTCTCTCCTGATAAATGACCTCCCCTCGCGCATTAAACAACGAGATCAATTTGTGAACCTGATCCTGTATGCGGACGACCTCGTGATGTATTACCAGAGCAGATTTCACTTACAACAAGCGCTTCCAACACTCAACAACTATGTTATCGACGTAGGACTTGAAATCAACAAGACTTAAACTGTAGCCATGAAGTTTCGGAATGGGGACAGACTTTGTCGGTCCGACGCGTCTCGTCTAGAGGATGAACACCTACAGGTGGTTATTTTTTTTTACTTGTCTCGGACTAACACTTTCAACCACTGGAAGAACATTTTCTGTGCATATCGAAGAAATATCTAGAAAAGTAATCGTCGCAGCCACTACAATTGAAAATTCGCAGAGGTCATCAGTGGAGACAGCCTTCAAACACTTTAGCCTGAAGATTGCACCGTCAGCGTCTTACGGGATCCAGATAATCTAGAAGAAGATTTTTTCTCGGGACATGGCTACAATCGTTAGAGTCAAACCGGCATTTCTGAAGTTGGTTCTGGGCTTTCATACGCCGACCGGCAACCTTTTTATGTGCTTATTGCTCGACACGCCTCCTTTCGTTGAGGAGATTTGCCGAGTGTTTGGCCTTGCTGAATTTGAGTCCTACTGCGAGTTCATTGGCACCCATAAAGCGAGGCTTAAGGAAGCCGACCCGCTTTTGTCAACAACTCCAGCCATGGCCAACACCAGTTGGAAACTTAGTATAGGTTAAATAGACATTTTATCACTAGATTTGCGGTTCATGGGTTTCATCATGTTCTTTGCGAGACACAGGGATTTTACGAACCGGACGTAATTTGTATTTGTAAACTCTGTAAGGCTGTATGTGATAGATAGCATGTCGGCCAGTGTGTCAAAATAGATTCGGTGCGCCAATTCTCAAACTCAAATGTAAAGCTATATGACAAATTGACGTATGTGATGTATATTCTTAGCAAAATTCAGACAATTCGTCTGTATATATTGTAGGTATTTTACAGGAATGGTGTGAAATATCAAATCAGATCAAATACGTAAGAGGAGGGACACCCTCAAAAGAGGAGCAATTCCCGCCTTTATTCCCGCCTATCGCAAGCGCAGAAGTAATTATGGTAGCGAAAAGGCTCAAACCAAGGAGGTCTCTGGAACTCGACGGCATTTCGCCAATGGTAGTCAAGACGCTCTTTAAGGAACATCCGGATGTGGTAGCGACGGTATTGACCAAGGCGGTGGCAAGCGGAAAAATGCTAATAGACTGGAAGAGTGCGGAGGTTATCCTGATTCTGAGGCCCGTATCTCTGCGGAACACCCTAGCAAAATGATTTAAGGCAGACTTAGACAACAAACGGACTTAGAGCGTATGCGGGCATCCTCCCATCAGCTAACCAATACGAATTTCGCAAGAGCAGATCAGTTCTTATAGCAACACAATGAATATTAGCCAACAGTTCCTATACAAACGGAATCTACGTGCGGCCGTACTTCCGGATGTCAGGAACCCGTTTACCAGTCTACCGTAGAAAGGGATTTTAGACGCTTTGGTGAAAACGGTTCTCCTTTCCCCGAACGTGCTGCTTTGGGGTATCTGGAGGTGAGAAAAGTTTTTACGTCAGAATAGAGATAGTCATGACAGCAGGAGTTTCACACGAGTCAATCCTAGGTCCTCTGCTCTGGAACATAACTTATGATGACGTTCTAAAACAGCAAGATCTCCTTTAGGATGTAGAGACGATTGCGTATGCTGATGACGTAGCCGTTAGACTACAACTTGCACCGGAAAGTTGTAATCCAGCTCTATCTGTGTAACACCTAGCGGCAGACCAGGAGTTTAACCAAGTCACTGAAGCCAGACACCTTGGCGTCCTACTAGATGAGGGCCTCAGAGGCCTCAGTCACATCAGGGAGTGCACAGCCAAAGCGGCTAAGAGGATATACAAGATCCTGCCAAATTTATACAGGGGTACCGGCGACGACTCTTAATATCGGCTACCGACTTAATCACACTTTTCGGAGCGCCAGTCTGGTTAAAGATTACCCTGAAAACGACGACGACAAGAAAGGCCCTAAGAAGCAGCGGTGCTTAGAATCGTCCGAGCCTATCGCACGATTAGCACTGGAACGCAGCCTGGAATGGTACTGGCTTGTTCCCCACTCTGAGACCTAATAATATACAAAAAGCGAAAGATGTAAGGATGAGAATCAGTCTGAACAAGAAGCTAAGAGAAAGAGAACGATAAGGTTGCGTAAATGGGACGCTATTTCCACAAGCTCACCGGGTCACTCGCTTCGCCTGCCCATCCTGAACGTAGAAGGCTGTATAGATCATCCAGAAAGGGAAATTAATCTATTCCGTACGCACTATATCACCGGCCACGATTTACAAATCTATCCCTGTGAAGCAAAGCTCCATCGAAAACCTGCGTGCATTGTTCAGAGGGCATCGGTAATGACACCGAGCACATTTTTTTTAAATGCAAAGGATTTAAGCAAGCCAGGGCAACCATCACAGCACCTTTAAGATTAAGATGGGTCCAAGAAGAAGAAAAACGGGGAGTCGGAACACCAGACTCGTCAACAAGTAACATGAGAGTGTTGCGTGGAGCGCAGATGCGGCCCAGCACCAGCATGGGATCTGGACAAGGAAATGGCAACTTCAGTGGTGAAAGAGAAAGTCGAGCTCGGCAGGCACGCAAAAGGACGGATTGTTTTCAGGACACCAAACGGGTTCACGGGTATTGGGACAAGCTCGTCGGACCGGTGGGGGACGTCTGAGTGACCTCGATCACATAATCTGTTAGGCACCCGCCATCTCTCCTAATGACCCATAGTACTGTTCTTTAGATACCTGAACAAGCAGAGAGCGAAACTTAAGGGAAGATGTGTGTTCAGTGGGTAAGGGAAACACGCCTTATTTGTAGCAACAGTGTGTACCTGCATTCGCTTGCCTCCACAACAAAAAGTCGTGGTTCCAGAAACGCTGCGGCTGACAAGAACCTGCAAGTTAGCAACGAGCGAATTGTTCGTGCAAAGAGTTTTCCATATAGCGGACTACATATCACGCCGAAGTTTTGTTTCGCAATCCTTATGTCCATTTGAACTTACCCAACTCGCAATAAATAGACAAACAAAATATCTTTATATCAAGCAAAACTTGCGACTGCATAAACGAGCATTGGCCACAATGGCACGTGAAATTATTAATAAACTTACGCTAACTGAATTCACTGAGAGCATACTGAGAGCATGAAGCTTTTCTTGAAAGATAAGCTTCGTAAGTAACCGTTACATCAAGGGACCGACAGTCAACTGTTGTGGGTGAAATAAATGTAAAAAACAAACAGTGTACTCGTTACTATGATCACAGGTTATGTTTTCCACCACAAAATATGCATGAAGGCAAAATGTCTTAATACAGATGAATGTGCGTGCAAGCATAATTAGAAACTTGACATTGACAGATATTAAATAACGTGCACGGAGTTAGACCAAATATACGTACGAACCAGAGTGGAGACCATATTTTAGCACATATTCGACCGAAATTGAATGTGTTAATCTATTGTTATATGTTGTCAATGTTTGACGAATAATTTTGCATATAGAAGTATTGCTTATCTGGCAGCTATATATATATATATAAATATAATATCAAGTTTTTAAGAGACAAGGTTCCCAGAGTAAACTGCATGCAGACCCGAAGTCAGAAATGTAAGGGCAGTTTTAATGTGATTTTAGATCATCTAGACATCTAGGATGCCGCCATGGCCAGTAACAAGAAGAGAAGGTTAGTCGTGGTTTTAATCCCTTCTAAAGCACACTCCGTCTAATTATTTGTCTATGTACATATAGCTCATAATAATAAAACAAATAGATGCATAAATATTTATGTTTTGCAACACTGACCTCCTCGTTTCTAGGTAATTTATCCTTGAGAAATGACTGTAACGGGGGAAGTTCAGGAACAACTCTGTAGGCTCTTCGACAAGTAGTAATGATCACGTTCTTGACGATGTTGGCGCACATCAAGTCGACAAACGACTTTTCATTTTCCGCGTGAAAGAATATGCTCCCGTTTTTCTCGATTCCAACGAACACATCTCGTTTATGATCTGCGGGTATCACCTGTCAATTAAAGTGAAATGCTTATAGTTGTTGCTTTCTAATAAGCGCTGTGCACTGCAGCTTGGAATGCTGCACCAACTGCAAATCGATTAAGTTACCATTTTGAATTAACATACAGGGCTGAGTGGCAAAGCCTTTGCCTTGCATTCGGGAGAACTGGGTTCGAGGCCCCGCCCGGCCACTCTTAAATTGGTTTGCATGGTTTTCAATTTAGACAAGGTAAATGCTGGAACGGATTAAAAATTAGCCATGATATGAAAAACCGTACACGGGCAATAGCCTTACGGAAATTCTAAAAAAAATAAAGAAATAAATTACTTTCAATTGCCTTCCAGGCAGGGCATGCATTGCCTGTACTTGATGTGGTTAAATTATGTTTCTTCTTCACCACCTCATTGAAACTTTGACTCACCTTCGACCCACTGTCCAGCGTCTCTTGAACAGTCGGCCATTTTAATGGGATGAGCCGATTGAAGTCCATCTGATAGACGCGGCCTGCCCAGGTGAAGAGCTGAGCCTCCGTGTCAGGACCGACCTCGTACGACCACCTCGATGCTCGACAGGGCAAGCGAAGCGACATATCGATTACTTTTGGCCTCTTAGATGCTTTCTTTGAGATGATGGTTCTACCTTTAGTAACTTATCCACCCACTCGCTGGTCCAGCTATGAAATAATTGGACAGTGTGAGATCAGGCAACGAGAGAAACGACCGGGTAGACAATTTGACATTCGTGTCTCAGTTGATTCTTCCATTCACCCATCGCGTCGGTCTACAGTTTCGCTGAACTCAGTCACGTAGCTAAGCGGGCCAACCCATAGGGAGCCGTTTCAGGCCGAACACCTAACCGATCACTTGTGTCAAGTCACTGACTGAAATAGCAGAACTTTGCAGTCATAGCTGTACACCGCACAGCGTCGTAGTGGTAACGTCCGCGAGAATGACCGTGGTCCGACTAATCGTGCTATAAAACGACAACGTTCTTGTGTTGTTTGTGTAGCGTGTCGCCTCGTTTTTGGGAACGGCGCCCGAATGGCATAGGCGATGAAGGCTGAATGCGTATTACAACGTCGCCGTATTAAGAGGTCTCGCCTTTGTTGGTGCTAAATTTCGAGACAAACAAGAGGGGACTTAACAGATTATTACTTCTATCTGGTTCTACTTGGGAAAAAAAAAACAACTGCTGCAGCCCTTCCTTGTTTGTCGGATCGCCGAACATGAAATGGTGAAAGAGGTTTTTTGGGGTGGGCAATTGACGTTAAGACGAGCGCGCACCGCAAGAGATTGAGAACGCAGGTGAGGCAGGGTGAGCGAGCGGGAGGAATTGTTGGCTAAAGCTGAACTTGGAAAACAACAAGGCACAGAGGAAGCGAGATAGACCGAGGCAGACAGGTTAAAAGCGATAGGGCGGCAAGTAAAGGGACTAGAAGGATTGATCATTGCAAGCGGGCAATCGCATCAAGCATTCAGAGATATTAATGGTAGCCACTCACCGCTATAGTACTACTAGTAGTAATGCCATTTTAACCCTTTTCCTTAACGCCTGTACGAAATCTTGTCCATGCGTGATCGACACCCTACAGCGTTTCGTTTTGTTGTCGTAGTTCATGTTCGAACGGATGACACACCCGGTGCAGATAGAACTAGATCGAGCTCGTAAACCTGTTCTTAGCTGCTTGTTACCGGTCAGCCACGAGAAGAAGCCTACGTGACGCACGTCTCCAGTATCGAGCTATCGCCTACAAAGGCGATTAGTTTACGCACTGCTTAAAACACAGAGTTGCATCATATAGGATTTGCGCGGCGAATTGTGCAAGCCATTGTTTCGTCCTGGCTGGGTTACATAGTGTAGTACTACGCGCACGAGCACTAGTCACAAACAGTTGGTAAGTGCGTGTTTAGGTTCAGCCAGTCCAAATGCAGACTTTGGCAGCAGTAAGTCTATTGTATGGTGCAAGACTATTCAATTCATATTACTTAAATATATGACACTTTGATACTGTTACCTAACTCACATTACATTATACGTGTTCATGAAACCTCGAAAAGGGTATTTGTTTTTGTTAATGTTATATATATACAGGGTCATTCATATAGTTATGTACTTACTTCGAGACTTGGTAAAACTCGGCAAGAAAATATTTTTCCCAGTGGAAGCAGGACGCGAAAACGTCTTGTTTAGAAGAGAGAGTGAGATTTATAAAAGTCGTTTTTCTGCCTTTTTTTCTCCTAGATAGTTGTGCGAATTCTACGTTTGCGGGAGAACCAGTTAACACATGAAGGAACCGATTATACCGGCGTGTTCGGAGAAAATTCTGCACAAGGGAAATCCCTTAACTAGCTTGCGTAGCGAAAACCGAATCGCCAGATTGAAAAAAGTCATAAAAAGTCGATATGTTGTTATGTCTAGCGTTAACGGTTGTTCATGAAAAATCGTACATTTTTCCAGTACGACCAAAATGTACGTCCAAGAGACCACTTTCACGCAATAGCAAATGCCCATCATTTTCGTACTAAAATGATGCTGCGTTACGTAGTTGTCAAGTAGCTAAGCTGCCATGAGATCTGCCAATAGCCCACTCGCTCCTAAGTTATCGTATACCCATTCTACCCCGCCCCTTTCCCGCTTTTCCTTTCCATATATAGTTGCCAAACTTGATCTGAAACCCATCGCCAATTTCCATTTGTCTGTATATGACTTGTTTAATTTCAAGTTCACCATTTTCTCTGATACTCTCGCTTTTGCCCATTGCTGACTATTGTACCCAATCTCCCTAGCTGCGAACTCTACTCTGCAATCCCACTTCGTGTTTATCTTAAGTGCCGTCTTTACCAGCTGCATCTGTTTAACCTATATTGTATTTGTGACATTTTCAATATTACTACCTTGTACTTCCCTTTGTATACATCTTGACATTCTTCCTCCCCCCTTAGGAAATTCCCTGGCGCAATTAAAACGGCAACCCAATGCAAATCTTATCACCTCTTTTTGTATTGTCATTAACTTCTGTCTCAACCCCGCGCTGTGGACCAGAGAGGCATTAGCAAAGGTCAATCCTGGCACATATATGGCCTTCCATATCTTTCTTGTTACGATATATTAATTAAACCCCCAGAGGCCCTTACACCTTACTGCACTTCTTCCTCTCTAAACCTTTTTCCTCCGTATTATCTCTTCTTGCTCTAAATAATGATCCCCTTCAGTCATTGTCACCCCAAGATACTTGTACTGACTTTTATAATCCAATTATTTTCCCTGTACTACAGGCTTCCTTGCCCCCCTAGTCCCATTAAATACTAAAACTGCGCTCTTTTTTTTTCATTAAACGCTATGCTCAGTTCCTCCGCTGCTTCCCCGCATGCATTCAACATTCGTTGGACTTCGCTAGTGCCCCGCCCTAACCCTACCATATCATCTGCAAACAGCAGCATGGGTGTCGTGACATATACACCCATTTCCCCCATCTTCCATTCTAAACGCGTTTTATTACTTCTTCGCGCTATTCTCTTTGTATACATAAAAAAATCACCGATGGCAGCGGACAGCCTTGCCTGACCCCATTAGCGACTATAAACTCTCTAGATTGTTCGGCTGCTATTATTATTCTTACCGTGTTATTCCTGTAAATATCTTCTAGTAACTCCACCCAGCTACTCTTCAAACTCTCCTCTAACATAATTTGAAACAACTTTGTTCTGTCCACCATATCATATGCTTTTTTCAGATCTAAAAATATTGCCCCACACGCTTGTCCCTGCAATCTCGATGTTGCCACAACCTGACTTAATAAAAAAATATAAATATCTAGCCTATACACTTTCCAAACTCCGCACTGCCATTCTCCTATTTTCTCATTTGTCTTCAGAATACTCTGCACTCTGCTCTTAAACACCTGCATAAATATTCAATACGCTATAGTGGTAGTTGTGATTGGTCGCCTATTTTTTCAAGTGTCATTATCTACCCCCTCCTTGGAAAGAAGAGAAACTCTTCCCTTGCGCCAACCCTCCGGTATTCTGCCTCCTCTAAATATATTATTAAATTGCTTCGTTAGAAAATACACGTACTATTTTCCCAACGCCTGGATAATTCCTACCGAAATCCCGTCAAGACCACACGCCGTTTTTGGATTCTTCTTCTTTACCACGCCTACGATCTCATCTATATTGGTTGTCTTCTCCGTGCTAGTTCTTGTCATTTCTACACTGTTCACGCTAGTCGTGCAAAATAGTGCTTGTAACGCGGTGTCCATTTGACATTCTTGTTTTTTTTTCTGTCTGACATAGTCCCTAAACTGCTTTGCTCGCTGGCCCTTGGGGATCCCCAAAATCCTGTTAAATTCTCTCTCGTCTATATTTTAAAGTACATTCTTCTGCCTTGTCTGCGTTCCTTCCCATTGCTTTTCTATGCGCCTTACTCCACCTTTCCGCTCCATGATTGGGATATATATATATAAACTATATTTATTAAAATGACATTTAAGTGTTACAGCGAGATGTAATTAACTATCAACACTAGGGCTTGTGGGGAGCGCTACCAGTCGAGCTATATATATATATATATATCAACGACTTGCATCCTGATTATATTTGGTGCAAATTAGGCCGCAAAATGTACAGCGATACTCATCACACGAGAATAGGACCTAGTAGGTCGGAGCGACAAACACTTTATACAGTTTGTCGTGGAACTCGTAGACGGAAAATAAGCGGGCGAGCATATAACGGGCACTTCTCGAAGAGAAGTTTCATCCATCCATGCATTGTCTAACGTTACCGGCATCCTGTAGAACGCTTCTCTCATATTGTGCTCAAAATACCTAGGGAACTCTTGACTTTTAAGACGTAAGCGGAAGTTGAAGGCGGTTTACAGTATATTTGGAAGAGCCTATTGGAAAATGTTTTATCAATTGTGTGCAGGATATAATCGCTCTATTTGGTATATTGGTAAATATTGTGATGATTTATTAATCATTTACAATACGTTTGCACACTCGGCAGTGCTCGCCTTAATAAAAATGGTGGTAAAAAGGTGTCACGTGAAGTTAAGAGTCAGTTGTCCGTGTCCTTGCTTGATGGTAGCCCCCGCTCTTATGGACCCGGTGCGAGCGATATATCCTCAACGTTCCTTGCAAAGTTAAAACGCTGAGATCCATAAGATTCCTCTTCGTGACGCCGAGCCCCAAGAGCGTCCTCGCAGATTCGGAGTCCCATACACCACTCATAGAGATAGTGATGGATCCGAATCTGCGAGGTTTTTGCGGGTAGGGGAGCGCCGCTCTTAGGAACTCGACGTCATATTTGGCGATCTTGTCTTGCCGTGCTTTTGCCAGGTCCCGGTTCGGGCCGCAAACCTCGGCATCTAAAACCCAGACCTCGGTAGGTGTTGTTATTACGAGGTCGGGCTTTAGACCCGGTGCGCCCGGTCGACGGAATACTCGCTCACGAACCACCTCATGACCCCTTTCGCGGAGAAGACGCGCCACGCGATCACAGACGTCAACATGTCTCTTTATGGTTTGTTTGTGTGTTATATCGCACATCTGAGCGACATGAGCCAACGTCTCAGGCGCATGACACCCGTGCCTACAACGTTTGTTGTAGCCCGGGCGTCCCCTGGCCAATCTGGCACGCGTTGGTAGTGCGTTGATCCTGAGCTTTAGTAGGTTTAAATACTCCTTTCCAGATAGGTAGGGCATACCCTTAATCCAGTAATGTACAAAGGGCGTTTCGTGTGCTTTTTTAAAATGTGCCCCATCGAACGTGTTGTGTAGTTGTTGAGACCAGTAATCGGTCTCTTGTGTAGCGGTCTCAATGGAGGTTCCCAAGCGCTCGCAAAGAAGTCTTGTTTTCGCAAGATATTTTTTAAAGTGCTCGGTGGTTAGCATCCATTGGACCCCAAGGCGCGTGGAGTGTTGTAGTGCTGTCAAGCGGGAGAGGCGGATTCTGGGAATGAATGTTTGGAGGCAGGGGATGTCCAGACCGCCGTGTGCTGTGTGCGTGTACAGGTAGGCGTTCGGCACCGAGTTTTCGAGCTTAAGCCATTTCGACTTAACAACCTTTCTGATCTCTTTATCTAGGTCACTAAGGAGTGCGTAAGATGGTCTGGGACCGGAGACCAGTTTATATAGGAGACGGGGAATGAGAAAGTCTTTCAAAAATATGAGTCTTTGGTGGGGTTTAAAGGGAGCTATCGTGAGTCTGTTGAGTAAGTTAAGGAGTATATCCTTGGTGGAGTCAACTCTGCCATTGCTGTCAAAGTCGACTCCAAGATATCTCCATCGATCGCTCATACCTTTAGCTGGCAATTGCCGATCTCCAACGTTAAATTCTGATACGGTATTGATAAAACCTTTACCTTCCTTCCTATTAAATAGGTGGGAGATAGTAAAGCTTTTATTAGTATTAATTTCAAGGCCTCGGGATATTAAAAGTGGGTCCGCAATATTAAGGAGCCGTTGGAGAGTGGATTTCGTGGAGGCTAGGAGGATGAGATCATCCGCAAAGGCTAAGCCCATAAGGCGGAAGTCATCAGTAAGTTGGTACCCGATATTAGTTTTGTCTAATTTTGAAAGAATGTCGTCGAGAACTAGATTAAATAAGAGGGGGGACAGAGGATCCCCCTGCCTAACACCCCTAGTTGGCCGAAATGTGCGACATTCTTGTCCAAATTCTATGAGAGTTTTAGATGAGAGGTACAAGCGTTCGATATAGTTAATGAATACCTCCGGGTATCCGCGAGTCCGGAGTGACCACAGGACGGAGTCATGACTCACCATGTCGAACGCCTTACGGAGGTCGATTGAGGCGAGTCTAAGCTCACGTCCTGCAGACTTGGCATCGTTAAGAATACCATCCAGAACCGCAAGATTCTCGAAGGTACCATTATAGGGGAGAAACGCTCGCTGGATTGGGAGAAGCTTAATAGAGTTCTGGAGGCGTCTAGAGAGAATTTTGTTAAGCGTTCGTTGTAAGTATGAACTAATAGATAGGGGTCGCAGATCGCTTGGGGATGTGGCATTGTTAATTTTAGGGATGAACGCTAAGCGAGCAGTTTCATGGGCTGAGGCAATATCGCTAATTAATAGTATGTTAAGAATACAACAGACTACTTCTAACGGGAGTTTACGGAGGGACGAAAGACAAATCCCGTCCAAGCCTAGTGCTTTAGAAGGTCCGCGGAGAGCTACGTGGGTTTCTTTTAGGGAGATAGGGAGGGAAACCTCAAAGAGATCAGAGTTGGGAGTGTATACGGGGCAAGGGAGTGGTTCAGGGGGTGGTTGTGTCATCGTGTTGGCCCAGTGTTCTACAACTTCGGTGGCCTGCATGTTGTGTATGGTGTGTTTGCCGTCCAGCACCTCATGAGCGCATTTGGATCGGTTATGGCTAAAAAGTTTTTGAGTGGTTGCGTAATCTTGACGTCGCTGTTGCCTTTTAGATACTCGCGCTTCAGTGGAAGGTGTTTCTCTAAAGGCACGACGTCGGACAGTGTGTGTAAAATGTTTGTTCAGAAATTCGTTTAAGGCGATAGTGTGGTCCTCACCGGAGCAAATTATATTTGACAGATGAGTAAGGTCTGTTGAAATTATGTTGCGTTTGGGAAATGTGTTTGTGAGGGCTTGTATTTTAGATATAATAATATCTTTTTGGGATGGATTATAGGGGCCATCTGATTCAGAGTATCGAGGCCGACTACGCTCAGGAAGCTCAGATCCGTCAAGGTTGGAATCCAGGAGAGACCTCTTTTTAAGGAGGTCCTCTACCAGATCCTTATGCGCCTGAGAATTACGTTGGCCTCTAATCGCCCCAGGTGTGCGTGAGTTAAAATTAGTAGCTAAAAGGTGGTCAATTTCTCTAGGAGTTTCGTTATTATTATCTAATATAAAATCTGCTTCTAATGTTGCTAAAAGTTCACGGTCTTGTGGGTTCCATCTGGCCTTCTTAGAGGGGGGGGCTAAAATGTTCTCATTATATTCGTCCGGATGGGCACGACGACGGTGTAAATTAAGACCTGATTTAGAATTAAAGACCTTTAAGCAAGTACTAGATGGACATTCACAATTTGGCTGGGAGACGCGTGAAGTACTAGGGGGGTTAAAATTATTATTAGAAGAAAATTATTATTAGAATATATATATATATGTGTGTGTATAACAACCAGGTAATATTACGTAGTTAGACTTATCTTCATTGAAGCACAGGGATACGTTGTAATACTACGTATCGGCACGTTTGCAGCGTTACAGTTGTATAGTAACGCTGCCTAAGTAACGCGTCCTAGGCTTTTAACCAGACGGGAAGCAGCAATATTTTTTCAAAATATACTTGCGGCAAATTGCATGACAAATAACCGCCACGCCATGCTCTCCCAGGGAAAGAAGCAGGTCATTAGTCGTTTCTTGTGCAGTCCTGTCCGCGTGTTCCAATTGCTCCGCTAAAACTCAAGGCTATTTTGACCAGGTTTGTATGTAAACCTTATGTGCCCCAAACCCGTAAATTTGTTGCATACATTACATAGAGGAAAGTTTCCAGACAGTAAGCTAAATAGGGACAAATTGTAATGAAAAAAAACAGGCTTTGTCGACAGAGTCAACACTCGACTGCAACCTGGTGGATCGCTGCGACAGCCGCCCATGGTTAAATCATTCTTTTATTCTACAGAAAAGAGAAACAGATCTAAACAAGTATAGATATAGCAAAACTGATTGTGCCATGAACTAGCATCTTGAAGTATACTAAGGTCATTTATAGATACAATTTACGAAAGTTTACTATTACTTCTGAGGTTTCACAATTCAAATTTTACTCTAAAACGTACAGTAGTGCTTAACTAGACAAAAAGTATCCGTTTTGTTTACGTTGCACATAGTTAGTTCTAACGGCAAGCGTTGTTAATATTATAAATCGACGTCAGCTCTCAGCTGGGTGTTGTGCTATGGCGCTACACCGGTACCTATCGGCAATTATTTATATAATATATACGAGCAACTGTATTCTAAGGTGTAAATATAAAATTAAATATATGCCCTTGTAGCAGTTGGCCTAGTTGGCCTCTTTAGGTAACTGGAAACAATCATGTAAGAACAATAAAACGCAATTTTGCTATAAGTAGAAACCAGTATGCTAACATGACGGCCACAGATCATACACTAGTAACAGAGGTGGCAAAGGCACATATTGACATCTTATGATACACAGTCGAACGCACCGTAGGCCGGATAAGTGAACCAAAAGCGACTATAAAAGCTATTGGCGGTGAATGTTTATGTGCATACATTTAGGTTTTAATATGTTCATAAGTAGTTTGCATTTGTACAGAGGTTCACAACTTTTCAAAGCCATCAAAGGTTAGAATGGATTATATATATATATATATATATATATATATATATATATATATATATGACCAAATGAGATGATCGAAACCAAATGAGATGATCTAACTGAGGCGAATGCTGTGTTTTATCTAATCTTTACTATACTGTAGTAATGGTAAGTCACGACCTAAAACTCCTAATATATATCCATGCATACATACGCCGCTATGGCCGTTTTGCAACAACTTTGTATAATCGTAGGTTGAAAATCTCTGAGCGGATAGCGGAGAGTCGGAAAAATTGAATGTAATTGCTTAGATAACTTGCTATATGTGTAATTTTTGCCGTTAGAGGAAGTAGGTTATAGTTGATATCTGCTGCCATAATCCAATAGGCCTAGCAAACCAGTGATGTTTAAGCAGACAGATAGTTAGTTATGGATTAAGATGTAAAGTCATTTGCGTTTTTTTAACAGCCTCTGCTAACAAAATAAAAAAATGTTAATTTCGAACCAATATTTGCAACCATTCAATGATATCTATAAACCAATAATGGTGATATCAGAAAAAAATGTGCCAGTCCCGCAATTGTTTGTTCGGAATAAATGCACTACAGTAAAGTTAAGTTAGGAATCAAAACTATATATATATATATATATATATAATGCTTGACGTCGTTAGGCGGTTTAAACATCAGAAGTGAAGTAAAGAATTAAGTCGATGCCTAAAAGTGTTAGTGCCTTAGTTTGGTGCGGCGTAGCCGTGTTAAGCGGGCTAACTAACTTACGTACATTGGGATACTCGAGCTGAATAGTGAAAAAAAAGGTTACAGAAGTTAAACATTGTTGCGTATTTGCGGACTAAGATCTAAAAAACAGGCTATGGCCAGAGCAGATAGAAAGTACACAATGTAGCTTTGCGTAACATCGCTCTGAGTTAGCTTATGCTAAGGTTACTTTAATACATTTACACCTTTCTTAATAATAATAATATTAATAATAATGACGAGAGATGATAATGCAACATTACTTTTATTGAAACGTTTGTAATTCCCGTATTTTTTCCAAATTAACGTTGCTTATGTTGTAAACGATAAAAACAATGTAGGAGTAGCCAATTCATATATATATATATATATATATATATATATATACATATAGAAAATACCGGGAATTGTTAGGTCTGTACCGTAGGGGAGAGCTTCGTAAAGCTTCGTAAAAATCCCATATTCAGGTAACTTTTGTATCAGTTCAATTAATGCGTTACTGCTGCAAAATATGTCTGGAATATCTGGAGCGTACTCGGCAAGGACAGCATTTTAAAAACTTCGTGTGTTACGATTGGTTCGCCAAGTTTCTAGCAAAGCTTACGCTTTCTGGATGAACCCCGATCTGGAAGGTCTGCTACGCTCGAGGTAGACTACTTGCGCGTAGCTGTGGAATTGAATTCAATAATTATTTGCCATGGAAATTGATAGTCTGCCCCAGAGATGGAGAAGGGTTGTAGTTATTAATGGAGACTACTTTTTGAATGAATACAATCAGTTATCTCGTTTATTTTTTAACTGAATCTCAAATTGAATATATATATATATATATATATATATATATTTTTTTTTTATTTCTAATTTGTGGCCATATAAATTTGTTTTGTGTATAGCCTGCTTTTAATGTTTTTGCATCAAAAAAACATATAAACAGCGTACTAAAAGCGGGCCGGCACTTCTTCCGCTATTAGCGACGGAACATTTGCAACATTACTAATTGTACTCGTACACGCGTTGTACGAGTGTCTCTCCAATTGTATGGAGAAACGTGTCAGAGCTCAGCATGAACGAACTCCGTGATAGTTTGCGGAGCCTCAACACGCATCGCATACGCCGTCGGCTGCTCATATTTCATGAGATAATTTTCAACAAAACAAAAAGCGAAAGAAAAACTTCTGACGTCAGTGAAAAATCTGCCCTGCGCATAGCGGGCGGGTTAATTGCAGGGTCGGTCGCGCTTGCAAGGGCCCGTCCGTACCTTGCCCTCAACCAGGCTCTGTCCGCGCCCTGGCCTCAACCAGGTCGATCCGGGTCTACTATGCCTACTGGCGGTGCAGAAGAGAATGCTAGTGGCAAACTCAACGGAGACTCTGATCATCGGGGGAATCGATCGGATTAATTAGCCAGCCAGTTGTGGGCGGATCCGAAGACTATTATGGGATCGGGTAGTGTTAGCGTCACTCAAACGAGAGAAAAAGATAAAGATCGGTTCGTCGATATGGCTAGATCATCTGCTGCTGTTATTGTTGTTGTTGTTGATGTTGTTGTTGTTGTTGTTGCTGTTGCTGCTGGCATTGATTTCGCAGACATTCCTTCGATGTTTTCTCTCGGTTCGACTCTCGGCTTCTCATAATCCTCATAACTACGAATCTTTTTTTACTGAGCTTTATTATGGTAATCAGCAGGTTGCAGTTTGAAAAAGCGGGGGAAACTATTATCCCGTGTTGCGCGTGTTCCACGACACACAGGTTGGTAAGCACAAGAAAACCATAGCATTTCGTTATCGTTTTGTTATATTTGCTGTTATTATCGTGTGCTGCTGATGCCGCGGTTTTCCCCGATGCCATCATTACTGCAGGGATCACCAATCATCAACATCATTGGCATCAACCTCTGGTTTTGCTGCCTTGAAGTTTTGCTAATCGTTGAAGCAACGCCAAGCGTTGTCCGACCGTGGCTTAAACGGCGCTCCGTGCTGATCATTTCCGGTAATAATAATAATAATAATAATAACAACAACAACAACACAGCAACAGCAACAACAGCAACAACAACAACAACAACAACAACAACAACAACACAACAACAACAACAACAACAACAACAACAACAACAACAACAACAACAACAACAAGTCGTAGTAATGCGTACAACAATTACCATGATACCTTCGAAAAGAACCTAATAGTAAAAGTAAAGCAGTGAGAGCACGCGTGGGCGACGCGCTTGCAAGAAAGGAAAAACGCAAATAACGACGGACAAAAACAGAAATCGATGGAGAGTGTATCAATCTACTCGTATTTGCCGCATGGTGGTCAAGGCTGTGGAGACATGCGGGCGGAGAACAAACCAAATGAGGAATGTATTATTATTATAGTAAATGTTGACGCAACATGAGCCTTTGCGGTGGCACCGCCGCTCTCCACCATGAATAAGGAAGGAAAAACGTAACAAAGGAAAAGCAGTGCGTCGGCGAGCCACAACGGCTGGATGAACCCAGCTCGTACGCTTTTCATAGACACATACCCAGACAGAGGCATCACATAGGTATTTGTGCAGGCAGGCAGGCGCGCAGGTAGGTGCATTTACGCATGTTTGAGTATTGAGATACTTCATCTTTTAAACTTTTTGTTTTTAATCAATTTACCTAGAAGATTGCCTCAGGTGGATGTAGCATCATAACAATATATAAATATGTTTTTTTTATAATCAGGCAGGTCATGCATCCAGGTTGGCAGAGGTTAATAAACGCAGAAAATACACTTGCGTTGATTATCTGCACCAATTTTGATCGTCGGCGCTCGAGACTAGGGAAGGTGCAGGCCTCCTTACACTCCAGCTAATTCAGCGCGTGGGCAAAAATCGGAAAAAAATCATTTTATTAGAGCACGGAGAAAAACAGGTGAATAATTTTTCACTTCCAAAACTAAAGGCTTAGAAAGAGGAAATTACAGATTAGCAGCGTATCACTCAATATGGGCCCAAGTATTGTAGGTATTTCAAAAAGAACCGCCCAGTTATATTGCTTTATCGAAGTACCTAGAACCGCTATGACGATTTTCTATTTGGACGTCGATAGGTATAGTCGCTGTAGCATACACTGCCTTGCCGTCGGCACCATGCGTGCTCGGGTACACATGTCTAACAGCGGGAGTCATCCCGCCCGTGTTGGAGTTGAACGAGAGGCAAACAGAAGAGGTTAGGCGAAGTCGTCTTTGTTCCGAAGCTTCTGCTTACGGTGGTGGAAGCCAAGGAAAGGCTGTGCTGGACTTTCCGACAGCACCAGGCGGAAATACAGGAGAAGTTTGCGTGCAGCGGCTGGAGAATGTTAGCTGTTCTTAAAAGGGCAAATCAGCAGCGGCAACAGAAGCAACCGCAGCAGCAGCAGCAACAACAACAACATCAACAGCACCAGCAACAACAACGACGACAAAGGCAGCCGAGCGACCATAGCATTTTCTTAGGATTTGTCTGCGTACGGCAGAGTGTTGGTGGTAGACGACGACAAAAACGTGACGACGCATCCATGCACGGACGCACGTGCAGCCGATTTGTGTACGACAAACCCCGATGCATCTGTATGGGTACGACGTACATATGTAACAACACTGTGCCTCAGTGAGTGTACTATGTACGTATCCACATGCGGTTGTAGGCACGCATGTAACTGCAGTGCGCATATAAACCCAAACGCTACGATCATGTAAAGTTACGCCAGCCAGCCCGACCAAAACCCCCGCCCGCCCATCCCATCCGCCGCACCCCACCCACATCATCGGCATTCGTGTTTGATGGTGAGCTCTCGTATCGTGATCGAACTGCTCAGAACTGCTGCTTCTGCTACTGCTGGCGCTGCTATTGATCTTCATATTGTTGTGGTAAAAAAAAATATTTTCGGGGCTAACTCTCAGTCAAGATTTAACGTCCATGGGATTGCTTTTCGCATTGTTTCATAGACGGACCCCCATAAACACAAGTGTGGGGCAACGGTGGGGCTCGAACCCGCGCACCTATCTAGTGTCTCCTCCGGTGGCGAGGCGCAGACGCATGCCACTACGCCATTGGGCTCGACGTGTTGTTGTCATGTTGCCGGATGCGAATCGAGGTCGACGAGACGCGTCAAAGTACAGACGATAGGCCAGTGCGTTCCGTGACGAACCCATTCTAACGCGTGCGCAATGGTGTCCCCGAGAGCTTATTGACGACACTAAGCTGAACCCGCTGAATGAGTTGTGCACACCACCCGACAGCGTTACGAGGAGGGGAGCGAGGCCGCCGCTCTCGTAGGACGCCGACTGGTGGAACGAGTTGACCTGAGAGGGGTAGTACTCCAGTAGTAACTCCGCAATCGACGCAGTAATAGCTGGAGCACGAAGACGGTGGTTACTTGGTTGTTATTTCTGTCGTAGCTGCGTGTTTTTCCGCCGCTTCCTTTTCTGTGTATGTACGTACGGCCCATGCTGATCGTCGGGCTGCCGAGCTCGGTGGCGTGGTGGCACGCGGTTGCGCCTCGCGACCGGAGGAGACACATAGGGGCGCGGGTTTGAGCCCCACCGTTGCACATTTGTATTTATGGGGGTCCCGTCTATGAAGAAATTCGAAGAGCAGTCCCATGGTCGTTAAATCTTGGCTGAGAGTCAGCCGCGAAAGGATTTTTTTTAATCTTCGGGCTGCCGCTGATGACGGCCATGGTGGTGATGATGGTGATGATGGGAATTGTGATGGTGGAGACGTTTTGGATGGTGAGAGTGCTGACGAGGCGTAACTGTTCGAACGTACATACGTACGCACATGCATGCACGATGTCGGGTCCTGGGGGCATGGGGTCGGCTTCGGGGGTAGGTAGGTGCCTGGCAGGGTGTCTGGGCCGGCGTATGTTTCTGGACTTCTTCTTGCACACGATTCGTCCAGAAGTTCCAGAAGTTGCGATAGAGCGGCAGAAACAACTCCGACCATCGCTATCACAATAGCAGCAGCAGCAGCAACAGCAACAACAGCAGAAACATCCGGAGCCATGGCAATAGCAGCAGTAGAAGCAACAGTAGCGACGCTGGTCGGGCTGAATAGGGTGGGGAGCAGTACTATTACTACTACTACTACTACTACTAATTGTGCTTGAGAGTAATAATCATAAATACTTATGCTAATTCGTCGCTGCTGGCATCGGCTGTTTCCGTGTGAGCTTGCTTGGTTTGTTATGCTTCTGCAACGGCAAAACGAACGTTGTTAAACTAGTCGGGGGTTAGGGCTGGAAGGAGGACAGGCAGGCAAGCCGCTGGAACTGGCCTGGATTGCGCTGGGGGCGCATTGGGCAGGCTAGAAGAGAAACAGAGGCACAGAAAGAAACTGACAGATACATGGCAAAGCAAGAAGAGAAGGGAGGATAAAGCGTTCGAGAGAGAGGAACGAATGCACTGCATGGAGTAGTTAGTTGTTCTTCTGATCGCATTTCGCCGAGGTGTATTTGGACATCAGACTGGTGGGCAACCTTGGCCAGACTGTTGATGCTGCTGATAGCAGCGGCAGCGGCATCTGAAGAGAGTTAGGACGAGACAGAGACACTACGGGCCCAGGCTAAACCGAGGCCGAACCACGCAACCGGGTTTCGTTCCCGCTGGCTGGTACAGGCTACGATGACAAATTGTTCTATATGTTCATCCGCTTTGACTGCCAGAAAGCAATGGGATGAACGGGTACATGCGAGCATCGTCCCTATTTACACCACAATACGCAATGCAGCTGTAGAAGTGTTACGCCGACGGGACAAAGAAGCCTTCAGAGTGTCTTCATCGCTGTTGTTGTTGATGCGGTGGGTTCGAAGCACACAAACATGTTTTTTTTGTGAAAAAAAGCAGGTTTCAGCCGACTAGCGACGTAACGGAACTGCAGCTAGGGGTACGAGTTAGCAGTTGGACGTATTGTGGACGTTTCTGGATATGTATATATATATACATACGCATACTGTATCCTGCCGCCCTAAGCGCCTCTGATTTAAAAGGGTAATATGTGTATTTAGGTGTACATGTCAAGCGGATAAAAAATATTTTTTTTAAGGGAGAGTCTTGCGAACGCATGATTAACGCACATTTGTTGCAGCTACGAGACTCACTTAACCCGGATTATTCCCCATCTCCCAGGTGCGGAATTACCCTGTTTTTCGTTGGCCACCTGAAAGGTGAACGTTCTCTAGCGCTCTTGTGCAGCGCCTGTGCAGTCCTGGCCTGTAAAAGTGCATCAAAATAACTCTGAGAGCGAAATAACTGCCCCGGTTTCCCTCGACTACTCATTTTGACCGCCATCTCGACCGATGACGACTCTTTCCGTTACCGCCTGGCTTTCTTTAGTTTATCTTCCGTGTTATGACTCTGTCCAGAAACGCTCGACACTCAATTTATGCCTCTTTCTCTCCCTCCCTGTTTTCCTTTTCCCCTCAATTTTATCTTCCCTCTCTCTCTCTCTATACATATATATATATATATATATATATATATATATATAATCAATACCAGCGTTATAATTATTTAATAGAGACGTTGCTGTATATTCTATAAGTCAATTTTAGTTGTTAGTAGTAGTTTTTTACAGTCGAGGATACAGTGGCCCATCCGTCCCTGTTAGAGCTTTTGAAGACCTGCTACAACAACCAAACGAGCACGGAGATGCATAAGATGCCCAGTGCTATTGTGAAGGTGCGTAAAATTGTGCATACGTTTCGACGCTGTATGTCACCTCTATGTCAGCAAATCGCACAGAAGAGCCTGCGCATTTGCAACCATTCCACTGCGTTTCTCGAATGAGGAGCCCCGTGTAGGCAGGCCGCGAACGACCGCCGACAATAGTGCCGACGGGACGGGTAATTTGCATGAGTTGAAGTAGCATTTGGCTGAGCACCGCCTAGCTTCGCGGACGACCCGGAAGAAACTTTAGGCTACCCGACGCTTAGAGGCGTCGGGAGACCAGAAAAGCACACGTACACAAACAATTGCATTGTTGCGGCCGTTCAGGCGGAGCTCGCTGGGTTGAGCTGAACGAAGTTTCTCAGTTCTTTTTTCTTCCTTAGATAGATGCAACTGTTGGACTGTCGCCGCATGAGCCGTGGAACCTACAAGCTGCGACTGGACAACCTGCGATCAGCTATCGTTAAAGCGTCTGGAAGTTCTCAGCACAAATTATTCTACTCATTTCCAGATCATAGAGAGCAGCGCAGCGACACTTTGAAATTCGGCGGGCGGCAGTAGAAGATTGAAACGCCGGCCGGTCTCTAAGCCAAATAACAAGCTACATTGTAACTGCCCCTTGTTTTTGCTATTATCGCTGGCTCATGGCCATGACCGCATTGCCTGCAATAAGGGCATCCCGCAGCGGACAAGCCGACAGATTTGCCGGCCTCTTTAAGTTAGAAAGCTCACTAAGATGGCTTTGTCGAATTGACTTTTGCCTAGGTCAACGAAAAGGGCATTCACTTTTGGATTTTGCCCGTTCAAATTGCCGGCTACCAGACACTGAAGGGGACACAGACAGATCCGGGGCTCCATAGTCGCTTTGTGACATGTACTATATCATGCAACCAGATCAACGGTAGTGCTTGTGGTTTTAGAATGCAACGCGACCAACTACTAATCTACAGTCTCACTCGACTGGGTCTCCTTCAGGGCAGTAGTCACGATATATAATATATAGTTCGAGCATTGAAAAAGTTTAGAGAGCTTGAAAAAAATGAAACGGAACTTATTTGCTGATGATTTACTTGTCTCATTAGGTCGAATGACGTCGACCCGTCCAGTGTAAGGAAAGACACGTACCGCAATTGTGCTTGTGTCCATCACTGAGGATAGAGGATGATAGCCCGAGCGCTTCGTGTCTTTAACACATCAAACACTCCGGCACACAGCCGCGCAACCCACTTGCAAGCCATAGCAAACCCGCAAAAATGTCCATACAGTTGCGAGCCGCTCTAATCTCTAAACCTGCCCTGTCCAGACACCTACTGCGCACCTCACACCGAACGAGTTGTGCAGGCAACACGCGTTTCGTCGTTTGTTCGCTGGCTTCCGTGTGCATCCGGTTTGCAAACGCCGACGCAAACCAATCTACAGCCGTCAGCGCAATGCGCAATGGAGTGCGCGTGGACTTGGTACGGCCGACTTTCCGACTAACCGACCAGCACCGGAACGAAATGAGAGACACTCGGGCTCACAGAGCCAAAATGGCGTCGTCTCTTGATGCTGACGCTGGCAAGCTGAGAACGGAAAGGAAGCAGAAGAAGAAGAAGAAAAATCGCCTCAGCTTGACGGACTACAGTATGATGCAGCTGTCCGTGACCACTTAGCTCGAATAGCTCGAAAGCTGCTGTTACCGCTGCCCGTACGCCTCTGACGCTCCTCGCTCTAGCTTAGCAAAAGCGCCCCAAACCCCCACCATCACCCACTACCCGCTCTCCCCTGGGAATGACGGAACGGAGACGGCGACGACGACGATGATGCAGGCGTCGCCAACCTAAACAAAAATGGATCACCAACGAACGGCAACCAGCCGCGTAGATAACTAGTAGGGAGGGACACAGGCATACGGTGGGTGGACCAGGCCGCATAAAGGCCGCACGGACGCGCCATGATGTGGTCATATACACACTCACACACCAGGCGGCAAGCTAAGCGAACGCCACTGACTCATTTATGTAGGATACCAGATATCCTCTTTCCCTCATCTAGCCTCAGTTTTTTGTACTTTCAGAGAAGCAATGAGTTCAGCATATATGTATGTATATATATATATATATATATATATATATATATATATATATATATATATATATATATATATATATATATATATATATATATATAAGAAGAAGGCGAGCACTGCCGAGTGTGCAAACGTATTGTAAATGATTAATAAATCATCGCAATATTTTCTATATATACAGGGTGTTACAGGACTGTTTCGAGAGCGATATATAAGAAATTGTAATGCTCGTTAAAGCAAATATTTTTCCCAACAGAACATGGTCTCTGAGAAGTCTTTTTGTTTCGGAAATGAGAGTGAAATCACTACAATGTGTGGCACTGGTAATGTTGTTGCCCAACATAGGATCATTAAATGCGCCCTTTGCGAGACAACCAGTCCTCCTTTACAGAAACTAAGCACATCGCGTTCGTGAAAAAATTCTGCTTCTTCTGTAGACTATATACCGCCGGCCAGAAGATGAGACATGGTCGTTTAGAAGAGAATTCGCAAATATGAAGTTAATAATTTTATTAGTCTTTACGCCCAATACCTCAAAATCATAACCATACGAGCATTTACTCAAAATCAAATGCGCATTTATGACGACCATTTTGGTACCAAACATGTACTAATGCGAGCCGTGACTGTGGAATAATTAAGATTTTTCGACGGGCATGTCGAGATTGAGTGCACGCATAAATGACCTAGAGTAACTTATCTGATGGGGGTCATTTATGCATGCACTCAATCTCGGTTACTTCGCAATCACGGTTCGCAATTGCCATGTATTTGGTACCAAAATGATCGTCATGAATTGGCGTCAAAGGTCGGGCGTGAAAGCAAATAAAAGCACTAGCTTTTATGCGAATCATCTTCTAAATGACCATGTCGCATCTTCTGGTCGGCGTCATATGTTCTTCAGAGAAAGCAGATATTTTTCTTAGTTTTCTATATTCTCTTAGTTCTCCTAATTTCTTATAACCCGTTGTTATATATCCACGTGGTTTCTCCATTGGAGGACTAGTTATCTCGCAATTGCACCTTTTATGTTCCCACGTAGAGCAACAACACTAGTGTTACGGATTTTAGTAATATCACTCTCATTTCGACAAGACTTCTCAGAGATCATGTTTCAATCGAAAAAGCTCATTAATGCAGCAAACTTTTGGAAACACTCGGTCGGATACGTTCTTCTTGGTATCATTGCATCAGGCCGTACTTTAGTAATTTATTTGTGTTATTTCTTATAAAACCATTGCAGATTAACACTTAGGTTACGAGGATGGCTACCTCGGTGCTTGGCGACTGATGAACACAATTTGTTGCTAAATCTGCAAAAAGCAGACGTCACAATTCGAATTGCGAGTTGGAAGTGGTTCTTGTCATCATCAATAGGGCTTTAACAGAAATTCTTAAATTAGGTCGGTCAGCCCCGAAAATCTAGTCGCAACCTGTCAACAAATAAACTTCGATCAATGGACTCGGGCTATTTCACGAGCTTAGTTTCCTGGAAAATGGCTATTGTACATATATCTAAGTGGCTTCAGAAACATATTATACAAAACGTATGTTGAGGACACCGACCGCTTATTGCGGATACCGTTAAGCTTGGATGCAAGTTATTGAAACAACGCTTTAAGTTCTCAGGCGGCGGAACAATGCATCTCTCAATGATTTTCGTCTAAATACTCAACGATGTTTGTTCAGCCTCCATTGAAAAGCTAATTCATCCTCTCTCGTAGTATATGTAGACTAGCGACGTAATGTGACGTTATGATTTGCCTATATGTTGCTGTCGTGATAAGCATGCCATTTCTGTCCACTTAAACAATTTCATTCGCTAAATTGATTAAATATTTAAATCTTCATTAGGTCACGTGCTATCGCATTGACGCAAGCCTCGTCACGCCTCTGTGAGGAGGAGGTAGTTACATACAATTCGAATTTTGTTGTTTGATAACGTTGTGTTGATGTGACGGCGTGGTCTAGGGAACTAGTGCGCTAGTCATAGTTGTTATCTACTGGGGTGCCGCCGGTTCGATCCCCGATGTTGTTGATCGAACTTTCTTTGAGCGATGCTCATTGAGAATAGATGATAAACCATACCGCTGCTGAGAGTCAGCGGTCATGCTGCTGCTGCCACAAGGACTGTTGAGGAAACCCTAGATATCTTAACATGTCTGGCCCTCGGCGCATTGAAGATATACCCCAGGTTGGGTTCCATGCGCGTAGGAGACGGAGGATAGTCCAGAATTAAAAACAACCTCCTTAATTTCTTTTTAATTCTAAACTTTGTGTTGATAAGATTTCTGATGATAATGGCTTGTAGTCAACTGCAAAGCAAGGAATCCGTCCATACATTAAGAGTACACAACCGCATCTACCTTGATTGTATAGATCTTCCCTAAATACGTGATGCAGTTCGGGTAAGGGGACGCTATTTGATGGCCATGTTTCTCTAATCAAGGTTAATTAAATACCCTCTGCGATTAATGGCGTCTGATTTGGCCACGGAGCACGCGTTAAGTTGCAGACACTTAGACTCGGTTGTGTCGATGTAACTAACTGATTTGTTTCTTGCTCTCCGCTGCTCCGTCGGTTTCTTTTGCCTGCGGTACTCGGAACAGAGTTATTTTCTAAGCACCCTTTCAGAGCTGAGGCGGAGAGATACCCACGCCCTTAATTTCGTTGTACGTAGGGAGCTCATGTGTTTGCTTTTTAAAACTTTCGTTATCTTGATTGTGGACTACATTTCTGGTCTTCAAAAAAACAGAACTTTTTTGTAAAGTTTAACCCTCTACGTTCCGCCAGGCCTTCCATCTCTTGTGGATAATTATAATCGTGGGAAGGCCTTATTTTGTAGAAAAAGTGCGTTTTCGCCTTTGGCTACTTTATGGCGCAGATTACACAGACATTCTGGATTCGAACAGCTGCCTGCCTAGTATTAAGGTTACACAATCAGACCTCAGAAACACTATATATATATATATATATATATATATATATATATATATATATATATATATATATATATATATATATATACAAATTCTCCCAGAATTCGTCCAACAAACTTTGCGGTCTAGTACAGTACAACTCGGCAAAGGAATAATTTTTCAATGGAACAAGGAGGCGGACATGTCTTCTTTTAAAGTGAGAGCAAAATTAGATAACCCAAAAGTAGTTGTATCAAGCTCTTTATCCTGACATACGAAATCGAGAGCCCCATACAATACTTCGACAAACCAATCATACCCGCGTGCTTAGAGGAACATTTTGCATGAGTTGTATTAAATTCTACGTTAGGTCAAAGCAGAACAAATGTTGTGTTGAATATAATTCTCAAGAATGCAATTCTTATATATTGGCTTTCGCGCTCAATTACCCAGTTCTTAGAAGACATGTATATACAGGGTAACCCAAATCTTTTTGGTTTTTTTCTCGCGTGTTTTTTAATGTTTTTATTTTTTCGCTGTGTCTATTAAACATACCGTTTTATGTATAGCAAGCTTCACTAGTGAAAAACCAGCTGCAGTAGAGAACTCTTTACTCGTAATCTGGATCTAGTCGAACTTAAATTTGCTGCCGTCAGTAAGGATGTAGTCGTAGTAGTAGCTTGAACCAACGTTTTGGCCTACTTCCCTCGTGCTTACAGAAGGGACCATCGGCAACCGCCTCTGACGGTTTTGGTACGATCCAGTTTCAATGTACGTGATGATGTATGTTCACAATCGTATCAGTATAAAGTAGGCGTCTATTTGGCAAACCTATCTAATATAGCCGCCGCACCTCGCACGCGGTACACCCTGATTCAGCACAAGTGTGAGGAACCGTCGACTCTTTTCGCCTTTGTGTACTGGCTATTACGATACAGTAATAATACATACTTTCACAGCCAACACATAGGAATATATCTCACCTGTCGTGTGAGCTTCTAGAGTTGCGCCGAGTTGTAATTTATCTGATGGTGTAGGTAATTTGTACATGCACTCACACAAAAATTACCCCGAAACTACGGCTCGGATCTTCATAGATTTGAGACCAACATGATTGCCATGAAATGCGCATTTGTTTCATTTGAGACTACCGCAGAAATCCGATAGACCACGCAACTGCCAATAGTAGCAGAAATTATGGGAGAACAGCAGTTACCCGTTTAGGGTGTAGGGGTGCTTTTCGTTGTGAGCAAAATTTTTCACAACGGCTTGGTTTAGGGGCTTAGTGTGCTAAACATGGTTGTCATCTATCAGGGTGTCGCCGGTTTGATCCCTCTTATTGATCGATAATTTGTTTGAGCGATGCTCATTGAGAATAGATGATATATCATACCGCTGAGAGTAACCGACCATGCTGCCACAAGGACTGTTGGAGTAACTCTACATATCTCACCGTGTCCTGCCCTCGGTGCTTTAAAGATGTGAATGCCTCAACCCGAGTTCCAAGCCCGCGGGTTACGAAGGATGATCAACAGAATAAAAACAACCTCCTTAAAAATGTGTTTATTCCTAGAACCACTTAGCGGTTCCCAAAAATAGCGTACACCTTGGAATTCGACAGGTTTCGACTCTGGGATTATACGGGTGTGCAACAGCGGCTAACAGGAGATGCAATACCTCGCATTGTCTAAACCCCCAGCTTAATCATACGAGTCAACATTGGAGTATAATTCCAACAGGATAAATCGAAAAAGAATAGGCGGACCGCGGAGCTCACTTACAGACGGCGCAGGCACACACGCGTTTGACAGATTCGAGGACACCACACAGAATAAATCGAAACATCTATTTATCGATCCATGAACTTGTCTTTCGATCCATCGTTGACGAGCCGTGGTTCCTGCAGCCGACCAGAAAGATGGGCCATGATTCTCTTCATGTGTCTCGTTCCCTTCTACTGCTCCTTAGGTATCTTCTTCGTCAGGAGTCGCAAGGAGCAAAACACGAAAGACGATGAGTGAGAAGAAGAGAAATTACTTATCTAGAGTGTTTTACAACGAGAGACAGAAGAAGAGAAAAGACGTCGACAATACGCATTATACCCCATCTTAGGCCCCGTTCGCTGCTCCATTCTCAGCCCTCCTCCCCCCCCCCCCCCGTTGTCATCGCCTGCCTCTACGGTCAGTTTCTATACCTAGTCATCCCGTGTTGTTCTCGTTGCGCCGACTGATTAGAATACGCCGAGCTGAATGAATTTTTGATTTCTTTCTTTTCGTCGGTGTGTGTGGAGATTTGTGCTCATCATCTGCCTAGTCGTCGTTACGAACAGCAGCAACAGGAGCCGAGTCCCGACCCAATGCCTATGTCTTCATAGCCGATGTTGTCGTGACTGCGTTTGTTCTTATCGTAGTTGTTGTTGTTGCCCTCGTTATTGTTGTCTTTGTTAGGCAGTGAATTTATTCGTATATATATATATATATATATAAATATTAGGAACAGAGCGTCTGGTCAAACCAGCACAATCAACCAGCAGCTCTTTGTCGTCGTCGTCGTCATCATCAAAGCTCATTGACTGCAAGTATGAGTCGACACATCACAATGTGAATCTGTCCGGCCGGGGCCGATGGACGACAGGGAGAAAGACGGCGACGGGCCGGACGCGCGGACGTTCGAATATGGGGGTTTGTTGGGGTTGTTTCTCGTTTCTGTTCTTCAATTCACTCCCGACGGTGGCAGAAGAATTTTGCTGCCCTCGTGTGCGCTCCTGTTCTGCCTATATGTATTTACCTATTGCTACGCAGGTTCCACGACCAGCGACCAGCTTAGTTAGCGAATGAGAGCTGCGAGACAAAGGAAGAGAAAGCGATAGGCAGAGAGAGAGGCATATCGAGACGGCACAGAGACATGACTCGACGAGGAATGCGACCGGCGATCATAATACACACATATGATATACATGGAGATATGCGTACATACATATGAATACATGCACACAGAGGAAGAGAAAATGAGCAGGAAAAACATATAGGTATTCGTTTCAGGAGGAAATGGGGGGGGGGGGAGTGACAGCGAAGATGGCCATAGGCGGTGTGCCGGCTTGCGTGATCAGCGTCGCCGACGAATTAATTCATTCACCAAGCACTGTTGCTGCTGCTGCTGTTGCTACTAGGAGACGACCGCTATTTCGACTTCGACGACCGCGACTTATTTTTCTTCGTTGGTTACCTGAAGTCAGGTACCGTGATGATGACGGTGATGACGGTGATGACGATGATGACGATGCTGCTGCGACGTGGAGATCGAATGCATTAAGTGAGGAGGGAACAGCGACGAGAAAGAGTTACCCGCTACGACGTCTGGGGGACGCCTTTGTCATTGGAACAACGCTGAACAAATAAACCAACAGGATCAGACCGATAGGCCAACAGGCCGACAGACGAATAGACAGACATAACGATAGGCTAACAGACGAAAGGCTGTGCTGGACACACGCTGGCGGATTGTCGTTCGGGGGAACTATTATATCGGGGGATTATCGGGGAAACCGCGCGGACCTTGTTCACTCTGGGGGCTTCGCGTCTACTAAGTCAAAGTCGACACAGAGAGAGAGAGAGAGAGATAAGGAGAGTGGAGAGCGAGACAAAGGGAGAGAAATTGCATAGGGCAGCAATGCTGAAATGACGTTGGCGATGAGAATTCGTGAGAGGACAATGGCGGTGTTGACGACGACGACGACGATGATGATGACGATAACGATGATGGAAAAAAGGGGGCGATGGGCTGATGCAAATTATGCTGATGGTGGTGGTGGTGGTGGGAGACTATGATGAGAGCCATCTACTGCACATACGAGATGGCCGCTGCCGACGCCAATGCCGTTACGCCGCTCGGGAGCTCGGCAATGACGAAGGCAACTAGGCGATTATAGTGACTATAGAGTGACGACTTCTGCCGTCGGTGCCGCCGATACAGGGCAGATTGGCGGCACGGCTGGTAGTCGGCGATTACGAGGGACAACCTTGCTGTCATAGAACCCAATATGAAGCGCACGCGTGCATACGCGAACGAGGGCGCCACAGTTGAAAAGGGATTAGGCCGAAATAAGGGAAACAAAGAGAATGGGAGAAAGCGAGAGAGAGAGAGAGGCAGAGGGAGAGAGAGATAGATAGATAGAGCGAGAGAGAGAGAGACAGAGAGAGAGAGAAAAGACAAGCGAAACAAAATCAAGCGAGTGAGAGAAAGAAAACGTGCAACAAGTGAGAGCCTTAGATGGATACATAGAAGACCGGCCTACCGCCGGTAATAATGTCGTCCTGGTCCTGTTTTGTTTCCTCTTGTTCACGTTTCGCTTCCAGCCACTGGTCCTATTCTGTGTTTCATCTTAAAATATGCTATCGTACTCCCCCCCTCTCTCTCTCTCTTTGTCTCTTTTCCCTCTCGCTATATATATATATATATAAATATGTTTTTTTAGAACTCTTCCTTTTGCCTTATTTTCCTGATTCCCATCTTTAATTTCCGTGTCTCTTCCACCTGTCGTCCCGGTCGTCTGGCCACGGAGATCGTGAAGTACAACAGAGAGGACGACGAATGAACGGGTCATGGCCGAGCCGATGCTGACGGCGCCAAACGTGGCTAACTCCACGTTGAATGTCGTATCGTCGGATGTCCCCAGCAGCCGGGTCGGTCCTCAGCAGCGAAGCCGGCTGGCAGTAGCAGCAGCGGCACGAGCCGATTGATGTTTGACTATAGCGGTGCAGCTTCTAAGCATTGCCGCTGTCGTCTTCTGTGAGTGGCGTACCCCATTTGCCGAGACTGCAGGTAGCTTTTCACATTGACCTGGGGAAGCAGGGTCTTTGTGGCCAGTCTACGCGGAGTGCAGCCAACGGCTATGGGTCGGTATCCTCCGGTTTTCTTCTTTAGAGCAATAAGCCACCCTCCATATATGACGTTTCTCACAGTCTCCGGGCACTTGCCCGTTACGCATGATGTCGCATACCTTGGCGAGTGCGTACCTCACTGCCAACGGCGACCACATCGTTGTGGTCTCCGTTGGCAGTGAGAAAACATTTTAGATGGCTCAGGCGTGAGGCCGTCTAGGCCTCCCGGCCGCACCGGATGGAAAGGTGCGAAGTGCCTTGGCAACACTCTCGCTTGAGCATTACCCAACCGCTGGCAAGCCGATAGGGGATGGTGGCACCACGTCCCCTGCGGGAGCAGGAGGGTGTTTTGCGACCATCTCATCAATCGACTTCTTTGTTACGGGCGGAATCGTGTCATCGGAAGACAAGATTCTAATGGCGCTCCGCACATTAAAATTCATGGAAAGCTTGTGAGCAGCGATCTGGGCGCGAGCTTTATCCGTCAATACACGTTTGCCTCGCCCCTCAGCCTCCATGCAAGTGAGAGTGGCAGCTCCGAAAAAGGGCCACCTTTTTTTTGACTACGCTGGCCAAGCTATGGCCTCCTTGGGTTTCCTTGTCGACGTGGAGGACTTTTGGGGCAAGGGTAAGCAGCGCGGTCCAGCTCGCTTCGCGATAATAATAATAATAATAATGACGAGAACAGTGACGGACAGAAAATTGACAGGAGGGTTAACCCGAGCAATAGTTGGCAATTTATTGCCCGTGTATGATAACATACTTAAACAAATACCAAATATATTTAAAATAACAACAATGAATATTACTTTCAAAAAGCCGGTGAATTCAAAAGTTGGTAGCGTCGCCTACTTTCATTTTTAAAAAGATTACGCCGACCACAGCGCTGGAGAGAGACGTTCTTTAGAACTAACGAAACTAAGCCTCAGCTGAATTTATTCTAAATTACGTTTGTAGCAGGTCGCGGAACTGTGACATGTCAGACTCTACAGTGACAATGGAGAACAAAAGCTGTGTTGTGATTAAACTTTTTGTTGAAGGGCTTAACTGCAGCGGAAATTAAAGCCAAATTAGACTGCTAGTTACGACACAGCTGTAACGGCGTACAATACCATTACCAAATGGATTGCCTCATTTAAAAGAGGTAGTATAGACGCCGAGAATGCACCACGTTCTGGAAGGCTAAGACAGCTTTGGGTGAGAAAACTGTGCTCGAAGTACGCAGGATTTTTTTGGCCGATTCGTAACCGCCGACAACAAAAACTGGATCCGCCCCATCACATCAGACCGGGAATATGCCACCAGGAAGTGGGCCGCACGCGGCAAAAACCCTCCCATCAAGGTAAAGAGGCAGATTTCGACCGGAAGGGTTTGGGCTAACCAATGCGGCCCACAATGCACTGGATGACTGTACTTTTGCACCACGGCAATGCGCCCTCCCACGCGTCTCCCTTTGCCATGGCCAAATTACGCAAACTAAAATTCCAAATTAACGAGCATCCCCCATGTTCTCCGGATCTGGCTCTGTGTGACAATTGTCTGTAGAGAAATCTTAAGGCGTGCCTTTCCGGAAAGAAACATCAGAGCAACAATGATGTGATGTGCGCCGTAGACGAATACTTTGGTTCTAAGAATTCTGAAGATTTGCCTGGTATAACGGCTTAAAAGGATCGTTAGATTAGATGTCTTTAGAGTTTTGGGGGCTGTACTGAAAATAAAAAAGCACGTAGTTTTGTACTGCTCGTATTCCGTGCTAAGAACTTTTTGATCTACCTAGTACTTATAATTCCTCAATAATAATTTGATTTGAATTTCAACCAATATTATAATAAAAGTATTGAAATTATATATTAGTGCACTGATTGACTAGGGGAAATAAATTTAAAACGAAAGTAGTAACAAAAGAGGACGCCAGTAAAAATAATATGGCTAGTGACTCTAAACAATGTACTTGAAGTGGACCCACTTTTTTCGGCATCGTGGCAATGATAGTGTTAGTAGTTGGAAAGTGTAAGATAGTGTTCAATAAACATAATGACCGTTTTCATTTAGGCCGATTAGTGGAACTGCTTGTTAATATGTTCTTATAAATTCTGCTGTAGCTGGTCTTTGTTTTTTAGTATTGTGTCTTTTGTTAATGTTGTAACCGCTGTTAGTGTTTTTATTGTTGTTGTTATTGTTGTTATAATAATACTTAATGAATAGTTAAAATAATAATAATAATAATAATAATAATAATAATAATAATAATAATAATAATAATAATAATAATAATAATAATAATAATAATAATAATAAAGCCCTGGTAGTGCTCCCAGACACGCGGAAATCAACGCGATCCTAAAGAAGGCTCTTCGTAGAGCCGGCATACCAAGCACCCTAGAGCCCAGGTTGGGCCTCGAAGACGACAAAAGGCCAGACGGCGTCAGCATCCCGCCATGGTCCAACGGCAAATGCCTGATATGGGATGCCACAGGTATCATGTACAGTGGCTCCGTTATACCTGATGCACAGCGCTATCAGGTCAGGGTGGGTTGCTGAACATAGCCGAGATCGCAAAGAAACGCAAATACTCTGATTTGGGGAGGAGATATCACTTCGTACCCGTCGCCATGGAAACGATGGGCCCGATCAGCAAGAGCACAACTATCCTCCTCAAAGACCTAGGTGTCAAAATTAGTGCTAACACGGGTGACCAGCGCGAGGGCGAGTTTCTGCGTCAGCAACTCTCGCTCGCAGTGTGTAGGGGAAACGCCGCCGCTATCATCGGCTCTATGGATTGAGAGGGGAGGAGGTGAGCATACGCGGGTACACTTTTGGGTCCCACAATTGTAGGGAAATACTGAAAAATTAAAAATAGATAATAATAATATAAGTAAGTGATACGGGTAAGTCATATACAGACAAATGGAAATTGTATGGAAAGGAAAAGCGGGAAAGGAGCGGGGTAGAATGGGTATACGATAATTCAAGAGCGAGTGGGCTATTGGCAAATGCCAGGGCAGGGATGTTGGATACAAGGATACATAGGACTAAATATAAGGAGGGGCAAAGTACAGAATGTCGAGCGTGTGGACTAGAGAATGAGTCAATCGAGCATATTATTAAAGAATGCATAGCCTTAGGGGGGGCAGAGATATAGAGCTATCGGAGGCCCTAGCTTTAGGACCAAATGTTGGAAATGACCTGGTCGATATTACAAAGAAGAGGTTATCACAATGGAAAGCAAATACTCAGTAGGTATTGAAGTAGACATGGATTATATGAATGCGTAGGTAATATATATGCTGCCGCTCTAAGCGCCCCTGATATAAAAGGGTGACATGTGTATTTAGGTATACATGCCAAGCGAACAATAAATCGAGCAATAATAATAATAATAATAACGTTGACGACGACAAAGATAAAAGTGGAAAGCCGTGGAAAAAATAACAAACACCTGTTTTGGGATGCAACTGTATACTACACAGCCGCACCGTCTGATTTATGCCACAGTGCCACCGAGGCGGGACGGGTTGCCGAACACGCAGGAAAAGAAGAGTGGCGTAAATACACAGAGTTACGCCTAAATATAATTTCGTGCCGATTGCAATTGCGACAATGAGCCCGGGCAGCAGAAGTACAAGGAAATTTAAAAAAGAATTAGGTGATCGGATACAAGCAAACACTGGAGGATATATATGAAGACGAGTTTCTGAGGCAGCTGCTCTCACTGACAGTTTGCAGAGCAAATGCCGCGTCGATATTATTTGCGATGCGCTGAGAATAGCTAGATAAAAACCATGAAATAACGTGGATACACATTCGCACCTCACAACTGTATTGTTCTTATAATAATAATAAAAATAATAATTATTGTTGTTGTTGTTATTATTATTATTATTATTATTATTTCCTTACGTCTGAGTGACTACGCTTGAACCTCGAACTAAATTTCGCAGAGAGAGGCAGAGCGTGAGAGAGACAAATATATATGTGGTCACCCAGCCACGACAACAACATCCACAACTATTACGACTACAATTATTGTATATATTGAGGGCATTTGCTGCTCCACCTTACGTCCCTTACATCGCCCACCGCTTTCAGACTCGAGCGACGCCAGCAGCAACACGTGGGCACTCGGAGGGGAGACGGGGAAACCTGCAAGGCCCCAGCCACAGGGGATGGCGCAGGTAAACAACTGGCAGGTTGGGAACATTTTCATCGACAGCGGGGCTTTTAGATAAGATGATGATGATGACGATGATGATGATAATGATGATGACGATGATGACGACAAAGAAGAAGAAGAAGACAACCACAGCAGCAGTAACAGCGATAACAGTAACAACAACAACAGCAACAACAACATCAACAACAACAACAACAACAACAACATCAACATCAACATCAACAACAACAACAACAACAACAACAACAACAATAACGCCGACGATGACAACAACTCGACGGCTCGACGTGCTGACGGCGTTTTAGCGACTTACCAATAGATATAACCAGTCGAGCGCTAGCTAAGTCTTCTTCCCGACTTGCGGAACCGTTGCATCCAATGCTGTTGGCGCCCCGTTGTTGCCGCCGCACCTCCTCCTCCTGCTGCAGGGCGGTGGTTGTTACATAAGGTGGACGGACCGCAGATGGTGGACGTACATGATGAGCGTCTACAGTCGGCCACTGACTGCATCGACGACGACGGCGACAACGATAGAGAACAGACGCCGACAAAACAGATAGAGTGTGCGCGAGCGAAAGTAAAAAAGAAAGAAAAAGGAGAGGAAATAGAACGAGCAAAGCTGCTGCTACTACCCAGAGTTAGCGGGTGGCCAGCTAGCTTCGCCGCGTGGCTCTGTCCTCTGTCCCCCCCGGCTTCCTGGAGATAGCTGCTTGCTCTTCTCATTCTGGCCAAGTCGCGGCCAACACAATGAAAAAGAGCCGACAACCCCCAACGACGGTCGGTCGACAGCGGGGGGAAGGGGGTGGCTGCTGCTCCTCGGGGGTGCGCCAGAGTAACAACGTGGAAACCAAGACAAGGAGCGAGTAAAGAGCCCAGCAGACTTTCCTAGCGTAGCAAAAGAAATACAGAGAGAGAGAGAGAGAGAAAGAGAGAGGGGGAGGGGTGAGAGAGAGCGCGAGAGATTGAGGACAAGAAAGAAAATTGTGATGTAATGTACAACAACCGGCCGCCCAGACCCGTACCAAACTGACAATAGACAGGCAGACATTCAGATAGGACAAACCGACGCGCGTCTCTTTTGCGAGTAGTGCGAGAGAGAAACGCGCAGCAGACCGCGCGAATTCCGGTCGCTCAGTTTGCGGGTGGGCGGACGGGCTATTTTAAATTGAATCGGGCTCAGCGGTGGCGGCTGCAAATAGGAAACGCCCGGGAAAAAGTAGGTGCAAGGCGAGGAAGAGAACGAGCATAACAGAAGGAGATATATATATATATATATATATATATACTTACATACATAGTGTCAGCAGCAGCAACAACAACAACAACGTTCGTAGCAGTTGCAGCAGCAGCAGCAGAACGAGAAACAAGACACGCTGAGGACGTCTGTTGTCGTTTACCAAACCCCATAGCCCACGTACCCCACACCAAGCAGAGCGTTCACCGGTTGCCCCGGGGAAACCACTGCTGGGGGCCTCAAATAGGAGCACGCAACAACAACAACAACAACAGCAGCAGCGGCAGAAGCAGCGGGCATGTTTATGACGTCTTTACGTGCTGCATAGGGCGAGTGTATGCCCAACTATTCATCTATCTATCTATCCGTCCATCGTTCAATCAATATCTTACGTGTACAAATAAGCGTCATGTCGAGGTTGACGACTTGTCACCGCTGGCCGACCTATGCATAGGTATTACGACAGTGACAATGAAGACGGACGACGACGACGACGACGATGACGACCATAGCAATCTTAGAGCAACAACAGCGTTTGCACTCACTCGGCAGGAGCGAGAAAAGTCGGTCGACAAAGGCAGGCAGAATCAGGTCTAGTCGAGTCATGTTCGGTCGGCGGAGCTCAAGACCATGCCAACGAATTGAGAACGTACGTGTGTGTGTTGGTGGTGGTTGTGGTGGTGGTATTGGTGAAGGTGGGTGCGCATGTAAGCAAGACCGTTCTACAAGTCGCTGTGGTCGAGATGAGTCGAACTAGCAGGTCGGTCGATCGGTCGGCTTCTGCTTCTGCGGTGGCCGGAGCAGACCCGGTGGACAATGGTCGACGAGCATAGAAATTATCAAAGGGCACATGGCTCCAACCGGCTCCTACCGCGTTTCGTATTTGTCCCGTTCGCCCACGTGCACCTTGCCGCCATATATATATATATATATATATATATATATATATATATATATATATATATATATATATAATATATATATATATATATATATATAGAGAGAGAGATAGAGAGAGAGGGGGAAATCATAATAACAACCATACCAATAGTATTAATAACAACAGAGGTCGACAAAATCCGAAAACGTTGACCGTTCCTCGTCGTTCGCACCTCGTCGTTCGGCTTTAGAGCCAATGGGCGACAGCAAAAATAGAGATAGCAGCACCGGCATTAGCCGATGGTGAAACTCGCTGTGCGCCTTATTTGTTTTTTCTTTTGCGCTTCTTCGTCATTCTTCTTCTGCTCGTCGCCGTCGTTGTCGTCGTCGTTTTGTAGCAGCCTCGACGTCTTCGGCCTACGACGCTTCTTTGTATCTCTCTCTGGATTTTTCTCTCTGTATCTATTTATCGTTCTACCTAGATTCATCTTTTCTCCTCCTCTCTCTCCTGCTATCCACGTTTCTCTCCGGATGCATCTCTTTCTCTCTCTCTCTCTATCCTTATCTCTCTTGGTCTTTCTTCTGTGTTCCTCTTGCTCTTCCCGTTCGCCGAATGAGGGCGTCTTCTTGCTCTGGTGGAAGACAGACGGACGCTCTAGCAAGCAGACAAACAGCGGGTGAGCAAGTGAGACTACGCTGCTCCCTGGACATCTCTGTGCCCTTCCCCCCCCCGCTGGACCGAGCTGGGGCGCCCGGCACTGTCGGGCTACTCTCTGCGCCTCACCGCGTTCGCTGACGGCGGGGGCGGCCGCGTCGTCGTCGTCAGCAGCAGGAGCAGGGGCTTCTGCGCGACCGGCGGCTTGCTCTGCTACGTGCGCGGCCTGTGCCCTTGTTCGGAGAACCGGGTGTTCGTTTGTGTGGGTGTGTGCCAATGTGCCAGCCTGCCCGCCTGCCTGTGAGCGAGCGAGCGAGCGAGCGCGCCAGTGAACAACGGGACTTTGCGTTCGTCCGTTCCATCGTCGTGTTTCGTAAGCTAGTCGTCTCTCTATTAGCTTACATAAGCAGACGCACGCGGGCTGCGCTAGAAAAAAGCAGGCCAGGCCAGGCCAGCCCAGGGCCGAAGTAGCGCAGCGCAACCACCTGGCCCGGTCCGGTACGGTACAGTCCAGTCCAGCCCAGCCCAACCCAACCCAGAGAATAACGACGGCCCAAGAGACCCTATCGATGGGCGACGCCGGGGTGACGGTAGCGGCGGCGGCGTCGGCGGCGGCGCTACAGAAAGAGATTGCCGCCGAGAGGACGACGGACTTGGACATTGTCAGTTTTCTTCACCCTGGGACTGCTGAGGACTGGGAAACGCTGGGAGAACAACGACACTGTGAAGAACGAAGACGGATTATTGAAGGTGAAAGGGGAGACAGACACAGAATAGGGGAATATGTGGGGCGGCAAGAGGGAGGCGGCGGAATGAGAACACAACGCAGGGAGCCGCCAAAGCAACGAAACAACAGATGACTCGCTCGCTCGGACGAGTCATCCCACAATGGCTTGGGCCAGCCGTCGTTGTGTCCGCGGTGTGGCGGTCAAGACAGTCGCCGCCGCCGCTGCGGCCGCCGCAAAAGCAACGACAACGACAGCCAGCGACAAAACGAGGAAAACTATTAATACGATTCATATTCGGAAAAATAGCACGGCAACAACGAACGCAACCGCCACGACCGTAGCAGCAACCATGCGAGCAGCGTTAGTGCTGGTAGTTGGAGTAGTAGGTATTTTTATTAATTAATTTTTTTGGTTACAGTCGGAGTCGTGGTATCACTTGTAGTACCAACAGTAGAGATTGTTGTCTGGCCCAGTCGGTGCATTGAAGATATACCTCACGGGGAGTTTCAAGTCCGTAGGGGACGGGGCATAGTGTAGAATTAGGGAACAAACTCCTTAAAAATTGTTTAATTCTAGCCTACTGCTTACTAGCAGCTCACTCAGTGGTGCCCAGTAGCGTACTAGCACTTTCCCAGCTTGCGCACAGACATATGCTGGACACACTATCAAAGGCGGCGGCGGCGGCGGTTCGAGTCACAGGTCAAACCCGAGGCTGTAGCAGAGGGTGTAGACGCCGTAGACGCACCTGCAGATACGCGCAAGCGATCCAGTCTCACTCCGCGAGAGTAACTCTGAACTATTCTGTTTCGAGTGTGTCTCCCCGCAATGCGGGCGAATTATGCATGCTGTCGGCTCCTTCCACACAAATACAAAGTTGGCTAGATGTGTTAGCTCCCTATAGTATCACTTCTTATTGGCTCATTGGTCACGGTAGGCATGGGGGTATACGATATAGATTGTATGGCAACGAATAATTATTGCCATGCCTGTCGTGGTACATTCGAGAACCGTCGAAGCTCATTACACGGATAGGTAGGTACCAGCGACAGACTCCGGTCCGACTGGTTCTTATGGGGTAGGAGTAGTGCGGTGGTCTAATAGGTCGAAATAGGCTGGTGGTCTATTTCTGGTTTATGATACACGGTCAGGAAAGGGCTTCTAATGGTCTGTCTCAAAAGCTTAAAATTCTCTTCGGCCCTCCGATCGAGTTTCCTAAGGGGAACGTCACCTTTAGAAAATACCTAGTCTGTTTCGGGCGAGCACTACCTCTTTCGTGCCTGCTCTGTTTTGCTTAGTAAAGGTGAGCGGGACGAAGCACACTTTTATGGAGTGCAGGCCGTTTAATGCTGAAAGAAGAGCACCACTCTTCGCATGTCACCTCGACTATCATCTCTGCCTCTACCCGTGGTGCAGGTGGGTTTGGTTCTTAAATATCCCAACTCCTACACTATGATTTCAAAGCTTTACGAGATATATCATCTTATCATATCGCCTCATCATTACCTACTTGCTAGCGGTGGAAATATAGCTGGATAAAGTATTATTAAGAAGTGGTATAACCGTATTGCCCCTATACTGAGCCTAGAGACGCAATTTAGTGATAGGCACGACCTGTGGAAAAACATTGCATGCATGAAATCCAACACTACTTACTAACGTCGAAGTCTGCGTAAATAACCTCATTCCTTAAAAGACCTCAGAAAGAGCCGCACTGGCAGCAATTGGTCGAGCCCTAGACTTGCCGCCACAACCTAGGCCCCCCAATGTCTGTTTCCACTTGTAGTGGAAGTAGTGGTAATAAGGATTGAACTCGAGCCAGACTGCTTGTTCGGCTATGCTGCTCACTAGTTCGCTGCTATGACCAGTAGCGCCGCCATCATCATTACCATCATTCCCTTAAGCATTTCTATGGCTACCATAATCGTTAGAATCGCTTTTAACATCATCATTATCATCATTGTCCTCTGAACTTTTTGCGGGCTGCGTCTTCTGTGCTCGGTCTTCATGGTGCGCTCGGCGGCAGTGGCGGCTTCAGCGGACATCGGGTCAAATAGGCGCTTGGTTTCATTCATTCAAAGATCGTGCGATCAGGCTTTCTCCGCGTGGGCTTCGCTTAAGTCCATACACAACAGTGACAATCATTCTGAACGCGCTAACCCTCCAACGCAACGCCAGCTGAACCTTAACGGCCAGGGCTTAACACTATCCTCAAAATACCTAGGGGTACCCTTAGATACCGGCCCGACATGCACTCCGCATGTACACTAACTCATTTATTCTCATGCCTCTTTATATACTCACAGATTGCCCGCGCATTGAGTGACTTCTCGCGTCTCCGTTAGTAGGGTGGCGGCATCTTCTATTTGAAGTCGAGCCCGGTGACGTGGTGGCTTAAGTCTGCGCCTCGCGACCGGAGGAGACACATAGGTGCGCGGGTTTGAGCCCCACCGTTGCACGTTTCCATTTGTGGGGGTCCGTCTATGAAGCCATGCGAAAAGCAGTCCTATGGACGGTAAATCTTGGCTGAGAGTCACCCCAGAAAGTATTTTTTTTATCTATTTGGCGACATGTATTAAGCTTGCTTCGCCATTGCCGCAAACCGCTGTCTATGTCCGCGCTACTTAACGAACACTGCTATTTTACAACAACCAACGCTAAAACAGCTGAAGTCTCTCAATTGCTCCCGCGTGCACAAGGCATCTTACACAACCGACGCCTCTTTGTGCCGGTAGTAGCTCACCTCATGCTACACGCCTCGCGAGATCAGCGTATGGATACACGGGGGGCATCTCGGGGCTCCTCGATACATAAAATGCAAAGGCCGTTGGCCCTCAATATAACAAGGGCTAACAGAACTACGGCTACCACCGCTGCAGTCGTCCAAGTATCGTCCCTGCATATTTCATGGAACATGCGGGTTCTTGGCACGGTAGACAGTCACTCCTTACTCTCTCTCTCTCTGGTGGACGGACGCCCGACGTCAGACAATCGAACAATCTTGGAACATGGGATGAGCGGAGATCCAGTCGGAGCTAGGCAGGTTTCTGGAGATGCTCCATTTTTCTAACCCGCTGCAGACCCAATTTCCTACAGGCCATAATGTGTTTACAAAGTATTTGCATCGTGTCGGACGGTTTCGTCGCTAGTATGGCAGGTGGGCACTCAGAACAAAGAAAACAACAACGCCAGACTAGCGGCCAACGACGTCAGACTTACGAGCGCGGCGTTTACTGCGGATAGAACACTGTTAGCGCCGCTCTTGAATAGGAGCTTTCCGTAACATGCATACAAATAGAGCAGGCGCTCTTGAACGGCAGCCAAAGCATTGAGCTCATTAAGGATTTTGCCGAGGTGATGATATCACACAAACGTGCTGCAGACCGCAATGCAAAATGTTTTGTATTATTATTATTATTATTATTATTATTATTATTATTATTATTATTATTATTATTATTACATGTTAAACAATGTTGCAGTTGTTAGGTCTGAACGTATTATTGCAAAGTTTTTTTAAATAATTAGTTCACTCCATGGAGCCTAAAATAGATGCCGCGTTCCCTCTGCAAACGGCCAAGGACAACGCTCGCCTCAAGAATTGACCCTCTCTTCGGTCGTTCGTGACCTCCTGAATTCGTTTACTTAAATCTTTGAGAAATGCTTCGGTTCCCTTGCTGATTGGTCCTAGTGTCTCCATGGCGATAGGCACAAATATATATCTTCAGTCCAGCATATTTAAACTGTTTTCTGGCGTCCGCGTGCTTTGCTACCCACCCCGGCTCACCTATTATTATTATTATTATTATTATTATTATTATTATTATTATTATTATTATTATTATTATTATTATTATTATTATTATTATGCCCTCAATATGAAGGAACGGTACTTTCGTTCCTTCATATTAAAGAACGGAACCAGAATTTTTTGGTTTGTCATGTGGCTTTTAGGTAAGAGGTAAAGTTTATAGTGGGTATTCTGCCAACAGCATCGGCATCGAGTTGGCCCCAGCCGTGCGTAAAGGCGTGTTTTCCTCGCGCCTAAAGAAGTAGCAGGCGCAGGAGCTTTATTCAAATTCCCCCCGCGACGATACGTGATCTGTCCGCCTGTTTGTGTGCGTAGGCACGTGTGGAGTTCTACTCTCTCCGATAGCAAATTCGAAAAGTCGCACGAGACAGTTACACAGGTCGAGCATAATTCAACGTGCATCTATATATATATATATATATATATATATATATAATAAGTCGACGAATATTCCTAACGCTTGTATTATACACATTTAGATCAAACTGGAATTAAAACACAGTATATATATATATATATATAGATATAAGCTTTGTTGCTTTTTTGTATAATTTTCTGCAATCCTTAAATTATGCGATACATGTTTAACAATGTTTGTGGGCGGGCAAACAGTTCGTCAGGGGCCTCGGCGTCACATTCAGTGGCAAACTCAGCTGGCGAAGCAGCCAAGGCGGCCACTTTGGCAAAATCTAATCCAAATAATTTTGGTCGTTTACGACCGGGTATGCTTTGTTGATTTTGATTTATTGATTTCTCTCGCTTGAGAGGTGTCGGGCTCCCAACCAAATGTTGTGTTTAGTACTGTGGCATTCTTTACCACCCCTTAACAGTAAAGCACACTTATTTAACTCACAATGGGGTCTAAACAGTTGCCCCCCAGCGAGCGTTGTATATCTAATGACAGTCTTTGCCGGAAAAATTCACCAGCACGTAGGTCCTCGACTAGTGGGATCCCAAGGCGAACACCAACGCAGATCCTGACGACAAAGTCCTCTAAGAGGGTTCAAACGGGAGCACTTAAGAGAGCCCTGACCTATGAATCAGCAATACAAGATGAAACTGCTTGAACTCGTGCTTTGTCTACCTCGTCATCTGCTGAATTGAGAATATTGAATTAAGATCTAGTCGTATATATATATATATATATATGGTTTTATTTCGCAATAACATTGCATTTCAAGATGGTACATAATTTCAATACAATTAATTTCTTTTATACAATTTAAACATTTCAGCGACCGTCCCACCCGGCGAAAAAGTGCAAAGACCGCCGATGCTTCTGGCAGCTCGCTGCGTGGTATTTAGCGCATATCTGCGAGCAAAACCGGCAACGACATTGATCGTCAACTTGGTGAAATCCTTGGGTCGAACATACCAAGTGATGATAGCCATGCACAATGTATCTTGTGTACACGTGCCGGCTAGTGCATGCCATTCCATCCCAAAGCTCCCTGGCAAGGTACACATCCAAATGCGCTACCTCTGCCGAGGCCTCGGTCACTTTTCCCTGCCACTCCAACAAAAATTGTTGAAGTGGTCCAGTAATAGGTGACCTAAGCCTGACTCTGATTGTTTCCACTGCCGGCCCGCAACCCGCTAGCAGGTATACGAAGCGGCTTTTTGCCGTCCGGGGTAAGCAAAGGACCCGCTTCATATATATTGTGAAGCATCTTTCTAGCTGCGCAAAATTTGCCGCTGAAAGATGGCCCCACACCCTGCCAAGGCTGTAGCTCAACATTGGCACAATCTTAAGCTCATAAAGACGCACGGCCGCACTCAAAGACAGTCGTCGAGGGTCTCTCACCTCTGTGTGAATAGAGGTAATAGCCGCTCGACACCTGTCGCCGATGTGCTGGGTAAAGGTCGTTCCCGTATAGTGTAGCCTCAGACCCAGATACGGGAAAGAGTTGACAAACTCCAGCGGTTGGCCACAACAGGGTATTACGTCTGCTGCGGCCAATCGACCCCCACGGCGAAACTTCATGGCTTTCGTCTTCCGCGCATTTATTTGCAGGCCCTTACGGTGAAGGTAACTTTCGACGTCGCCGACAATTCGACGAATGGCACCGCGGTCCCGGTGGGCCACTACTATGTCATCCGCATACATGACGACGACGGCGTTTCTAAACTCCTCCCGCACATGGCGAGCTAGGTCTGCGATGAGCAAGGAGAATGCCAGGCAACTGAGAGGGTCCCCTTGGGGGGTCCCTACGTTTTGACAGAGCTGCAAGGTGTCTTCGCCCCTTACGTTTACTTCAAGGCGGTCTTCAGCAAGTCGTATATATGGCGCGATCCAGCTTGCCTAGGAAATCGGGTCCTCAGGAGGAGGTGGTTCAGTGCGTGCTAAGGGACATTCCTGGGAATACTCTAGTACAGCACGTAACCGTCTCTTAACTATCTAGAGATCTTGTCGGGGTCCACGAAGCGGCACTGTATGCTGGAACTGTAGTTCCCTGCTCTTAAACTAATTTAATTATTCTTGGTTTTTGACCCTGATAGGAAGGAGATCCCATTCTTACAACATATTTTTCCAAATTAGGTGTTTTAATATTATTATTATTATAATTTTATATTTGTTTTAACTAATTTTATGTTCTGTCTGCTTTTACAAGCCCGCACATAAGCACTTATGATGGAATTACGATTACTCGCTCTCAAACAAATAAACTTCTGTGGGGTTAAAAAAAATAGGTCCTATCTAGCCAGCTGTGGTTAGACTCATCCCAGTGTGTGTGTTGGTACACTCACGCCTCTTTTTTAGCATCAAATCCAAAACATTACGTGAGATAACCAAGCACGTAGTCTAAGTGCTCCACCGAGCTGTGATATCTTGTGTCTAATTCGTAACATATACATGCGTGGCGTGTTTGATTATAAGGAACAAACTCCCACACCCGGGATCCAAATTGCAATCAGGTACACCAGAAGCCAGGGAATTATTGCAGACTGGTTACCTATTCCACGTCGCCACAGCTTCCTGATCTCTCCCTAGAGTAACCATTCTGTGAATTTCAGTTTCTGCTGTAGAAGTCTCACTGCTTCTGAGACGTGGACTGCTCGTCTCGACAACACTGGGGTTCTTGCACCGCAAGATTGCTCTAGAGGTGTTTCGCAATGTATGTGAAGCAAGTACTCGGTTTTTCCAGACGGGAGAGGAGCCGCTTCGTGTACCTCATGTCGCCGGCGGTGAACCGGTCGTGGAAATAATCTGGATGCTTATATATCTATTCTAGTTTTGCACGTGTCAATTGGCATGTCTATAGTAGATACACAGTTCATGGCTGTCACCACTAACTCCCTCTGAGTACAAAATTTGACGCGGATGCAACTTTTCTAACAAAAATATCGCTGTGCTGTTACCAATAACATGCTGCAAACAAGAGGCTCGTTAACTAATATGATATTACTTACACTCAACATAAGTGAGGGAAATGATAAACAAAATTACCTCCTGGACATCTGCTCTGCAACTAATGGACGCAGTTTGCCGCCAGCACGCGGTAGTTGTACGTGAATCGATATAATTACGCTCAACCCGCTCGTTTCCGGCTTGAGTTGAAAGTTTATGTGGGCCATTATCGTCATGATCCATGTTTGTTTTTGGAATGCAGCTACGTTGTGCGGTGTACGAGATCGCCAGGTCCAAATAATGAGATGTTATATTCTTCTCTAGGAACTAAGTTTATAACTCAATAACGTACTACAAAGCATTAATTCTCAGATAAATAATATAAGGATTTACCGTTTTCTAGTACCAATAGCCATTTACATTCAGTCTTCAAGCTAAGTGCAAGGACTTGAATTTTAACTTGGCTCGGTGCATAACAGAACCTAACAAAAATATATATTTTGTTTATTTCAGAATAAGTTTGCACTTCAAGATGGCACCAACTTATAATATAATCGTAATCATATACATTTTCAACACATCAGCGGCCGTCCCACCGGGCGAAAAAGTGCCGAGACCGCCAATGCGTCTGGCAGCTTGCTGTGTGGTATTTAGCAAACGCATAACTATAAAAACACAAACAAGTACTCTTAATTAAAGGACGCGTTTGTATACTAATTAATTTTGTTACTGGGCCTATCGCGTTATGGATACTAACGTGTATTATGGCCGTATCTTCAACCTAGATGCACATGCATTAAATCGATTTTATGACGTTTTCTTGTCAAATTCCAAGTGAACTGAGTATCGCGCTATGCTAGAGTTTGCTCTATCGTAACGATATATAACATGGCGTTGCATTTAAATGGGCGCGTATTTTATTGTCCCTTTTTAAATGAAAGCATATATTTAAATGACATTTTCTGCGCAAGTCGACGGGGGAACTCCTACTGAACATTATCTCCAATGTGACCTCCGCTCTATGCTGATCATTTTTTTTTTATTCGGGGTCTAAACAACATACGAGGCCGTGTCAAAAAGTCTTAATGTAGTTTTTTGAACGCTATTTTAATAGCGCCAATAAGCGAGTCTCGTTAGCATGTCGTCGAGACTTGTTAGACTCTCACTCAATCACGTCCAACGCATTGTGTCCAACGGATTTAAATCGGGGCTGTTTGGTAAGAAGCAACGAAGACGGCTGACTGCTTCGTGCTTGAGAAAACAAAGAAGCAAGTGGCATCAAGCAAGTCGTTGATTGGCTGCCTTAGAGAATGATTGTCTGACTTGTGTGACATAAAGATTGTATCTGAGGTTCCCGTTTTGCGTGATTTATAAATATACACTTATATATACGTATATATATATATATATATATATATATATATATATATATATATATATATATATAAGTTTAAATTATTACGCAAAATTGCTGATTAATGCCGAAGGATTCTGAGAAATGTGTAGTTGCACTGTGTCGAGTAATTCTTGAATCTTTCTCGTCGTGCGCACTCTGTCACGGATCATCCCCTTTACTGTGTAGGAACCTGGCTATGCTTCTTCTGATGCCGTCCAATCGGTTAAATCGATCCGCTAAACTGTCCGCAGACTCTGACCACCAAGTAAATGTGCAATCTTGGCGCAGGTGCATTACTCGCCCATACTCGTAATTATTCGCGTTCGGCATCGTTATTCTAACTAATATATGGTCTACAAAAAACATAATTGTAAATGAATTTAGCACTGCTGAGTACTTGGTACAAAACGCAGAAGGACCCGAAACACCAAATGAGGGCGTAGCCTTTTTGTACAGTCGAGTACATTTAAGTAATTTTTATTTCACCAGGCAGAATTTTAGTGAAGTAAAAATTCAGTGTAATGATGACAACTGTGTCATTCTAATTATCGAGAAATGTAAGTTCCTTGCTATAAATGTAAGCCTCGTGGAAAGATTAATAAATCTACTCAATATATTCTGGTCGCTCGATTCAATTCAGGGCTGAGCCCGGGTATCCTACCAAACCGAGAACGATAAGGCATGTCATTTTTGGTACTAGGTAAGTTCACCTGATAAACCCACGCTAGTGCGCTACGGTTAAGTGTGACGCTATAGGGAGACTTATATATATATATATATATATATATATATATATATATATATATATATATATATATACGAGTATATATATATATATATATATATAAATATATACATATATATATATATATATATATATATATATATATATATATATATATATATATATATATATGCATACTACTTTACTTTTAAACCGTTGCTGCAGACGTGAGTTCAACAAGAGGGCCACTGGGAGATCGACATTGTAGTCGACGACCGTTGTACGATGATAACATCTACAGCTGCGTTGGAACAGCACAACGACGTTGGCAATAGTAATAATAATAATAATAATAGTAGCAATAATGTCGCTGCGGTGAAACGAATAGGCTTCTTCAGAGCTGCGTTATGAGGGATTCCTCTGTGGCACTTCGGGCTTCGAGGAAGGCAGCGGGCCGAGGCTGAAGTGCATCGGCGTGAGTGTGTGTGAGTGTGTACTCGAGCTGCTCTTCTAACCGTCGAGTTGAGACGAACCACTATGAGGTCGCATTCCAAGCGGCGACTGTTGCTTTGTCGGTTTGTACGTCGTCTCTCTTCGGGCCGTCAGTTAGCCCGTTTTTCTGTTTGTCTGTCTGTCTGTCGGTATGTCTGTCTGACTGTCCATGTGGTGGCGTCCTGGGGTACCTATCGCCGGCCGGACTGGGGCTTCGAAACCATCTTGCTTGATCCAACAACGACGACGGCAGCAAAAACTAACTTCATTTCGTATTTTCGGCAACTCTACCCATAACGAAATAATAACGATAATGTATATGTTCATGAAAAGACGTATATACAAATAAAACATGAATATATGTGTATGTATAGATATATATATATATATATATATATAGATATATATATATATATATATATATATATATATATATATATATATATATATATATATATATATATATATATATATACAAAAGATACAATGGTGGATCAAAAAGTTGGTAGCATGGAATACGAGCGAAAGAAGGACAAGTGGGCCGTGTACCTGTTATTGTTCAGTATAGTCGCCCGAAGCTTAACACATCTAGTCCAACCATCCTCAAAGGACTTTATACCACGCAAAATATTCAGAATGTTTAGATTCAAAACCTCTCTACGGCTCAAGATCTACGGCGCACATCACACGATTGTTGCACTGACACCTCTTTTCGGAGAGATACTCCCTAAGGTTTCTGAACAGATACTACAGTCGCACAGGGCCGCGTGTGAAAAATGCGGGGGATACTCAAAAAACTTTAGCTTGCGTAAAATTGCCATAACAAAAGATATGTATGGACTGGCGCATTGTCGTAATGAAACAGCACATTCTTAGCACGTTCTTTTTCTGCATCGCGGGCCGTAATGCTATGCAGTATTTCTTCAGCTGATCCAAGAGTATTGCGTAATACTCCCCAGTGATCGCTAGAAACATAGTCAACTACTAAAATGCCTCTTGCACCTAGAAAACGGTCGCCATTTCGGTCGAGGTGTGCCTTTTTACTCTGAAAATAGGCTTTTTGCCGCGTGCGGTCCCTCCTTGCTGGCATCTTTCTGATATGGAGCGGAGCGGCGGATCCACGCGAGTATCCGAATTCTTACTACCCCATGGTAAGTTGTGCTAATCTCGTCCCGGTTGGGAGCTGCCTAACTAACGGTTCTTTGGATACGTTTCATTTTGATTTGACTTACTAATAGGCGGCAATCTATCGATCCGATTGATGTTGACGCATGCCTCCTAAAGCGCAACCTCTCTCACATATCCCCTAAAGCGTAACCTCTATTTTCATCTTCATGTAGTGATCTCCGATGCCACCAGCTAATTCGCCAGCTTACATTATGAGCTACTTAAATGACGTTTACGTCGACTGAACAGATGCTAGATCCAGACATCATCCTGTGTTTTGATAAAATTATATGGCAATATGTAGAAATTAATAAAAGGAGTAATGTTAGGCAAAGAAAAGTTTCTAACGATATTCCAGGACAGTTATCCCTAAATAATGGCATGGGTGGCGTAGTGTGCAGGCTCAAAATACGACACACTTTAAAAATATGTTTTACATCGCCAATTTTACCGAGAGCTCAACACGGAGAGTTTACCATGCAAATATGGAAACAGATTTTCTTGGCGGCACGCAGGGGGCCAGGACATTTGTCGGATAAGCGGAAGACGAAGAAATTGTGCCTTTTGTCGTTATTTAGCAAAATTGCTTTTTTTCTGAGCGCTGGTTTTAGCCGGACATCTTGAAGCCATACGAAGATGTCTAGCACAGTCCACTGGCGAACGTCTCTCGCCCTTTACGTGCCAGGGATGTAGCAGCTAGCACAAGGTTGTCCGCATATGCTATGCTGCTTTTCCGATAGAGTGCGGGAGTCGAAGAGCCTATCGTCATAGACAATATCTCCTGAATAGTAGTGCTTCTGCAAGTCTAACAGATATGACGACAAAAGTCAAACGTACCGTCTCTACCAGCCGGTTGGGTTTAAACGACATTTGAATGACGACAAAATGCAATGCAGACAGACGGAGATGCGTCTTTCAACGATCCATTGCTGTTACTCTTCGAAATTGGGTTAATCGCGTTTTTGACACCTATCAAGGTTGCCAGGCAGTAAGCTCATCCTGGGGCTCACACGTGCGTTTGGACGTCTGTTAGATTAAAATTGATGTGAACAAGGTGACGTTCTCGGCAGCCTCTTTGTGCCGAATAGAGTGACGACGCTTCCAGAGCACGTGCTAGGTAGACGGAAGGACGTCTTGTCGTCGAATTCGCCGGGTGCCACTTGTACGTACAGGCAACATGGATATCGGCCGTTATGTATATGCGATTTCCTCTGCTGTTGGCCAACTTGTAATGAACGCGAGGCGGGCGGTTTTCCAATAAGGTGAGGCTTCCCCCACGTTAGAGGTTTCTGTTACCGTTCATTGAAGAGTGGTTGGATGGTGCTTCATTGGGAGCCGCAAAGCTTCAGCCGGGCTTTCTATAAGTAGAGTTACGCAACTATCATCGTGGGTTCTTTTCGACTATAGCCTAAATATATATATTTGTAGCCGGTTTCGCATGGGTTGCTGTCTAATCTGTCAAACAGCTTACTCTCGTGGTTGGCTTTTTTCTGCCGTATTTCGCTATTTTGGGCCTTATCCCGTTTCGCAGGCTTGCAGAGAAGAACATTATAGTCCTCTATAGCAGGGTCAATATATAAAACAATTCAATTCAATTTCAATTCAAGTGCTCTATTATTTTATTCAAAGGGTTGACAATTATGTACATAGTTATTCACAAAAGTCCTGTATTCAATATATACATTGTGCAATAATAGAAGTATAGAGAACAATTTACTAGATAGTAGGATGAAATAGTACCATTGCGTAACATATGCGGTAGTACAGAATAAGAATATATGACTAGTTCATGGTTTTCAACATTCTCGCCAAACGCCACGAAAACATATTATTAATTCGCTCAGAACGTGCAACTACTTTCGACGATATGGTTTGGGTGCTGCGCAGATTGTTTTTGCGAATATTAAAAAAGATGGAAAGCCTATTCGACCGAGAAATTCGTGCGTACATTTTAAAATCTGCTCCCCAGTGTCGTTCCGATATAGGTGGTAAGTAGAGATTGCTACGCTCAACCTTACATCTCATTGCAACACGTCGAAGGAATTTGGACTGCATTTTTTCAATTGCATCAATATGTTTTTTTAAATACGGGCGCCAGACTTCACAGCTGTAGATGAATTTAGGAACTACAAGGTTATTATAAAGGCGGATATAAAACATTGGGCATTTAATAATGAAACAACGAAATATCATATTGCATATAAGACTAGCAGATTGAATAGTCTGCGTGATGTGAATGTTAAAATCAAGCTCCGGTGTAACCGTTACCCCAAGGTCACGAATGCTGTTTACCCTGGGTATCTCTTGTCCATCAAGTGTGTAAGCGTGGTCTTCCTTCAGACACACAACGGCGCATTTAGGGACCGAAATTATCATATCATTTTTGGCACACCAATCGGAGATGGAGTCAATTGTTTGCTGTAATATTCCCCTCTCGGCTTCTGTGCCAGAACGCCCATAAAGTTTAAGATCGTTTGCGTAGAGTTTATACTTAAGTGTTCCGGGTATAACGTTTTTAAGATCTAAGATAAATATACAGAATAATAATGGGCCTAGACATGACCCCTGAGGCACGCCGGAGGGACACACCCTATACCGACTAAAACTGTTATTATTTACCCGCACACAAAACTTCCGATTCGTAAGATAACTTGATACCCATAAAACAATGTGCTTGTCTATATTTAAGTCAATTAGTTTATGTACGAGTTTAAAATGATTTACTCTGTCAAATGCTTTAGAAAAATCAAAGTAAATACAATCAAATGTTTTCTTGTTGTTAATATAAATGGCCCGATCTTGGACGATTTCAACTAATTGGGTTGCTGTAGATTTGCCCTTGGCAAAACCATGTTGCTGTTCATCAAGCACTCCCTCAGACTGCATGAAGTGAAATATATGATCCACAAGTAATTTTTCAAATATTATACACGCTATTGATAATTGTGCCACAGGTCTATAGTTATCAATATTTGACTTGGATTCTTTTTTATGAACAGGAGTTATTGCAGATTGTCGGAAAACGTCATGCACTACACCTTCTTCGTAGGACCTAGCATACATTAATGAGAGTGGCTCCGTTATAACCTGTGCCACTTTTTTATAAAATATTGGAGGGGGTACAATCTGGGGTAAGGCTACATTTAGATGGAAGTTTATTTATTTTCTTTAAGATATTATGTTCCGACACAAATAAATACCGACACTTTGATGACGTTGGATTTAAAAAAAGAACATGTTCAACGCTAATAAAAAGTGATTAACCACAACCCAAATTGAAATTTGGCCAAGAATACGAACTCTTTTAATATGTAGACTTTAATAAATGAAGACATGTACTTGGCGGTTCTGTGAATGTACCGCAGAAGTTGTAATGTGTCATTGAGGAATACCTAATGCTATATTTACATCCTACTTTCTGCTGCAAATCATCAACGGCTGGTAAGCGGTAGAATTTATGTTTGGAAAAATAAATGCACGTTTGTTGTGTAATTTGCAAAGCTCTGCCACTTCTTGGCAAAATACCGGGCTTGCAATATGTTATGCTGATGATACTTGTGCCACTTAGCAATCAATTTATCCGATATTGTGCGTGTTACTGCCCGATCTACAAACCGTACAACTGGCAGCGACTGATATTGCGACGATATCTAGATACACACTATGAAAAATATTTCTTTAAAAAGGCAACGTCTCGGTGTTTGCGGAAGGATCTTCGCGCGCGGGCGGGAAGCACCGTGAATGTACTGACGCTCATCGTCAGCAGGGTCAGTTTAGCAGCAAGAATAGAAAGGAACAGATGGTGCAAAGCCTATTACTGATCGTTCCAAGTTCCCCTTTTAAACATTATAGATACGCTACTGACCGTTCCACTGCCTCTTTATGAGTTTAGATTTCTTTTTTTCTATAAGGGATAAATGATGTTCTTTGAGGAAAGATGACAACTCTAATTAAGCGTGCTTTATTGTGCCGGAAAAAAAACTTAGTCGTAGAGGCATCATTCCTAATTTGCATCGAAACGGCGTTCACCCATTTCACTGTGGCTGCTGTTTTTCGATTTTTGAGGCTTTTGCGGTTTGACAGTGACATGAGCAGTCTGGGTTTTTAGGATCAAATAGATTGCTTTACTTGTAACGTAAAAAGGCGAGATATACTTAACCGCGCAGGAAACCGATTTTGTCACTTGTTGGCTCCGTATCTTAAGAAGTATGAACAATATTAACCATGATTATTAATTAGACGTGTTATATATATATATATATATATAGTTTTAGATCTGATTGCGTGCCCTCTGTCTGAATAGTTTTCATCATTAAATGCATAATGTTCCCGCTTCCGTACAATTATAAGGCCTGCATAAGCGATCTCAGACGGTATATATATACAAATGCATTTTGTATAAATTCCTGATTGAATATGACAACGTATTTAATGCTTGTTTGTTGACCTTACAAAAACCCTAATTACAGCATATTGTATACTACCATGTGTTCTAACTCAATTCCAGGCAAATACAGGGAAGAAGTCTAATAGCCGTTTACATCCAATATAGGCGTTCGTTTACCAATCAAATGTTGTATTTTCGGAGAATTTTAAGTATATGCTGAAAGTCTATGTGTGATCTTTGCTGTAACACGTCCGGCAGCGTGTGCTACCCCAGTAGTATTAAGCAATACAAGATATAACCTATGTGTACGTATATATAGGCTTACCAATTTGTGGTTTTAATATTCCCATTTTATATAGGTTATGCCTCTACTCATCTACCGTTTATATTAGGCTGTACACGTGCATATATATGCAGGGTCTACATAATATGTATACAAAGTCGTATACACATGCTGCTAGAAGTGCGACGCTCACACTCGTGCGCAATACGTGATAGGGATCGAGCAAAAACAAATTGCCTAGTAGGCCGTTTGTACTTTGCAAACTGGTAAAAACGGTTTTTCTTTAAATTGTGCACATGAGATGGGCAAGGGCTAGATACCAAACGTGCGTTTTTATGACATCAATATGAAAATATGATCACGTCACGGTCGTCGTTATTTCGGATCAACTGCTTTGCAGATCCTCAGCATATTTCGTGATTTATAGTTGCTGTTTCAATGTTCAGGCTTGTTTGTTCGTGTGGATAGGGGACGGCTTAAACCGACGGCCATACTAAGGTATGGCTGTCTTTCAGAATATCTCTCTCTCTCTCTCTCTCTCTCTCTATATATATATATATATATATATATATATATATATATATATATAGAGAGAGAGAGAGAGAGAGAGAGAGAGTCGAACGGACGCTATTGTGGTGTTTCCTCATCATCATCATCATCATCACGTACACATTTTGCATCTGCAAAAATCCTACTTTGCCAATGCAGTTAGTAAAGCGGAGGGTCGACCGCGAGTCTGATGTGTGAGATTTAATGGACGATTATGGTAGGCAACAAAATGGGGCCATCATACGGACAAAAACTACCTGTTTAGAGAGCAATAGATAGAAATAGAGATAAGATAACCTTTCGCAGACGACATCGATGCTAGTCGAAGTCGAGTTGTGTACTTCCGCGAAATGTAGCCTGCCCACTCTCGACCATAGCGCTGATGCGCTTCCGCAGCGCTTTCGCGGTCGGGGGTCCATTAGTAGCCGATCACCGACAAGTCCTTGAAGTGCGCGGACGTCGACGACCGCCCGCTTCTACACCTGTGCGGCAGAGTACAGTCAAAAGCATACGCAGCATTGGTAGTAGCCGTGGTCGTAAGCGCGGCGATAGTGGTTTATGCGGGACTGCTGAATGTACACTATAGTATTTCGGAGCGAGGTTGTTCCAAAACAGGGGGAGGGGGATGTGGGAAGAATAGTGGGGAGAATGGTGGGGAGGTGGGTGGAATGGGCGCAGCTCAATGGGGTTGATGTTATTCGATGATGAGACTGACTCCTTGGCTGAGACTGACTGCCAGTTCGTCTATGCCATCGTTCGTTTCCGAGACGACTCGTCATCGTTCCAGTGACATCCGATAGATCCATCACGCCGGAAACCCTCACCGCACGCCGCGAGGGGGGCAACACGGGGGAAGGGCTGCCGGCCTGCCGGACTGCCGCCCGTCTGCATGCGAGAAGCATCTAGGATTCTCGTCATGGCGAAAGCGCGGGTCATGCGTCGGTCTCGGTCATCGATGACCAGAGCAGAGCTGCTGTTACAGCGTCAGAGGGAAACGTCGTCCGCAGTCCCTGCCGCGCACTTCAAAGGCTACGCACCCCCTGTCCACACACGTACATACATATATATATATATATATATATATATATAAATATACACAACAACCGACTGCGGCATCATGTGTACCAACGAGTCGGCGGCTCCTTAGGACGCCTGAACGACGCATCGTATCTTTCTTCTCGTCCTTTCGTCCCTTCGATAGCCAGCCGCCAGCCAGCCCTTCCTCAACTCGGGCAGCCCGGAAACCAAAGCCTTGTAGTGGTTGTCGTCGTCGTCGTTGTTGTTATCATTGTTGCTGCTGCTATTGCTGCTGTTGTTGTTGTTGTTGTTGCTGCTGTTGCTGTTGTTGTTGCCGTTATTGTTGTTGTACGCCAGACATATATGCTCTTCCCCTCTGCTCGCGTACGCCCGCTTGACCACGGCCGGCTGTCTCACCGCGCTTCTAGCTACTAGACACATATTACACATTGGACAACACACACACACAGTAGTCGTACCCTAATTCCGTGTCGTTTATGCTATAACGGCTCGAAGCATGATAATAATGATAATGATGATGATGGTGGTGGTGGTGGTGATGATGACGACGACGGCGGCGGCGATGGCGATGATGATGATGACCATGATGACGTTTACGCCCTTTGCCGCCCTACATCGAGAGCAAAACAGGCAACAGCATAGACGGCGGCGTCGGGAGCAGCGGCAGCAGCAGCAGATGGATTCAAGACGATGGAGGAACCACGCGTATAATAGTTTTTCGAGTGTCCAGCAGCCAACGGATGCGGTACCACGGGCGGCGCTAAAACGCAAAGGCGTCTTTGCGCGTCCGCTCCTTTGTGAAAACAGCGTCCGGCAGCGATGGCGGCCGGGCCCGGCGGTAACATGACGCACCACGACGAACAGCAGCACCAATGGGTCCACCGGCACCCCCTCCGCCCCCCCCCCCCCCCTAAATCGCCGTCTCATCTGTCGGGAGAGATCCCTCCCTCCCTCCATCCTCCGTCGAGTCCCCGATTGCCCTCGGCATGCTGCCTGCTGCTGTTCTGCTATCTGTCCCGCTGTCGTGTTCCGTTCATTCGAAGGTCCAATTCCCGGACGCATGCGTCCTCCTCCTGGTCTCGTTGCCGCTCTGCCTGCCGAACTGCTTCAACACGGTCGGTGGTGGAGATGATGGGTCGGACGACGTGTTGGTTGGATGCTTGCTTGGTTGCTTGGTTGGTCGTCGAGGGCGCGTCAAGTTGTTGTATTTTGACGGCAAACAGCTTCGACAAGACACCACGAGACCAGAGAGTCGAGGCAAGCGAAGCGACAAGAAAGGTTTGCCCCTGCCCCCCGTTGCGGGCGCGCCTACGTGCAGCATAGGAACATTATTATGTATGTCTATCGGTCTCGACACCCCGTTGTCGGTGGGTGGACGGTTGATGCAATGGACGACTCGGACTGATGGACTGAAGACCAGGGCCAGAAGCCTTCAAGTAGTCGGATGACGACGACGACGACGACGCTTGAAGCCGGCGTCATCAATGTCCCTCACCCGGTACGGGGCTATAGGCGAACACAAGCCAACCTGTTGTGGCTGGCATCACGGGGCTGGCACCACCAATAGCCGGTAATAATAGCTGTTTTTTGGGCGGTAGAAGCACTGATGATGGCGATGCTGATGCTGTTGCTACTACTACTACTACTACCAGCACAACTGACGGCCTACTCACCTGCGTCCGTCGTCTACAACAACCAAGCCGAGACGCTTGGGTACACAGCGCCCGTAAGGACGCTCATGAGAGGTATCATGATTCGTAGCGTCATCGTAGGTTAGGCTATCATATCGTTGGGTGACAACGCAACGCAAACAGAGACAAACCGCCTCTTCGTTCTTTCCTTCCTGGCACGCACGCATGCACTCAGCCAGGCGCCAAACCAACTCCACAAGAGCACAACATACACACGCATATCCACGCATCTTCTAGTCGCGAGTGTAAAATTGCAGGGAATGACCAGCCGGTCGAGGCTCAATGGTTCGGTGCTGCTCTAGCAGCTGCGACTATTGATGATAGTGAGTCAAGTGATGGGCGAACTTCAACGTGCTAGCCTCGCTCGATAGGTTTTATCCGTAAGTGGCCAGTGACATTTCTCTGCAGATGACTACTGCTATAGTGTGTGTGGGCCAGCGAACACCTCGAACACTCAACATTTGAGAGTGAAAATGTAGCAACGTCTTAAATTGCCCTATCTAGTGACAAGGTTATTGGCACGACGGGTACGTGGGTGGGGTGGGGGGGGGGGAGTGGAGGGACATCGCACGCTGACGGGGTGGATGACAACACTTGCAATATGCTATGATCCCGCGGCGAATGCAAATATTTGTTCCTCAACTCCTCTTGTAAAGTACAGCAAATTGAATTAAATTGACGTGCTTCAGTAAATCGTTTGGCAGGTCACGACGTTTTTGAAGATTTGTTCGCAAACGCTGCAATTGTAGCATTTGCAGCAACATTCATGCCATAGACTACACAGGCTAATGCATTTCTAAGTACCACTCTTGTATTGGCGCTAATTCTCACTTTCGTCAGGTTTACTGGTGCTGACCCATCACTTAGGCTGTCGAGCCCGGTGGCGTGGTGGCATGCGTCTGCGCCTCGCGACCGGAGGACACACTAGATAGGTGCGCGGGTTCGAGTCCCGCCGCTGCACATTTGTATTTATGGGGGTCCGTCTGTGAAGCACTTTGCAAAGCAGTCCCATGGACTTGGTTAAATCTTGGCTGAGAGTCACCCCCAAAAGTATTTTTTTTTTGCCATCACTTAGGCTCTTAGGTGAAACGCCCTCTTTTGTTTGTGCTGCTTGCTCTTGTTATGGTGATTTATCCCGATACTATAACTACTCGCCATACAGTAAATACCCGCAAAACAATTCGAAACAGGCGTTGACTAGGAAAATTTGCAGCACATTGCAGCTGCCACACATGCCTGTAGTCAATTAGCCCAATTACACTGGTTTGTTCTCCTTCAAAGAAGACAATCAGACATGTTCACTGGCGTTTTGCTGTCGATGGGCGGCGAGCATCATTGACACATATGTAAAGCCAGCCCGACTGCACTGCTCGACCGATGCCGCGGGCTGGCGAACAAAATTGCAAGAACATCTGTAGCTTTCTACAGCTTTGCGAGTGCGCATCAAAGTGCGTGCGTTCCTTCTCTGTCTGGGCACGGGCCGGCTTCACGTGGCAGCATGTCGGATTATTCAAGGATTACTCTACTACGCAGACACGGCAAAGTCTTCTGCAAGTCTTCGGCAGCCATTCGGATGTCGGAGAAAGCTCGGCGAGAGCACGACGCGGCACACCGGCAAAAGAAGGAAAAAAAAATAGGCTGGAATGGATTTCGTCGTAGCCAGAGGCCAGAGGCCATTGGCATCTTTACAGCTCTCTCTCTCTCTCTCTCTCTGGCTTTTTAGGCGGCCGGCGCAGAAGAGAAATAGCAGTAGCAGTAACAGCAACAGAGAGCCGAAAACATGTTACAGCGGAATGAGTGATCTAAAATACCGTTGACAACCGTAAGCATACGACACAGACATTGCTAGCTTCAAAGTTTCAAACGCGTGTATAAGATTCAGCTGGGGTAACTAATATTATGTGCCTGTCTAGCCCATTTTTGATTTCCTTAACAAGCAAAGGCTGTCGGTAATTATTAGCTGTTAACAAAGCCGGCTACAATTAATTTATGTTCTTACATTCATACGACGTTCTTTTCGATTGTTACATTTTGATCAATTTATATAGATTCTATACATATACCTTTCAGGCTGAAACAACACACCTTTCAGGCTAAAATAGAGATCAAGCTTTCCTACGCGCTCTGCACGTACTTCTTAGAAACGTTGCGAATATTCCGAAATGCATATGAAGGTCTTACACATTATTGGCAATATATGCGCATATTAACATTCGCAAATATCCGTATAAACTCGTATTCTCATTTATTCGCATACTATATGCCCATATTTCCATAAATGTGCACGAATTCATATGCTTGCCATTGTTAACTACGACACACAAAAAGCTACTGGAACGTTGCGAACAACTGTATGTAACGAGTTTGTTTGTATCTATATATGTTAGGAAAGCGATTGCTATTGGAAATCAGTTGAAACCCATTGATATTGGATACTAGCTTACCCAAGAAAGCTCTTTCGATTATACCGTGTATTTATACTTTTTGTACTTAAAATATGTACTGTGTAATTGTAATATTGTATTTACAATACACTCGTCTCGAGACCAACAGATAACTGGTACATGTTCGTTACATTTTTTAACATCTATTTCTTTCAAGGTGAATCTAACACCTGGGGGTATTATCTTAATCGTCTGTTGAGACTTGATCTTAAAGTGAAAAATAGGCAAGAAAAGTCCGCATTAGGTGCCGATAGAGATGATAACAGCATCATATCCCGCCGAAAAGTCGTAAAAACTCCGAATATGTTAGTTTTGAGCGTTGTGAGTAGTCGTAGGGTAATTATTTTGAGGTATTTGGCTTGCAGGCTAATAAACTACTTTATTATTTGCGAATTCTCTTCTAAGCGACTATGTCGCATCTTCTGACCGTCCTTATATATTCTTCAGAATTTTCTCACGAAGACGACGGTGTGCTTAGTTTCTATAGGGGGACTGGTTGCCTCGCAACAGCACATTTTATGCTCCAATGTCAGGCAAAAACACCAGTGTTCACTCTCACTCCGAAACAAGATTTCTCAGAGACCATGTTCCATTGGAAAAAATATTTGCTTTAACGAGCTCTACAATTACTTATATCGATTACGAAAATGTTTTGTTACACCCTGTATATATATATATATATATATATACACATATATACATCGGATAAGATTAGCAGATATATATATATATATATATATACATCGGATATAAGGATAGCAGATATATATATATATATATATATATATATATATATACATATATGCATCGGATATAAGGATAGCAGATAGGCGCAAAGGATTTATATAACAAGACACCAGTGCTGCTGTTTGCTGACGATATGGTAGGACGGGGCACTAGCGAAGTTCATTAAGTAATGAATGCATATGGGGAAGCAGCGGAGATACCGAACATAATATTTAATGAAAGTAAAAGCGCAATTTCAGTATTCAGTAGGGAGTATTTAGTTAGGAGGGAAATAAAGCTTGTATTACAGGGGGGGACTTTCTAAGTCAGTACAAGTTTTGTGGGGGTTAATGAATAAAAAGGATGATTTTTTAGAGGAAGAAGAAATATTTCGAAGGAAGAAGGCTGAAAGAAGACGAAATTCAGTAATATGCAAGGGCCTTAACAAATGTGTTCAATAAAAAGATAATAACAAGAAATATATGAACGGCTATGTATGTAGCAGCATTGACTTTTGCTAATGTCCCTTTGATCCGCAACGCAAGGTTTGAAAAGAACTTAAAAACATAAACATAGAAGTGATAACACTTGAATTGGGTTGCCGTTTCGATTGCGCCAGGGGTATTTCTTGAGGGGAGAGGGGAATGTAAAAATGTATACAAAGGGAAGTACAAAGTAAGCTAAGATTTAATATTAGGATTAATGTCACAAATAAAATGGGTTAAACGGATGCAACTGGTAAACTGATTTTTTTTTTAGTATTTGTCTAGAATTGATTGCATGGTGCGAGTAGAGTTTGCAGCTAAGGAGATGGGGTGCAATAGTCAGCAAGTGGCAAGAGCGAGGGTATCGGAGAAACTTGTGAAAGTTAGGATAAAGAAGTCATATACGTACAAATGGAAATTAGCGATGGGTTTCAGATCGAGCTTGGCAGATATATATGGAAAGAAAAGCGGAAAAAGGGCGGGGTAAAATATGTATACGATAATCCAAGAGCGAGTGGGCTATTGGCAAATGCCAGTACAGGGATGTTGGATACAAGAATACAACGAGCTAAATATAGGAAGGGGGAAAGTACAGAAGTGTCGGGTTAGGGAATGAATCCATTCAACGTATTATAAAAGAATATACGGCCTTGGGGGAAGCAGAGTTATAAACCGGTCGAAGTTACTAATTTTAGAAGCTAATGTTGGAATGGACCAGGTCGATATTACAAAGAAGATGTTGTCCCAGAGGAAGGCAAATACTCGGTATATAAATCTATTGGAAAATACATTGATGATGTGAATGTGTATGTAATACAGATTCTGCCGCTCTAAGCGCGCCTAATATAATTGGATGACATGCTTATTTAGGTATACATGGCAAGCGAATAATAGACAAATCATATATATACATATATATATATATATATATATATATATATATATATATATATATATATATATATATATATATATATATATATATGGCAGTATTGATAGCGATTTTATTACTAGGTAGATCAAAAAGTTCGTAGCATGGAATACAAGCAAAAGACGGACAAAGACCACGAATATGTTCAGTGTAGTCCCCCCTCCCGAAACTTAACGCATATAGTCCAACTGTCCTCACTAGTCCATATGCCACGACAAAATATTCAGAATCTTTAGACGCAAAATACGCGTTTACGGCTCATATCACATAGCTGTTGCTCTGATATCTCTTTCCGGAGGGATACTTCTTGAGGCTTACAGAGAGATAATGGTTTCAATGGAACCAGATGCAGAAAAAATGGCGGATACTCGACAAGTTGGAACCTCAGTTTGCATAATTTGACCATGGCGGAAAGATATATGTAGGCGAGCGTATTGTCGAGGTAAATCGGCACAATCATCTTCTGCATCGCAAATCGTAGTGCTATGATTCGATTCTTCAGCTAATCCAAGAGTGTTGCGTAGTACTGCCCAGTGATTGCCATTCCTGTAGAAAGGTAGTCAGCCAATATAATGCTGATACTATTAAAAACGGTGGCCTACATTTTTCCGGTCGAGATGTGCCTGTTTAGGCCGGTGGGAGGCCTTTCGCCGCGTGATGTGGCCCCAAAACTCCCCGATGGCATCTTCTCGCTCTAGAGTGAAGTGATGGATCCAGATTTCGATCCAAAAAAATCAGAAGATTTTGTCCCAAAAGTCCCAAATTGCTCTCCAAATGTGACCTGCGCATCAGTTTTTGCTCCATGTTTAACTTGTGCGATAGCCACTTTGGTTAAAGAAAATCCCAACGAAAATATGTCATTAAAGTTCGTAGAATAGAACTATCATTATATAAGCATATGTGTTTAGAAAAGTTGTAGTGAGTGAGGGAACAAATTCGCCAAAATTGGTCCAGCGTTCTTCTATACCGGCTCAATGATCAACTCGATTGGCACACTTGGAACGACTTACCTAGACTTAGTTGTCGGTTTATAACGATTCGCGGGTGACTGTTGTTACCGTGTTGTTTGCGCGTATAGCAACGTATGCACGCATATAACCTCGTTGACAGCAATACCTAAACTAGCTGCCAAATTATCAATCAAAACTAGCTAAATGAGTATATTTGAGCAACACGGGTTTCAAGCTCCAAGTAGCTGCTTTTTTTTCGGCCGACTTTCAACCAACATTTACCACCCACGGGACTGCTTTTTCATTGCTTCGTAAGTCGGACTCCATAAAAACAGATGTGCAACGGTGGAGCTCAATCTTGTGCAACTCTGTATCTCCTACAGTCGCGAGGCGCACCCGAATGCACTACGCTATCGCGCTCGACAACTCCAAGAAAGACAACTCCCTTTGCATGCTGGAATCTATTTCGAAGCCGTAATCGAATCAACTATACTAATGGTAACTGGTGGCAACGAAGAAGAAGAGCACGAGCAAGCGATAAGCCTCGGCCGGAGGCTATCCATCCGGTCAGTCTCAAAATCAAATCTTCGAGGATTTTCGGCCGACAATTGACCAAATTAGCCTTAGGAATAAAGAGATGAGGAGAAGATAGCGCCACAGGCTGCCCCTGCACATTTGAAAGGACGGCATCGTTCGCTAAGTTCGCCGCTAAGATCGCCGCCGATGCTCAGTAGTGAATCGGCAGATCGGTCGATGCCGTCACCACCGTTTGAGGTGTCAGTTCTTCAAAGCTCTTCTTGACTTCTTCTCTGGCTTCGCTCTGTGCCTACTGAGCTCCTAGCGGTGCTACGGGGCGCCTACACGGGCTACAGCGTCTGCAGCGTCGATTTTACCTATGCATATCTCATTTATGTCTGCCGTTATATAACACTAGCGCGAGACTCGTCACCAGCTCATTCGTGGCATTTTGTGGCCCTGAGAGATTTTGTAATGGGCGAACCAGCGGCGCTAGCGCCAGTGTGTACACAGGTTGCCGCATATTGGTGTCTCCTCTGATCTAGTGCATAGAATTCACTGGTTGGTGGGTTGGCCACCCACAAATCGCCGTGGGGCAAGTCGTAAAAGAGATTGGCGTAAATAAATCTTTATTAATAGCTGCGCTTGGCCTAGTGCATGCAAGTGATATATATAATATATATTATATAATATATATATATAGTATAGATATATTAATCATAAAAATATATAGTATATATACTAGTATTATATATATATATCTATATATTATATTTATATATACTAATATATATCTCTATCATCTAATCTATCTCTATCTCTCTCTACTTTCTCTATATCTAGCTCCTCTCTTCTACTATATATATATTTAAATAAATTTATATATATATCTTACCTATATAATTGAGCAAATTCAGCATGATCATACCAAGAAACAAGCAAATATGACAGGAGAAGACTGAATTTGCCGAAGGATCTTATAGAAGATGTTTAAACTTGTTTAATGGGATTTTTTCTTTTAGGTGGTAGATTTCCACTGGCTAGTTGGTGACGGCGGCCTGTACATTAATTTCGAAATTCCGCGCCTGCGTACTTCGAATTTAATTCGAAACTGTCTGCGTTGAGTGTGATTGAAGTTTGCTCAGTAAAGTTCTTCTAACTTTCGAAAGGCAGCGCCCGCTTCGCAATTATAGGCTACAAGGTGCACTATGTGGTTTTGGAAGCGGACCTGCCAATGTTATGTTTCAGCTGCCAACGCGCGGGTCATATAACAAGTAAATGCGCGATGCAACGGATATGTCGTAAATGCAGAGCAGCAGCAGAGTGGTTGCACCAATACCCTTAGGTGTGTGAATTGCAAAGGTGCTCACTCTCGGCAGGGTCATCTTGCATATTGCCCAGTCTCTTCTACCAGAAGAAGCACAATCGCATCATACTAGAAGTTCGAACCTTTCAACGAGTACGGGTGGTTTATTCTACAGCCATCCTTGGAGAGACGAGTCGGAGATGCCGAGGTTATCCCCTCAGACTGCTGTAGCAAAGCTGTTAAGAAGTCAAGTCGGTATGCGGGAATTTATGTTTGCCCAAATTTGGGGGAACATATCAAAATGGTAACAGGGGTTCTACAACCGCTGATGACCTTGCGCCCGCTGGCAAAAGAAAAACTCAGAAACTCATAATGTCAGATAATAGGTTCTCATTGCAAGATCCCGGAGTTCCCTTGATTTCTTCCACAGGTAGCTAGATGATAGCTCACATTTGTTTTGAACACGTAAAGATGATACGTATGATACCAAAGACAGAATGAATGATTGAATGATTGTGTGTGATGCCTTCTGAAAGTCTTAAATGATGTCCTGTAGTATTTCGCTTCACAACGCGCAAAGTGTCTCACGATTGCTTGCGGACATCATACGCTCACACTTTAGGGTGATCCAGAAGGTCTCAGACTCGAAAAATTGTCTAGTCCGGTCAGTCCCCAGAAACTCAAGAAAGTTGGCACTTCCAAGGAAGATTTGATGAGGGACTAATTGCAAAATTAATCGATGGTGGTGTGATTGAGCTCTGCAAGACTCATAAGCTACCTACAATATATTTGGTGTTGAGTCCGACCATGTAGAGGCTCTGAGCGATAAGCATCTCTGCGCACCGACGGATTTGAGGTAGACTTATTCCCCTGCTGAATCGTCCCCTGTAGAGAGCTTTGATGTGTCAAGAGACGATACATGCCGCGCAGTGGAAAGTTTTTCTGGAAGCCTTGCTGCAGGTCTAGCTTTATCAGACCAAGGCTTGTCCAAGATTCATTATTCTGAGCAATGGGTTTAAGAGCGGGGGCTCTGGCCAATGCGCTTGCCAAATTCATCAAGATTTTACTACGGGAGGATCCGCCAACGCATCTTTTGCCCATTCTTTTTTGGAGCAAGGTTGTTTGCCTTTAAATATAAGGATGGCACCACCCGCCTTATCGCATTCATATGTACACTTCGTAGGGTAGCAGCGGAGATTGCTTGTTAGGGGAATTTAGTTTAAAAGAAAGATCTAAACGGCGCTTGACTTGACACTTTCTAAGGGCACCTTCAATGCCATTACATACTGTGGGAATATAGAACTCCAACTCAACTGCCGTTAATGAAACACGTTATACTTTTACAGTCGAGCCTGCAGCATGGCGTCTCGTTTGTTGGCGGACCACTAATTTGAAGTATGGTCTTTGTATGATGGCCTGTTAGCTGGTGATCTTGTAAGGGTAGCTCGTAATATTTAGAAGACACTGGATTTTGCCACGAGGAGCAGCTTTTTCAGACTGCATCAGGACAAACAGGCAAAAATGGCCTTACTAGGTGTACGACTTCTTAGTGACCGAAAAAAATAAATGGTGGTGGGCCCCAAATGGTGGTGGGCACCCAAATATGTGGTGGGCTGGTTGAAATCGTCTTCAAGTCGCTTGAGTCATTTGGGGTCACATCGAAGCTTGTTTTTTTTAATGCTGCTTCTTTTGAAATAACTAATCGTATACAAGTAGTGTGGGGCTCCAACCCACTAAAAAACAGTCATGTCCTCCTCCCCCCCCCAGCAGGGAGTGCTGTTAGCATTACTACAAACTACTGAGGGGGGCGAGGTATAATAGCCCGGTTTACTGGTCGCGCCGGCCCCCTGAAACCAGAGAGGGCGTCGATATGCGCATGCGGTTAACCCGTTCTTTCTCGGTTAAAACACGCCTGATGACGGTCGCGGCGTCAAAGTCCTGGTCTGCTTTGTTTAATCTAGTTCTACTAGATGCAGTTTGCTCGCCCCGCCTTCCGCGTCCGTGGCAAAAGAACGCTTAGGCAGTCCAGACGCTGTCTCGGTCGCAGCACCTTGGTGGTCGCATAAATGTCTGGCGTCTGGGAAGGGCGTCAAGAACACTACAATAGATGCCTTGGCTGTCGAACGGCGACGTACTCTACTATAGGATTCTAAGGAACGTCTCTTAGCGCGCACTGGAACACTCCCTCCTGGGGACTTGATTTTGCAAGCTAGTAGGACCGCGCCATTGAAATATATACGTTTAGCCAATCTTATTGATTCCTTCCTTCTGATGAGTGAGGTGGACAACGCACGCCTTCGAACAGTTTCTTTTACTGGCGCTGGTGCAAGACTCAATGCTCTACTAAGTGCTCCCGTTGGAACTCTCCTAGAAGACTTTGTCGTCACGATCTGCGTCGGTCTTCGTCCTGGAACACGACTAGTCGAGAAATATGAGTGCAGGTGTGGCAACACGGTCTCACCATTAGATCAGCATGGCTTATCCTGGATACGGGCGCAGCGGGCGTGCATGGTAGCTATCACGTGCCCGTTTTGTATTCTGGCGAAGATCTCCTTAGAATGGTTTCTTAAAGAGAGGCGGCATTTCCGCACTATATTTTTTTAGTTTCTATAGCTGAGTTACATATACATAAGGCAGAGTACATATATAAATACATGATGCGGTGGCTGAATACAGTCGAACTGTCTTGGTGGGCTGTCTGAACGGATCCGGTATGCGTGTGTCATGTGTCGTGGTTGGTATCCAACGAAAGTCTGTTTCAAGTACAATGTAAGCAGACACCAACTATAAAAGTCGTATACTACAGGTAGTTCAACAAGTTCTTAGAATGAAAACCAAGAATTTTCCAAATCTTGTTTTTAAATTTTTTTTATTCGATATGCTCCTCGAGAAGCTCAATACACTTTTCCCACCGAGATTTCAGAGCATTTATACCTCTTGAGTAGAATTCCGCGTCTTTAGAATAAAAATAGGCATTGACCTCTTCATTGCTGGAAAAACGCTTTCCACCGAGACTATTCTTCAAATGTCCGAAGAGGAAATATTCAGAGGGGGCCAGGTCTGGAGAATAGGAAGGTTGTTCAATAAGTTCGAACCTCAGTTGGGCCAGTTTTGCCGTTGCTTGCCGCGACTTGTGTGCGGGAGCATTGTCCTGGTGAAACAGGACAACCTTCTTCTGCAAAGCGGGCCGTTTCACGATGAGTTCTTGCATCAGGCAGTCCAACAGTCTTGCATAATATTCTCCCGTGATCGTTTTACCGCTCTCAAGGTAGTCACCAGAATTATTCCACGTTGGTCCCAAAAAACCGTAGCCATCATCTTTCCGGCCGATTCCGTTATCCGCACCCTCTTCGGAGGTCCTTCACCAGGTGCACACCATTGACGAGATGCTTCTTGGGTCTCGGGAGTGTAGTGATGGACCCAGCTTTCATCGACGGTCACGAATCTGCGCCAAAAACCCGAAGGATTTTTCGACATCTTGGCCAAATTTCGCTGTGAAGCGGAAACACGCGCGTCTTTTTGGCCTTGGTTGATCAAATGCGGCACCCATTTTGCTCTGAGCTTTTTCATCTTCAAGTTTTCGTGCAGGATGAAATGCACTCTACCCAAACTGATCCCCAAGGCCTCCGCTATCTCCCTAATGTTCACTCGCTTATCTGCGGCAACGATTTTCCGCACTTTTTTCACGTTTTCCTCATCAGTTGCCGTTTTTGGGCGTCCTGAACGTAGTTCATCCTCGGTGCTCCTGCGACCCTCTTTTTAACTCATTAATCCAGTTGGAAACAGTGGCAAAACATGGCGCAGAGTCACCGTACACCTCGTCTAACTCAGTTTTCACTTGGGTCGCATTCCAACCTTTGAAATAAAAATGCTTGATAACCACTCGAAACTCTTTTTTCTCAATTTTTCAAAATCACGCCGATACGTTGCACGGGAAAAGCGATCAAACGAAATCGCAACGGCCAATCACCATAATATTTTGACTGCTAGCATTCGAAAAGTTGCCGTTTCCAATAGCGGTGAAAGCGCGCCAAAATTCGAATTCTGAAAAGCTCATTTTAAGAAATTGTTGAACTACCTGTACATAGTCGGCATTTACAAGTGGAAACGCCTATGTATACCGATGATTTATTATTGTTTTCCCGAAGTCGCTTTCACTTGCAGCAGTCGCTTGTAACTCTACAGGGCTATGTAAACCAATGCGAGCAAGACAAAAGCGATGAAACTCCGACGAGGAGGAAGACTGGCCAAAAGCGATGAGCTCCGACTGAATTGAGAAATAGTCAAAATCGTTCCATACTTTCCCTGCCTGGGGGTCATGTTTTCTTCACGTGGCACAAGCTTCTCCAGGCATGTTGAAGAAAGAGTCCGAAAAGGCCTACAATCCTTTTACAGTGTCAAGGACTCATGCAGACTGTCGATGAAGGTTGCTGTTAACCTGTTTAACCTGAAGATTGCACCCACATCATCTCACGGTGTTCAGGTGATCTGGCCATATCTTACGAGATCGAACCTAAGGGTGTTTGATTAATTCAAAGCCAGTTTTCTAAAGAAAGCATAGAACGAAATGGCTGACATCGGCCCGCTGTTTTATGAAACGAGAGCAATGACGTCGGATTTCTGGAGAGCCTGCAGTTATGAGAACCGGCATCTAATCACCAGATTTGTCATCCACGGCTTCCATCTGAAGATCTGTGCGCGCGAGAAGTTTCGTGAGATCTCGCCGGAGTGTATATGTAAACTCTGTGGCTGCCCGTGTGATCTATATCACCTTCAGCGTTGTGAAAGAGCAATTACGCTGTCCCAACTCTGGAAATGCGATGTCTATGATGTATATTCGTAAACCAAGCATTTGGTTAATAATAAAACTACTACTAGTTAAATTATCGGTTTTTCCTCAATAGAAATTAGAATGGTTTACTTTCTTTTACTTCGGTCACTTTTTTAACACTTAACACATAAAGAATATCAATATTGATTTACGAGATCACCTTAGAATGTTTATGTGTGTATATAAGTGAATGGATTAGTTAATTGTTTGTTTAACATGCATATCTAAATACACATGTTTTTTTTAATCGGAGGAACTTAGAACGACAGGCATATATATATATATATATATATATGTACGTTACTTTATGGAGAATGCTAAATCATACCGCTTAGTTCTTTGCGGATGTGATTGCCATTAGGAGAAACGTTAACACGGAAGTGGCATACAACAGTCAAATCAGGTTATCTGTTAGTGACATATATATATATATATATATATATATATATATATATATATATTAACAGCGTATTTGCAACATAGTTTGAAATAATTAAAGTAGCATAAAACAAGTGTTTAAGATCATTTATTTTAATTTTAAGATATATCAAATGCAATTTTTCGAAATCCAATGAAATATACTTTCGGAAATGAGGTGACCTTTTTGGCTTTTACAAGCTATTTACTTATTTTATTTTTCACTTAAATGCATGAATGTACGCTTCAATGTCGGTCTTTGGTTTAGCGCACATCTTATTCTTTAAAAGAAAACCTACAAGAGTTCGTACGTCTAAGCTCTTGCATCAGCTGAACCTTATGTGGATGTATCGCTAGATCCGACTTCCAACTACATCAAGTAGTTGAGGCGTGCAAAAAGCCCAGTTGTTGGTTTATCGTGGTTGGTGATCATTCTAGCCTAGGTTGACGAGACAAATTCCAAATAAAGGCCAAATCTGTCAGACCGATGTTTCCGGCCAAGATCAAACGAGCGCTCCGTTGTCTTCAAACGGCTTGCACACCACGTACTGAAACTGACCTGCGAAACTCTTGCACAAGTTAACGAACGGTGTTTTCATAAGTTAAGGTTGAGTTGCACCAAAAAGCTCGCCAGCATGCCCGTACAGACGCTGCCTTTTCATCATCACCCGTTCACAGATTCTACACGCTCTTCTGCCGTGTAACGCTCCAACTCGGCAGCCCTACACAGTTGTGCTTACGAGGAGCACATATCGCGGAGATAGCACCGGTGAACGCAGAGGAACTTTTAAAAGGCGCCAGCTGATTATACGAACCACTTCTTAATATCAAATTGTCAGCTCATAGATATAGATATATATATATATATATATATGAACTGGCAATTTGGTATGGAGAGGGTCCGTAATAGTGGGTGTAGTGAAAGCTCTTGCAGTTAGACTGTTTGGCTTCCTTAACGGCGTCCTTAACTTCAGCTGCGCTAAATCAGGTCACCAAATACGACCGAACACGTAGAAATGTGGAGGCAACAAATCGACGCCTGATTTTTACTTTTACGTGTAGTGGTCTAGAACGCAGGCTGTGTCGTGCGACACAAGCAACATCGCAGTAATCGTGGCAACATAGAATGGAGATGGAGGGCAAGGAATCATTCTTTACAAGAAAGTTTCTCAAATCGGCACAAATAGAGTCTGGCTGGGCGTGGCTGAGAGTGCTTTCGTTAAAATATTAGTTGCGTAAATCGAACGGCGGACTATCTATCTGACCAGCTTGATTTGTAAATGTGCTCTTATTCCTAAATTCTCTTATTCCTAGGCCGCAAGCCGCTTCTGCTACGTTGCTTAGAACTGCGCTTGATAGTGGCTTTGGAGTAACGTGTGTTTTTCAAGTTGCAAATAAAATTATCATTCTATGCATATCTAATACTCTGTGTGTGAAATAGCGTACTATACTGAGCGCAAAACTGTACCATAACAAACCCAACAAACAATTATTTATATATATATACAGGTAGTTCAATAAGTTCTTAGAATGAAAACCGAGAATTTTCCATATCATGTTTTTAAATTTTTCTTATTCGATATACTCCCCGAGAAGCTCAATACACTTTTCCCACCGAGATTTCAGAGCTTTCATACCTCTTGAGTAGAATTCCGCGTCGTTAGACTGAAAATAGGCATTGACAGCAGCCTTAACCTCTTCATTGCTGGAAAAACGCTTTCCACCGAGACTATTCTTCAAATGTCCGAAGAGGAAATAATCAGAGGGGGCCAGGTCTGGAGAATAGGAAGGTTGTTCAATAAGTTCGAACCTCAGTTGGGCCAGTTTTGCCGTTGCTTGCCGCGACTTGTGTGCGGGAGCATTGTCCTGGTGAAACAGGACAACCTTCTTCTGCAAAGCGGGCCGTTTCACGATGAGTTCTTGCTTCAGGCAGTCCAACAGTCTTGCATAATATTCTCCCGTGATCGTTTTACCGCTCTCAAGGTAGTCGACCAGAATTATTCCACGTTGGTCCCAAAAAACCGTAGCCATCATCTTTCCGGCCGATGCCGTTGTCCGCACCCTCTTCGGAAGTCCTTCACCAGGTGCACACCATTGACGAGATGCTTCTTGGGTCTCGGGAGTGTAGTGATGGACCCAGCTTTCATCGACGGTCACGAATCTGCGCCAAAAATCCGACGGATTTTTCGACATCTTGACCAAATTTCGCTGTGAAGCGGAAACACGCGCGTCTGTTTGGCCTTGGTTGAGCAAATGCGGCACTCATTTTGCTCTGAGTTTTTTCATCTTCAAGTTCTCGTGCAGGATGAAATGCACACTACCCAAACTGATCCCCAAGGCCTCCGATATCTCCTTAATGTTAACTCGCTTATCTGCGGCAACGATTTTCCGCACTTTTTCCACGTTTTCCTCATCAGTTGCCGTTTTTGGGCGTCCTGAACGTAGTTCATCCTCGGTGCTCCTGCGACCTCTTTTTAGCTGATTAATCCAGTTGGAAACAGTGGCAAAATATGGCGCAGAGTCGCCGTACACCTCGTCTAACTCAGTTTTCACTTGGGTTGCATTCCAACTTTTGAAATAAAAACGCTTGATAACCACTCGAAACTATTTTTTCTCAATTTTTTAAAATCACGTCGATACGTTGCACGGGAAAAGCGATCAAACGAAATCGCAACGGCCAATCACCATAATATTTTGACTGCTAGCATTCGAAAAGTTGCCGTTTCCAATAGCGGTAAAAGCGCGAAAAATTCGAATTCTGAAAAGCTCATTTTAAGAACTCGTAGAACTACCTGTATATATATACCGAGCAAGATGGCTTAGTGGAAAAGCCTTTGCCTTGCATTCGGGAGACCTGGGCGTGAGTCCCAGACCGGCCACTCTTAAATTGGTTTGCATGGTTTCCAATTAAGACAAGGTAAATGCCAAAGTGAATTGAAAATCAGCCATGACATGAAAAAACCGTACACGGGCATTAGCCTTACAAAAAAGAAAGACAAATATATATATATATATATATATTTTTTTTTAATATATATTTTCGGATTGGCGCTTGCGCGGCTTTCACAGCGCCTGCCCCGGCGCTTAGGCATAGATCATTGGCTCACTCTTTGTTGTTTTCATGTGAAAAAGAGCGGGAAATCTGCTGGTCTCAACCATTTTGAAATCTGTTTAGCCGTTTGTTCGTAAAAGTGCTGCCAAATGGAGGTATAAAATGCCAAATTCGGGCGATTCTACTCCATGAGTTTAAAATGGACTGAGTGCCACGCAGGCTCACAAAAATTGTTTAAATCGTTTGGAGATGCCTGTTCTACATACAGAATGTGCCAACAGTGGTTTGAGAAGTTCCGAAAGAAAAAATAAGTTTTATTGTGTATTTGGTGGAGTGTGGGCGGAATAGTGCACTATGAACTTTTACCGCGTAACCAGACGATAAATACGGCCGTGTACCGTCGACAACTCGAAAAGGTTTCACTAATTTCAAGGAAGGGTGTCCTGTTCCACCAAGACAACGCAAGGCCCCACGTGAGTAGGAAGACCCTTTCGAAAATTTCCCAGCTTAAATGGGAACTTTTGGAACATCCACCGTATTCTTCCCGACTTAGCACCATCTGATTACCACCTATTCAGATTGATGCAAATTTTTTTAAGTGGTAAAAAAATCATTTCTATCGAACACGTGCGTTCTGGACTGGAAGAATATTTTGGATTGTTTTGGAAAGGTGGAAGATTATTTAGGAATCGAAAAACCTTGTAAATCGTTGGGCAGAGATTGTATCTTCCGGCGGAGAATATATAAATCAATAAATAAGACCTCCCGTGTCTCCTATATATGTGTTTTCTTTGTAGCGCCAAAACCGAAAAGAATTTTTGGTAGCCCTAATATATACACTGTGTAGATGAAAAATTTCGCTGTCTAATACTCGGATTCTCTACAAAATGCTCACTATAGCGCCTTGGCCGACTTACGCGAACTAAAATTCCAAATTGTCTAGCATCATTCGCATTCTACGAACCTGGCTCCGTACGGCATCAGAGCTAAAGTGCGTTGCAAAAAATTAGCAACACATGTTTTTTGGTGATAATTTCGGTTTGATTTGTTTGAACGTTTTGAAATTTTAAGGGCATGATGTACATGACGAAACACGAGTATGGTGTTTCGTTGTAATTTCGTTGCAATCACACAATCGCTTCATACAAAAAATAAAAAAAAGTGTGAAAAAACGGTGTTGCAAAATATTAGCAACAATAACATGCTAACAACACAGCTCTTATTTGTAAAGGATAATCGATGCTACAGCTGATATTCGATCCCGGGGATCAAATGTCAGGAATATTGTCTAGCTAAATCAATCATTCTTAGCTGCAAAATATTCTACAGCTCAGTCGTTGTGCCGAACTAACAGCGAAGCGTATGTTTAAACCATGGGTCGTACAAAGGATCCCTCGGATAACGAAATAACGAGAATTGAGGCATATGCTAAGCTCGGTCATACAGTAACTGCTATAGCAACCAGATTAGGACGGCATAAGAGCACCATCAGCAGGTTCTTACACCCTGGAGTGAACCAAAAGTGCAGATCTAACAGTGGGCGTAAGCCAGTTTTGACTATTCGAGATCGGCGTAGGATCATACAGTTGGCTACTCATGACCAAATGTCTTCTTTCAGGATCAGGACTACCTTGGGAGTGCCAGTGCACCGATCCACAGTGTTCCGAGTGTTAAGTTCTGACAAAAACGTGCGATACGCGAAAAGGAAGCTTATGCCGCGACTGCAACCGAAGCACATTGTCGCACGGCGTGAATTTTCGCGTAGATACCAAACTTGGAATAACGAGTGGAAAAACTATCGTCTTCTCAGATGAAAAGAAATTTAATCTCGATGGCCCTGACGGCTGTCAGTACTATTGGCACGACTTACGGAAGGAACCTAAATGGTTCTCGAAACGTGTGGCCGGTGGTGGCTCTGTGAAATATTGGGGCGCGTTTGGATATAATGGGATGTCTGATCTAGTCGCGATTGTGGGCCTAAACAATTCCGACAAGTACCTAGCGTATCGTCGGTTCCCAGTTAGAAGCCCATTTCAGAAGAATTGGGGGACTTGACGCAGTTTTTCAACAAGACAACGCCACGTTTCATACCTCGGCTAGCACTATAGCCTTTTTTCAAGAACAAGGAGTGCCACTTTTTGACTGGCCGGCATTGAGTCCAGACCTGAATCCCATCGAAAATCTTTGGGGACATTTGGTGAAGCAGATTTACGCAAATGGTCGACAATATGATAATTTGTCGGACCTCAAAGAAGCTGTCCAGCAAGCATGGACTAATATTCCACTTTCGCACTTACAACAGCTCATTAACTCCATGAAAGACCAAGTTTACGATTTGATTCAGAAGAAGGGACGAAAAACCCGTTTCTAAAATAGAATATGTAGTTTATGTACAATATTTGAGTCATACATTGTATGACTCAAATAAGTCATACAGCCCTGCTAAGAATTGAATACGCCGTAAGGCGTTATTGTTGCTAATATTTTGCAACACTGTTTTTTTCACAATTTTATTTTTTGTATGAACTGTTTGTGAGATTGAGACGAAATTAACAACATACTCGTGTTTCGTCATGTTCATCATATCCTTAAAATTTCAAAACGTTCAAACAAATCAAACCAAAATTATCACCAAAAAACATGTGTTGCTAATTTTTTGCAACGCACTTTATAATGGTGCGCCAAGTAACCAAGTGTTTTTGGGTCTAGACATTGCTAAATGTTTTTGCTCGTGGTATACTAGAGGCTAATGAGGCTCGTTGGGCAAGATGTGTTAAGCTGTTGAGCCCAATCGTTGGCGTGGCGTATCCGCGTGCGCCTCGCGACCGGAGGAAGCATATACGTGCAGATAGGGTTTGATCGCAACTGTTGCACATTCGTATGTATGGGGCCTGTCTGACGAAGCAATGCGAAAACAAACCCGTGAACGTTGTGAAATGCTGGCGGACAGTCAGCCTGAAAAAGTTTGTTTAGATGTGCTGAGCTTTGGGCAGACTGTACTAAACAATAAAATGCACGTGGTCTTTGTTTGTCTACTACCTGGATTCCATCAAAAAATGCTACGATTTCGACTTGTACCACCTAGTATACAAAGCGCGGCAAAATGTGCTACTAGAGGTTTTCAAATATTTTGATAAAAATAGACAGTGTATCAGAAACGGTAAAAATCCGTGATTTTTTATAAAGTGCCTTTTATGCCGTTATGTCTGAAAGATGATGCCAGGAAGATGGCGACCCCGGCATTGTTGCTGTTTTTGTCATTGTTTTTGCCGGAGTTGTTGTTGTTATCATTATTGTTGTCACTGTTGTCGTTTAATTGCTATTGTTTTTTATTATTGCTTTGTTGCTCCTGCTTGGTGTTAATTTCGGAATCTTGCTCTCCATAAACCGTTCGAAAATAACGGAACGTCTGGATTCTAGGAGATGAGTCCTCACCAAACGTTTTTTTTTTAACTTAACATACTTTCGTACTACAGCTGAATGAGTTCCACTCTCTGAGAGAAATATCTACACTTTGGCGGTAGCGTCGCCACTTTGGCATCGCAGCAAAATTCGAAACAAACCCTCACGTCACTTTTGCCGCACCATATATATATATATATATATATATATATATATATATATATATATATATATATATATAATATATATATATATATATATATATATATATATATATATATATATATAAATATATATATAATATATATATATATATATATATATATATATATATATATATATATATATATATATAGACAGCAAGAAAGAAAGAACAATTAGGAGAAGAAAAAGAGAACGGAAACCGTAAATCGAATATGACAGCCTGCTACGTCCTTAAGGGGGAACTACTAATGCGACCTTGTTGTACGATCGTGATGTACGGTCTGTGCGTACGAAGAAAAGACGTAAGTCTGTGGTTCGATGTTCGTTTGGTTCCTGCTCCTTAGAGAAAGGAAACTTGTTGCTTGCTTGCTTGTTACGAACAACCTCTGAAACCTCGAACGACATCGATTGAGAAAGAAGAGGACAGAGAACAGGGTTGGGGGTGGGAGTGGGTGCGGAGGGGTCCGGGCCTGGGCCGGGTGCTCGCGGGATTACGGCCGTATTACGTCTTCTGCCCTTATTTCGACTTCCCATCGACGAAATCCCCACCTGGCACTCTTCGAAAATCCGTTCGCCTCTCCTCCTCCTCCCCCTCTGTCGTCGTTTTCTCGCCGTCGGTTCTGTTGTTGTCATTGTTACAATTGTTGTTGTTGTTGTCGTCATTGTTACAGTTGTTATTGCTGTTGTCATTGTTACAGTTGTTGTCATTGTTACAGTTGTTGTTGTCCTTGTCACAGTTGCTGTTGTTGTTGTTGTTGTCTTTGTTACAGTTGTTGTTGTTGTTGTGTGTTATCGATGTTAACATTTTCGTTATTTTGGTTGTTGTTCCCATTGTTGTTGTTGGTGTCATTGATGGTGTAGTTGTCATTGCTGTTGTTGCTTTCATTGTTGGTCGTGTTGTCAGTGCTGTTGTTGTTGTCACTTTGGTTGTTGTTATCCATGTTATGTTTGTCGTTGTTCTCATCGTTGTTTTTGTCACTGCTATTCTTGGTATGATTGATGTTGTTGTCATTATGGTCAATTATGGTTTGGCTGCTGCTGTACAGCACTGTATTTGTTGTTGTTATTGTTGTTGCTCTTACTGCTTTGTAGTTTATTGTTAATGTAGTGGCTGTTAATGTCGTTGTTTTCATTGTTGTTGTTGTTGTTGTTGTTGTTCTAACCGCTTTGTAGTTTGTTGTTAATGTAGTGGCTGTTAATGCCGTTGTTTTCATTGTTGTTGTTGTTGTTGTTCTAACCGCTTTGTAGTTTGTTGTTAATGTAGTGGTGGTTATAATGTTGTCATTGTTTTTCTCAGTGATGTGGTTGCCATTGCTATTGTTACTGTCACTGTTGCTGTTGTGGTTGTCATTGTTGCTGTTTTTGTTATTGGTTTTGCTGGAGTTGTTGTTGTTGTTGCTATCATTGTTGTTGTTGTTGTCACTGTTGTCGTTTCATTGCTATTGTTTTTTTATTATTGCTTTGTTGCTGTTGCTGTTGCTGCTACTGCTGCTGCTATTGCTGTTGCTATCGCTATCTTTGTTGTCTTCGTCGTTGTCGATATCATGACGACTATCATCATTCGCCTTACCCGTCGGGCGTGTTGCGGCTATTGTTTTAGTCTCCGGGCGGATTGTTTCTCACACTCGCTTTTCTCCTCTCGTTGCGTCTATCTATCTGTTCGCTCCTTCGAGAGAGGGGAAGGAGGGGGGTGGTCGTTTGTTGACTCCATCGAAGCGATGGGTTCGCTTTCATCGCTACCATTGTGCACGATAGCCATGGTTCGGTGCGGGGCGCAGCGCGGCATCCCCCAAAGAGCTTCTTGGACTGTTGCCTCTCAGCCCTTGGCTGCCGCCGTTTTCGTTTAGTTCTTCCTCTTCTTCTTCTTCTTCTTCTTCTTCCTCTTATTTTTCTTCTTCTTCTTCTTCGTGTTTTTCGTCTTCCAAAGGAGCTATGCTCCGTCAGCTTCCCATCGATTTACTCATACGACGGTTTATGTTACACTACCACTATTAGACCTCCTACAGCGACGACAAAGATAGCAACAAAACTAGCAGCAGCAGCAGCAACAGCAGCAACAGCAGCAACAGCAACGACATCAGCAAGTACCAGCACCGCCATCAACATCTCCGGCCGTCTCCACCATCAACATCTCCAGCCATCTCCACCACTGCCACTGCCACTGCGACCGTTCAGCCCCGTCTTCCTTCCGCTGCCCTTCCTTAGCCGGATAAAAGCCTCAATTTTAGGGATTTTCCCGTCTTAAGCTGGTTCTCTGCTCGCTTGCGCGCTTAGTGTCGATGCGTCCACCGCCCGCTGTTACGGCTCTTATTGTTGCTGCTGCTGCTGCTGCTGCTGCACATAGACAGACGTTGGCTCACTTGTTGTGTCGTACAGGTATGTAGGTGTGTGCTCGTCTCGACGACGACGACGACGACGTCTGAGAACGATGGTGACGGGACCGGCTGTTAGGGCCGGCTCCCGATCCCGATCGACTCACGTCATGGTTGCTCTTGACTGCTACCACTACTGCTACTACTACCGCTACGACAATTACTACAGGTATTCCTGCTGCTGCTGCTGCTGCTGCTGCTGCGGCTGCTTCTCGTCGTCTGAGTGCGGTTGCCGCTGTTCTGCTGCTGCTGCTGATGCTGCTGTTGTTGCCGCCGTCGTCGTTCAGGAGTGTTTTTCCCACACAGCTAGCCCACCACACCAGCCTTTTCCTACTGGCTTGCCTCCTCCTCAACCTGCATTACCTACAACCTACATTACCTACAACCTACAATACCGACCACCGCCGCTTGTGCTGCCTGTGGCCAGCCAGCCAGCCGCTACACGGCGAGCCCCTTGTAGTCTTGAAGTCTGCGAAGGGGGCTGCCCTTTACCCTGGCCCAGCCGCCCACGCCGCCCCGCGGCTGCTGCTGCTGACGCCTTCACATAGAGGACATTTCCTCTCTCTCTCTCTCTGCTCGCTGTATCCTTCCGCCGGTGCGTTGCTCTTCTGTACGTCTGGATACGGCGGCTTCCTGTCTGTTCCTCTCTCTCCTTATCTCCCTCTCTCTCTGTGTCTGTCTACCTGACGCCCCCCGTTTCCACGTTCTGAGTCGCTGTTTCGTGTCGTCTCTCTGCTCGCCTGTTCTCGCTTTCGTTTCGCTATCTCCCTCATTGTATTTTGTCGCTGCCTTCGTGCGGAAGCCATACCGCTCGATTCGACCACTCTGTTTTTCTCTATATCGGGCTACTCCTTGCTATTTCAGATCCTTGCTTTCTGATCCCTTCAACGCGCTCGTCTCCTCCCCCCGTTCCTGTCGCTAAGCAGCAGCCCGGCCGTCGATTCGTCCACTGGGCAGCCACACTGCCCACCTTTTCGTTAAGTGAACTCTAGTTCCCTTTCCCTGATACGCGCTCTACCACCATTGTCGTCACTCGTCTTTTCTCTTTTTTTCTATCACTCTTTCTCTTATCCTCTTTCTTCTCTTTATCTCTACTTTTTATCTTCGTTTATTTACCAATTGCTTGTATCCGTGCTTCACTTGTTGAGCCTTTAACATCTCTCCCTCCGTCTGTTCCTCTCGTGCCTGCTCAGGGCTCGTCAGGGCGTTCGCCCTGGTCGATTTTGATCTCATCCATATATATATATATATATATATATATATACATATATATAGCACTGGAGTTTTGCTGCATTTTCCGCTTCTCACTCCGCCTCCACATGTCCCTCGTTTTTTCGTTGGTCTCTCGTTGGTCGCTGCTGCTGCTGCTGCTGTTGCTGCTGCTGATGGTCTTGTGGCCTGCGTCTCGATTCTGTATGCTTTTGTTGCGCCGTTTTTCATGCTCTCATCTTTTTTTAGGGGTTACCTTTTTGCTATTGAATGGTTGCACTTCCTGATCTAAACATGTTGACCAGCAGGACGAAAACATTTGCGGTGACAGACAGCTTCTAGCTCCACAACAAACAAGCCGCCGTCGCCGCTTCTGCAGCTCGAGAGCTAGATATCGAAATAGCTTAGGCCTAAAACTGCGTCGCTTCTTTTATTTCTCCTCCTACTCTTGTTTTCGCCGTTGTTTTTCTGTTGTTGTTCTTTCGCTTCCGAGTTTGCATTCTTTTGCATCTGTGCGCGATTATCTAAGCGCATTGCCGTTAAAACAGCGTTGTTTTGACACTACCAACTACAACTGTGATCATCGCTAGCGGTGGGGCAGGCACAGATCTCCCAGACCATTATTATTGGTATGCTAAAGTCGAACCTGGTGCTAATGGTGGCAAATGACCTGCCATCATTTGTCTGTCTCGACCATATCGAGACAGACAATCGTCATCCATGGCTAACCAGACTGCTATGCAGAGGCTCATAAGAGTTTTAGAAAGTCCATGTATGCTCCCCGTCTATTTTCCGCTCTTCATCTTTCGAGTTCCCCTAAGATGACCAGTCGATGGAAGAAATGCACGAATGCTCATCAATGAAAGCCTTCAATGACTGAAGCGTGGTTATTCGATAGGTCAGTCGTATGCTTACTGGATGCATCAGTAGCATATGTAGTAGTAGTGACTGGTACACATCTGCTCTGCTCAGGTAATCACGAAACTACAGAATCGTCTCTGAATTACAACAGTACAAATTTGACAAGCGGTATTCTTGTAATGCCGTAAGGGTATAATATGATGATATTAGCCTTAGCATTATAACCCACTCTCCTTGCGACAACAGGCAAATATACAGTTAACATGTATGGTAGCCAGAAATCAAGTCAGGTGTTACTAAAATGTGGCCCATTTTGCTTGTTTACGTGTCAACATAAACTACCAAATGAATGCCCGCCTTAGTGGCTAATATTATTAATATTATTATGGACCACTAGTGATTGACTCATACATTAGTTACACGTTAATATTATCATTAGCAACACTGTATTTTATTTAGCCTCTTACGAACGCCTCATATGACGGAATTACGTTAAACGTAAATTCCTGAGTTAAGAGTACTATTCCTAGGTCTGGAAATGAATGTAGGAATTCTATTAGGTTTGATCTTGGACGGGATGCATAGTCGTCCGCATATCTAGTCCCAAAATGAAGCTTCATTGCATTTGTTTAACTTAAATCTCCAACAAATTGCGATCGACATACAGCTATGATCTGCACATATGTGCATAAACCAAATATTGGTTAATAAACAACACATTCAATTCAATACAGCTATGATCAGCGATTGCTGCAGATAGAAGCGATTGCGAGAATAGAGTGCTAGCGCCAAGTCATCTGCGTACATGCGTGTTTGCGGCGCATTGCGAGTTATAGAATTACAGAACTAAAGTCGGTCTTATACACGACCCATAGAGAATGGTCAATATCGAAAGAAGAGGTTGATTTGTACTTAATCGAAAAGAACAAAGCGGTCACTGAGATATTTAGGGCGCTTCTACAATAGAAAAGAAGCTGTACATGCGATCAGCCGTTTTGCTCCTACTGGAGGGCTCAGTGTTTCCCTGTCAAAGGTCCAATTTTTCCAAGTCGGCTTGCCATTGTATAGCTTTCCTGCTCTTTTGTTCGTGCATGTTTTGCCAGCGCTGTTGTTGTCGTCGTCGTCGTCGTTGGTTGTTGTTGCTGTTGTTGTTCTTAGTGGCTCTACTGCCTATTGTTTCTCGTGCTTCTCAATGACGGTGGTAGCAGTGATGGTGCTGGTATTATTGTTCGTTACTTGCTAGTCTGTTGGCTGTGTGCAACCGGTACGGACCTTAGGGAGAGTTGGATGACCAACGCGAGTTTCTGAGCAAAGGCAAACGAGGAGAAGCGAACACTTAGGCCTCGAGTCAGACAGCGAGTCAGTAAGCCCGTCGTAATAATGCGATGGACACGAACTCAGCCCTTCGTCCATGGCCACCGCCGGCTTCACCCCACCTCAGAGATGTACTTTGCTGTCGGCGAACCGACCAGATAAAACCAGCCCGGTTAGCTGGCCGGACCGGTGGCGGCCAACCGTTACACGCCACGCACAGAGCGGCGGCCCGGAGAGCTACCATAAAGAGAAGGGCTAAACAAGAATCAGCAGAGACAACGCGACAGAATGCTGGAGAGCGAGAGAAACAGGATCCGAACGAGCGCGAGCGATATCGAGTTACAGGGAGCAGAAAGTGAACACAAAGACGGTCGTCGGGGTTGACTCGAAGAGGTGAAGGTGGCCCTGGTCCTGTATGTACTTTCTCGCTACGGTGTCCGCCTACGTACGCGGTACGCTGTAGAGCGAGCATACTGCTGAAGCTGCCCGACCGAATTGGCGGAGTGGTGGAAACTCCCACTGCCGACGGTCTTGTCCTTGTTCGTCGATGTCGTCGTTGTCGTCGTCATCGCGTAATTGTCATCGCGGCCTCGACCCGTTTCGGCAATACTTCGGCAAATGAAGTGCTGTTTGGCTGAGTAGTTCCTACCTATGAAACCTCCTTTCTCCCCCCATTCTCCCTCAAAGCCCTCGGAACCAAGCGACGCTAGACGGGCCCAGTGGGGTGAGCAGTGATACAGGATCAGTATTATCCGGTGACCGGTCGACGAACGCCGCCGCTCGTGTTGCTGTTACTGCCGCTGCTGCTGCTGCTGCTACTGCTGAACAAGTTCGAGCAACCACCCCTCGAACTTGTAGAGAGACAAAGCACAAAAAAGGTAAAGGGGGCGAGCGAATGAAAGATAGAGAGAGAGAGAGAGCGCGCAAAAAAACAAGAGGTTCTCATAATTGTTGATGGAGTTGCGAGTAACCACTCTGTCACTGCCTTGTTTCCACGTATGCTCCAGAACTTGAGCTTGGAAAGCCTGCATGATCCGTGAAGACGAAACAGCAGCAGCAGCGACGGCGACGGCAGCAGCAGCAATACTACGGGTAGGAAAAGAAGAAGATGCATAATGATGATGATGATTCTGATCCTGATTGTGATGATGACGATGATGATGATTCTGATCCCGATCATGTTGACGATGATGATGATGATGATGAGGGAGAAGGACAACGCAGAAGCAGCAACAACAACAACATCACCCGAAATGCCGCCCTTTCCTTCACCTCCGCTCCGCCGTCTAGAGTCGTCCTGGAACAGGACTCCGCAGGCTGGCGGCCACGAAAGTCGCCTGCTGCTTCTGATCCCAGGACAATATTTTTAATGAGTCGACCCCGACCCACAAGTTGGTTGGTTGGTTCGTTGGTTGGTTGGTCGGTCAGAGTCAGAGTTTCTTTGAGGAGCGAGTCTCGGCCGGCGCTCCCATGGGTATCTATCGTTCGGCTGCTTGTCTCGTGCCCTACCATCGCTCCCACCATACTCTGTTCGGGGGTTTGCCCGGTCCTGTCCTGTGCCCGGCTGCTGTGTCGCGCGGTCTCGCACGCCGATGCCATTTCACCCCTCGCTCGCCCCCTTCGGTGCCTGCCTGCTGTGCATGTACGTCATTCATTGCCTTTTGCCTGCGACCAATGTGCGATCCCCCCCGCGACTGTGACGGCGTGTCGGCTTAAGTTTCGCTCGTTTCGACGTTCGTACGCTCCACGCTCATTCGCTATCTAGCCGGCTAGCTAGATAAATATATATCTATCTATCTGTGGGGGTACGTGTGTGTGTGTGTATATGCGTGTGCTTCATATTTTGCAGCAGCTCGCTGTCAACCGGTCGCCAAGAAAGCATGTTTGCATGTGCATGACCTACCACATATCGGGGGTAGTGGGGTCGGCGGGGCAAACCAGCTACTACTGGTGACTGCAGCAGGCTACGCCGCTCTAGTAGAAACCCAGCTAAACCTGGCTGACTGACGTGAAGCCAGTATTTCATAGTCCACCACCGCTACCGTCGTCAGCTACGACACAGCACTGCCGCTTAGCTTAAATCCACGTCCATCATTATATATGTATTTTTTAACTGCATATATATAGTGTATATTTTGCTTGACATAAATAATGAGAAATAGAGACACATATGCACGCAATATATATATATATATATATATATATATATTTATTAACAACCCGCTAATTTTAGCCAATAGACAGGGCCAAGTTCCTTTTAATAAAACGCGTGCCGATATATATATATATATATATATATATATATATATATTGCGTGCATATGTGTCTCTATTTCTCATTATTTATGTCAAGCAAAATATACACTTGTGATGTAAAAATGAGTGCACGACCTGATCGGGGCATAACGCAGAGTTATATATATATATATATTACATAAAATTCTTTCGCGGATGTCCTATAACTTGCAAAACATACTATTATGTACATACCTATGACTAAAACACGGACTGTAAAAGACTGGTTACAGAGCGTTTATATATATCTATATAATGTATAATGAATGGATATATATATATATATATATATATATATAATCTGATAATAAATATATATAGATACATAGTGCCAGTCAATTTTGTTGCAAAGACGTTTCTGCTAGTTTGAGCGACGCCCTTGCATATATAGCGTCCACTCGGGATTAATACCCAGCACCTAAGAGACGGATTTCGTATTCTGCGGCTTTTCTACAGCTGCCTTTTTACAGCGAACGAACGCGCTTGCGTGCAGATGAGGGCAGGTCGTGAGCGAAAATTCTACGTGTGCATAAAAATGCCATGCGGCGCGGCGATTTGCTTCGTATGCTAAGTGCTGGTGCGTGGTTGGCACACAGCGCACCCCCACCGAGCTCTCCGGGTGGATTTTAGCTGCAGTAGGAATAGAGTGTAGTTCTAAAGTAGTTGTGGTAATAATAGCCGTAACAGTTACACCCCCGATTTCGTGTCCGGGAACGGGCCACCGCTAATCCACCGCACAGGTGCTTGATTGATAACGTTAGGCAGGCGGCGGGGGGGGGTAGAGAGGTCACCACGAAGCTGGATTGATACGTTTTCGGTCTGCCGCATTGTTTTTATAACCGCGAATCACGCTGATATAAGAGCACTTTGTGGACTGCAGCGCTCGAAATTTGCGGTTAGTAAATTTTGCTTCTGTCATTTGAATTTTCTAGTGTCTCTCCTTATTCAGTTATTGTACTATTTACCCCATTTAACGGCGTGATTTTCTGTAAGCATCTACTTATACAATTTTGAGTTAACTAATAATAATAAAAAGTATAACTAACAATTAATATTGGATTTGTAGTACAGGTGGACAAAAAGTATGGTTTGAAGTTTGCCTTTTTTTCGGGTATCATAATGTCGCAATAGTTGTACGCTAGTTAGCGTGTAGTTTTACAATTCAAATTCAGGTTTAGCTTATATAAATAGATAGATATTCAATTAATTGATTGATCGATAAACGTATGGACGAATAGTTCCATTTCGAGTAGCCACGTATTTTTACCCTAACTCCCAATGATGCCACAAGCTGGTATCTGGATGTTCATTAAAACGGATGTTACCTAAGTTAGGGTACTGCTACCGATTGAGTTAGGATTTTCTATCGATTATGTGGCTTACTACATTACGCTCACTGACGATCCGCGTATCGAGATCTTACAGGGAACTGACTATACAGCAGCTCCGGGAGGTGGCTGAATCCAAGGCGAAAGAAAAGCGGCTCCTGACCTTAATTCGCAGAAGACTACAAATAGTAATAGTATGGCAAGCATAAAGGAGGCTCTATAACTGATGTATGCCACTACGGAATCCACAGATAGTAGGTTACTCAAAATCATGTATGAAGAATGTGAGTCCAACAACAGAACTATTTAACTAATTAACAAATCTAACGTATCTCACAAAATTTGGATGTCTACGACATTGGTGCAAGGCATAGGGTTTAGAAATGAGCTTTTTCACTTCACCTGACCATCAGAATCGACAATATATTGTCTATGGGAACGCATTAAATAATATCGTTCGTAAAGTTATAATGGAGTACATCAAAGCAGAAGTTGCTTGCCACTAATAACAATATCGAACTTTCCGAGTTAGACTAATAGCGAACAAGTACCATAAGGGAAAGTTGAAAAGAACTGTGACGAGAGAGTTCAACAGTACGTAAAACCACATTGAGTAAAACAGATAACTGTGTTCTTATGTGGTGTGGGTATCTACAGTCACTTCGGCGTTGTTAACAGCATTCAGCGCGATACCACATCTTCTACAGAGCCTTTTCGAGAATCTTTTCTGATCCTCAATCATACCTATGTGTTGTGTTTGCACAAATATTGGTGAGCAATATTTATCTTTAGGCCCTTATTAATTAGATAACAAAATAGTAGTTTTACATATAGATTCTTACTTATGTAGATCTGACTGGATATCTATTATGTACAGGGAATGTAAGGTTCGAGTACGTTAACAGACGTCCCTCGTAACATTTGCGGTGGGCAGTGTTGACCTGCTCAGCTGACAGTCCATATCGAGAAAATCATGTTTCGGAACGAATCGTTTTGAAACGGAAAGCTCCATCCCATTGTCACTGTACTAGAGGCTGATGCCGTCGACAGCGGACTGCAGCGCGGTGTGTGCTGGAGGAGAAAACAACAATTTTCAGGTGGTCAGTGTAAAAACGATATTTAGCACGTGACGGAACATAATATTTGAAGTCTAAAACAAATATTGTATGTATCAGTAAAGAGACACAGCTCCCTTTTGAGTCGTCAAACGGTGCTAGTCATGGCTAACCAAGAGCTACCCGACATTTGAGTCGGAACGACCGATTGTGCAAATCAGCGACAAGCTATTTACGAGTCTGTAGATGGACTTGGAGCGTCTTCATCTTGTCACCAACAAGCATATGATCGATTTCATCAAAAACACGTTTCAAGGTTAAAAAATATACAATAAAAGTCATTGTTGGATTTTATGTACAAACCCTTGTCAGAGAGGCACTAATTATCAACGATTGAAATTAGAGGATAATTTTATTAAAAAAACAAGGGAACACAAAAATAACTCTGCAATAATGCCTGTAGATTGAATAGCGTTTAGTAGTGTGAACCGTTTAAGACTCAGCAATAAATTGCATGCACTGAGCAATGCCACAAGGACCACTAAAAGGCAAATTATGACACCCAACGGCCTCAAAAGTGATCTGTGTGGAGTAACTCATAAAGTTTCAGGGCTCAGTACTCGAGTCTAAACATTTATTTCTTGTATATTAGTGGCCTACATGTATATTTCTAGTATATTAATAGCCTACATGTATTCCGAGAAGAATCAAAAATTATATAACATGCAGATAAGACTTGATTATTGAGCATGCCCATTAATCAAATCAAAATTATCTCCCACTCAAGTGAAGCATTCGCGCAATGTTCAAGATTAAAAGTGATAAATGTAACTAAGAACTTACATTCGGATCTAATGCTGCATCTAACTTGGTCCCTGATGTACACTGTGGCCGCCCTCGCGTTACAGAACTCAATCGTTATAAATACCTTGGAATTATTGTTGCACATTGGTAGACTGATCATTATAGTGCATTTGAGCCCGGCGCCAATACTTTACGCTTTTACATTAGCTTGATCAAGCTAAAATGTTAAAAAGCTCTACGAAATCGGGTACGAGAGATTCTTCTAACAGAGGCCATTTTATGGCACATTTTTTTCGGCGCCGACGAAGGAGGACAGAGACCCGATTTCGGTGAATGAGGTAAATATCCTAGCTGTGACATTCGAGGGGATTAGCCAGCTGCTGAAAAGATGTCCGAGGACATGACACTAGAGCCCGATGGCAAAAAGTGCCTAATAAAAGGACGCCCAAGGACGGCCTTTAAAACGGTTATAGACTCCATGTTCGGCCTTGTGAAACTCCAAGATCGAAAAGTAAGTGTTCGCGGACAGAATTAACGACGCAATCGAGTAAAGACACGCTTTGCTCTCAGAGGATCAGTACGAGTTGCGTAAGGCAAGGGCAACGCTCCCGATCGTCAGCAAGATACTCGCTAAGGCCGAGGAGGAAAGACAAAAAGTCTCCAGAGCTCATAATATTTGCCCTCTAGTATCGCTGTACGTACATAAGGAAGCAATCGTGTACCTTCGGCGTCTGATAGCCTCGTCTCTAGCTAAGCCAAGTGTGACTCGCGGCGGCAAGGAGTACGCAATGACAACTTCTGGCATAGGGAGCTCCGAGCCCAATTCACTTTTCTTTAGTGATATCACAGATTAGGAGCTGCACTGCGCTGCACAAAAATGTGAAATCGGATTTATTTGAAGCCGGAAGAAACGTGCCTGCTCGATTACAGTTGAATTTAATCGACGCGTTATCAGGCCTTCTAGCTGCGATCTTCAACATGTCGATCAGGGCCGGGGTGTCCCCAGAACGCCTAAAGACATCAGCGGTAATTCCACTTTACAAAGGCAAGGGCGATAACAACCAACCTGGAAACTATCGACCGATGTCGCTGGTGTCATTCAGATCTAAGGTCTTTGAGAGACGTATTAAGAAGCAGCTCGAGGAATACCTAAACGCTACCAATTTTCTTTTTAAAAACCAATTGGGTTTCAGGGAGTCGCGATCAGCAGAGTTGGCTCGAAACCATATCTTGTGGGAAATAGTCAAAGCTGCTGAAGAAGGCAAAATGTGTCTTGGCGCATTCCTTGACGTAGCGAAGGCTTTTGACTCCCTTGGCCACTCTATATTTTTTAAGATGCTGCGAGAAATGAGTTGCGCACCAGATGTAACTGCCTGGTTTAAATCGTACCTAGACGGACGTAAGCAGTTTGTGTCGGTGGAAGGCTTGAGTTTTCAAACGATCAAGTTAATTTTAGGCATGTGGAAACCGGTATCGAAACGGCAATTTCATATTTTAAACGATTTGGCCTTGTCGTGAATTCGACTAAGACGAAACTCGTCTTGTTTCACACACCTCAGCGGGCATCGAGGCTGAAACTGGACACGGTTAATATATCCCTCCAAGTGGGCGGTACAGCTGTCCCTATAAATCGAGAAGTAAAATGTATCGGTACCACGCTTCATGAGAACATGAACTGGGAAATTCACGTTCGATCGAGCGCCAGGGTCTGCTGTGCTGTGGTGGCATCGCTGGCCCGTCTGAGGAAGGCCAATGTCTCCCACATTGTTCTGGTCCTTGTATACAGGGCGCTCCTGGAATCGATTCTCACTTACGGAATCACTATATGGGGCGCAACCTACTCGGGAACCCTGCAATCGTTGCGAGTGATCCAGAACAATGCGGTGCGAGCCATTACAGGTCTGTCTCGTCGGGACGATGTGTCGCCATGGTACGGCAGACTCGGACTACTCAAATTTGATCAGCTGGCACGAATACATTTAGCCGTTCTTGCCCATAAGGTGGTTAAAGGCAAACTACCTTCAGGTTGCGATTTCGAATACCAACTCATCCCCTTCAGGTCTCAGCGATATGAGGGCCAACTCAGGGTTCCCAGATGCAGATTGATCTTAACGCAGCATTTTCTAGCCTGCATGCTGCCAAAAGTATGGAACGAGCTCTCGCAGGACCTCCGAAATACGGAGCGGGTCGGCGTTTTTAGAAGACGTTTAATCAATGAACTAAATGCTGAAAACAATTGTTCTTAGTTTTTAAAACAGTAAATTGTCGACATTGTGCAAGATTCGATTATATAGGTTTGTGTGTGTGTATAATATTGTGATTACACTTGACAGATGCAGGTGATCCAACGAAAGGTATTTTTAATGAAATACAACTTTGACATAAACTGTGACAGATTGTCTGTAAAAGAGCATGTCAATAAAACAATCGGATGATGATGATGATGATCAAACAAGTATGCCACAATGTTTCGAGCTAGGACCTACGCTATCGAACATAGCGTACGACCGCGTGCTAGAGATGAGCAGGCCTCGCGGGGTTAGCAATCTTAGTCACCGTAGGATAACTGTTGGTAGACCGAGCAAACGACGCCCTGAAAACGGTCTGATAATGTTTGACATAAGCTTGAGCTGTGGTAGCACACGTTGATTAGGTAACGTCCAAAACGCATCAAATAGCAAGCAAGCTGACCAGGCTAATGCCAAGCACAAATGGACCTTTAAAGAAAAAGCGCCGTCAGTTCTGCTGTGTGGGTCATCAGTGTGCAAGAGCTAAGCAAGACGCAGAGGGTGCTGGCCACGATGGGCCACCAGACTGTACAGGACGGTCTCCGCAGACGCTGTATTAGTAATTGCCCGTATGATACTTTAGCCAAACTTGATTGAGAATAATATGTTATACCAGGAGCAGGCACTTAAAAACGACTGTGTAAAAAATAAGACTCTGAAGAGATAGAGAGGGCTGAATGGACTGGCGCAGAACGAGAGACACCAGGGTCATGGACGAGGTCAATACTACCAGACCTCATGAAATGCTACCGTTGCAAGTAGTGTTTCGTGAGGTCTATGAAGTAGAAACTACTACGTACTACCTAACCCAAGTTCTCACTGGTTATGGTAGCTTCCCGATCTATATGGTGAGGATCGGGAAGACTGAAATAGACATATGTGTCTTGTGCAACGCCGTCGAGGCCGATAACATGGATCACACGCAGGGCTTTAAATGACACGAGGCATACGGCCCTATCTGGCCTAGACGTTTAAAGCAGTATGACGAAAGACCCAAGTATGTTCTCGAAAAAGAGCTGGGACGCGGACAATGATCTTGCAAAGGTCAATATGAGACCAAGAACTAGTCAATAAACTTAGAGCAAGTGTGGCGTTACTATACGGTTTAAGACATGCTGCCTCACTCAAATCCAAGACAAAAATATACTATGTGTTTCATATGCCCACAAATAAAGTATAGTACCTTCCGTATGATGCTACCTTACATTTTAAACTTGAGCCAATCATCTTACGAAAAAGATGTATCGGAAATGTATAACATGGAATATAAAGTAAGCACCCAACGTATCTGGAATAAAAATTATGTTAACGTTTTTGGCACAGGCATATATATATATATATTTTTTTATTACCCCATTATGTTTTACATACATTCGGAAATTAGTTTATCATAATCCATAAACATAATAGTAAAGAAACAACGATTTAACAAGCATTTTCAAGCAGGCAATATACGGGCAAGTGTCTGACAGTTTTCGTTTGACCTTACAGCTCGCTTGTTATTCACTCTGACCGTTTGCTATCAATGTGACGACACTCTTTGTGTTAATGAAGAGGAACACATGCAGCCTTTGTAAGACACTCGACATATAGATATTTGCCCCTTCAACAGCTGTCCTTCTTAAAGCATGTCTTCAACAAGTAGTGAATAATGCTTGTAACGGACAGAGCGGGTGGAAGCGGGCGACAACGATAGGCAGATGGAGAATAAAAATGAGGAGGCGGTATCAATATGCTCTCCATTACGTCAGTGACTCGTTCTCTCTCTCTCTCTTGTCTTGTACGAAAGTCTACCTACCTCCAGTCTGTTATTGGTGCTTTCTTGCACTTCTTCGTTTGCTTCATGTCGCCTATTTCTGTAATTATTATCGTCTCCTCGTTCTTTCTAACGTAACTCCGGCTGTCCACTTTTCCTTTATTGCCCGCTCACTTCTGTTGTTCAATGCTCTTTGTCGCGCGTTCTCTGCTGCTCTGATTTTGATTGTTCTTCCTCTCATGCGACACTTTGGCCTGTTATATATCACCGTTGACTTTCTGGCGTCCCGTGTCGCCCACATTTGCCCTCGGTACCTCCTGCTCGATCGTTTCAGATCTCTCTCTCCTTCTGTTCCTATCTACGTTTGCTCCATTGTCGCCCACCTTTCTGTTTGGCCGCGTCCTTTATTGCCCGCCCTTCTCCCTTGGTCCCTTGTCGTCAGTTGTCTCTCCTACCGCTCTCGTGTTCTTGCCACCCCCTTTGTCGCCTACTTATCCTCCTGCTTACCAGCGCCCACATTTCTCTCCCTGCTCGTTCTGTGCCGTCCGCCTTCTTTGATCTCTTGTTTTCTCTGCCGCTCACCTCTTTTCTCCTATTTCCCTACTCTGCGCAGCCACATTTCCTTCTCCCTTATTCCTCCCTGCCGCTGCTGCTGCTGCCGCCCACCTGTATTCGCTACCTTTTCTTTCACTGCCGCCCACCTATGCCTCCCTTTTATGTCTCCGATATCCGCGTCTCTCTTACTGACTCCTTATCGTCGTCCTTTGCCGCCCATCGCGCGGGTTCTCAACTCCCCCCCCCCTTCCTCGTTGGTCGCAGTCATTAACCTCGCTTGCGTTCGCACCTTGCACGTGCTCGGGCACCAGCAGCAGCAGCAACAACAGCTCCGCCACTCTATCTGCCGCCCACTACGAAGCTCCTAGCGACAGTAGCAGCAGCATAGGCAGTGTGGCTCGTAGCGGCTGTAGGGAAGAACGAGGAGTGAATCTGAGGTGTGAGGGTAACAAAACGCAAGAAGAGCGCGTCCACCCGATCAGACCCGGACGTCCGCGACCGGCTCTACGGCTCTTGCTTTGCTCTTGCTGCCGGCAGCTCCCCCCTCCCCCCCGGCGTGACGCGCACGCCTGTCTGAAGGAATCCAAGAAGTGCGGGGCAATCGTTTGTTCGTTCTGTTGTTAGCCGGCCTTATTATTTTCGCATTAAACCACCACCACCACCAGCTCTATCTCCACCACCTCTACCACTGCCACGACAATTCCAGTCACGGCAGCCACCATTACAGCAAGAACGACAACAGCAACAACGACAACAACAGAAGCAGCAGCAGCAACAACTACAACAACAAAAGCAGCAGCAACAACAACGACGACGGCGACGACTACAAAGACTACGATAGACCCAGGTAAAAGCATGCCTAATCTCGGGGGGGGGGGGCGGGGGGGGGCGGAGAGTGGGTTTGAAGAATCTCCTCTTTGTTGCCGCTTCGCTTGTGTGAATCGCTGTGCGGCGCATAAGCAGCACGCACCGCACACACTGTATAGTGTATACTTACTTATTTTCGTGTATGCGCATGAAGTATGCCTGTGCGGGACTGTGTGTGTGTGTTTGCGGTGCCGGGTACTGCTGTGTGCCAATACGAGCGAGCGTGTCCTAAAGCGGAGATGCGTAAGCGGCCGCCGACACCGCTGCAACCACCACCACCACCACCACCACATCACTACAACCATTAATCTTGTTCACAGCCGCCTAAAATTTTAACGAGCCCGCTCTGCCTTACCGTTTGACGGGAACGGCGACAACGACGGAGGCGATGTCAACAAACAGAACACCGACTACGATGAAGACAGACAGACAGAGAACTGGAGAACCCAGTGCGTGGCGCACGGCGTGGCACACCGACGACAACGACGACGACTATAAGAAGAAGCGATAAAGAAGCATACCACCATAACAAGAAGCTGAAGAGACGATTAAGGTCATGTCGACCTGGACGACATGGACAACCAACGTTCAACGAGGCAAGATGAAAAACAAAATCAGATAGTTGTATTACTAGTTGTAGTCATTGTACTTATGGAGGCGTAGTTGGCTTGGGGGGTCAGTGGTCGCCCCCAGGCATATCCCTCTCGTTGCCCCCAGGCATATCCCTCTTGTTACCGTTAGGCGTGTCCATACGTCAACGTGGCGTGCCACACGAAGGCTGTCGCGGGTCTGGTAAGGTGTCGCCGGCCGTTTGTGGTTTTTGCAATTCCTCTGAAAATAAAGCTTGTAAAATGTTTGCAATTTATATTGTAACGCATATCTTAATATTTGTAGTATTTTGACAGGAGTAACGGATAGTTGTTTAGATGCTGACGAAGTTTCAAGCAAGTTTTGCCCCGTTTTCACGGCTGTGAATCCATGCATTGAAGCACTACTCTAAATCGCGTTGATCGCATTATATCGCTCCATCTCCGTAGCTTCAAGAATCGATTCGCGCGAATGAAAACGTATTTCTCTGCGTATTCTTAAAAAGCCAAAGGAATCGCATGGTGTCAAATCAATCGGCGACTAAGCCAGGTGCTTCACCAGCGTCGCTCCAGTTGCGGCGAGAAAAGCCTCAGTGTTTTGAGCGCTGTGGGCTGGCTCGTTGTCGTGGAGAAACCATCGTCTGAAAGATGCTTTAGAGCTCTCAGCCAAGGGGTGAACATCCCATAGTATGCAGATCACTGTGTCACCTTATTTGCCACAAAATCTCTCCTGGAAAAGAATATGGCGACCATGACATCGTTGGCCAACCCGTATATCACCTTTATGGGTGAAGACGATCCAACACATGATTATTGCGAGCTGTGAATCTTGAGTAGAGGACTATGCAAATATACCAAAGTCTTGAATATTATCAGAAATTCTCGAACCAGGAAGATTCACGCATATTTTTGTTCTGTGAAAAATCAGTAAAGATCCATTGAGTAGATTTTAGGGTGAGCCAGAGCTCGTCGTGCAGGATATTATGAAGAGATTTGGCACTCAAACCCAAAGTCTACTCTAGCCCGTTGCTGTTGTTTCCATTCGTTGCCATTTTGTCACTATCCGAGAATCCAATTTCGATGTTTTCTCTAAACATCAGCAAAGAAGACTCTCTCTCTCTCTCTCTATATATATATATATAGAGAGAGAGAGAGAGCAAAAGAGGCAGTCTGATACGAAGAGAAATGAGGAAAGGCAGGTCCTGGTGGCCAGGTGCTTAACACTGATTATGTGTTGTGCTAATGACGGTCATGGTTGTCGAGCTTTTCAAGCGTTCCTGGGAAGTGCTCTTATAAAGCCCCCTCAGTCAGTGTGTCAGTCGGTCCACGAGTTTACCTGCATACTCTTGAGTAACCTATTACCGCATATACAACCTACATATAAAGAGTGTTGAGAAAGATGAGAGAAGAAATTGGAAGGGAGAGTGACACAGATATAAATTGAGCAGGAAGAATAGACGATGAGGACTTGAGGGCTTTATCGTCCCGTGGTGAAGCCATCGCCGCCGAGTGCCTCTATGTCTCTGCAATAAGCATTATGAAGCTTAGGCAGGTTCTGCAGGGAAATGTATACTTCACTTCGAGCCACGTGGCCCCAGTCGCCCATGTTCACTTCTGCTCGTTTTTAGCTGCATGTTCTAATTACAAAAACGGCGCTTTACCTGAACGAACTAGGCTGTTGGGCCCGCTATTGTTTTCAATGGTTCTACTGAGATGAAGAGCGAAGGGCCGACGTAAATTGTTACAACTAAGCACATGCGCACCTACAACTACACACGCAAGCTAAACAAGCAAGTCTTACTCGCTAACGAGCGTTATGTCATCAAACAATAATGCAGAATATTATATAATAGAGGCCGCGTTCACATTGAAATTAAGGGAAGTGTTCTGACAAACTTATATATATATATATATATATATATATTTATAGAGAGAGAGAGAGAGAGAGATAGATAGATAGATAGATAGAGGGATATTGTCCCTAAATAGTAATAATTTACATACAAATATTGTATTAAACAATTTTACTTTTGGGTGTAGTTAGATGCTTCGTCTGTACGAGTTGTCTTAGGCGAGTGTAAACTGGGAACTGTCTGCGACTTTATCTGCATTCTAACTACTTAGGTTATCTGCAAGTATTTTAGGCTTTCGTGACTGAAGAGAATAATCGTTTTCGGCAATTGCATTAAGCGACATGGCCATGCTTTTTGTCATGACCAATTGCTTCTTTCAGTGTTTACTGACCCTGTGTAGACCTCGTCGCGACACACATTGATTGAGATTGGCCGCTAATCTACTGAGGATTCATCTACTTACAAATAGGGAATTTTATGATTATTTCGTTTACAGAGTAACTCTTTTAAGCGGCCCAATTCTCATAGTCGCTTGCTTACGTTTAGATGATCGAACATTTGTGTATGTGTTCACATGTAAAGGTTCTAATGATTTCTAGTTTTCTAGTTGTACGCACAGAAACTTTAAATCTCCAACGTTATCCTCCTGGCAAACTTATTTGTATGTTTTAGAGGATTCTGGCGCACGCTTACGGATAACCTGCAAAGCTCAAATTCGAATAGGCAACAGGAATATCTGCGCACAGTACATCTGACGAACGGCGGAGAGTGCGTCTGAAGGAACCTGCACAAACGGAGGACCGCCTGCTCAGACGAAAGATAGCAGATCCTTTTGGAGAAGGAGAATAAACTGACAACCCGTAACCACCTTCGGTAAGCTGTTGCGCCCGGCTTGGAAGTCTTCCTGTTGCTGCTTGGCCAACCCAAATGACTAACGAGTTTCGCAATACTTACAACTAAGATCTGGTACGAATGACAAAATTGACTCGGACACAGAAGTGCCCTGGTCGGTGACGAATGTAAGCAGGGCTCGACGGGTGCGAATGAGGAAAAGGAGGGTCCAGTCACCCCTCTTTAAAAAATAAGGTACGTTTTCGTGTGAGAAATGTGTCATAGATCAAAACTTCTAGACTAGATTTCTGCAAAGGCTAAACGAAATCAAGGGGGCTTTTTCTAGGACTTTATTGTACTACCCGTACTGCGCAGTTTCCTGCTCACCATTCCCGCATAGCGCGTCTCATCATGTTACCCCAAACCAGCCAGTTTCATCATTTTTCAGAAGAAAAATCTATAATCTATAAAAACAGACGTTTTAGCACAAACATTAAGAGTCAGAATAAGCAAGGTAATATTGCCCTGCCGAACCGTACTTTTGTGGTATAACTAGTAACATAAAAAACAGCAAAGATAGCTTTTTCTTATCTTAGAGGCTCTCAAACAGTTTCTGTTTTCTCCATTCCATATTAACCGTGTCTTTATATGTTGTATTTTTAAACCAATTTTGACCAATATCAGAAGATAGACCCTCTATTTTTTTAACGCTCTGACAACTACATCTTAGACGCTCGTAATGGGCTAAGTTGCCTGTGGCACGATATCGTCTAAATGCATCTATCGTCATCACGTCCTCTCCCGGAATTATATAGACTTTCTGCAGCAGAGGTATGTAGCAGCAGGGCAATGACAACCACGTCCAACAAATTCAACCAGCATGGCCGGGGCTCGAACTAGCGATGTTTTCTAACCATAGCAACCGTGGTTGCCATGGCAACGCCCCGTTTCGAACGGTGCGTTAGCCGCCTAATTCACCGCTACTACAATTTTAAACCGGGAATCGACATCATCTTAGAAAGATTTTACAACGAGGGCGCTGTGTACGGTTTTGCCTGCAAAAAAGTTTAAAAACAAATGCTAAAAACTTCCGGCCTGTTTTGCAATGCTCTGTACAGTGCTGTATTTTTAGAGAAATTTCTAGTTAACCACTTAAATAATGTAATAATTTTATATCGCTCATTTGACTGTGCCTGGCACAGCTTCACCACTAATTCGATCTACATGTATACAACTTTTGAAGATAACCCAGGATTGGGCTATGTTTATAAATGCTCAATAAATGCTCAACTGTGTTTATTTTGACCAAAAAGCGTATTCGACAGATTAGAGAATTCTCTTCTGCTCTGCAAATTGTAACGGCTAAGTAACCACATTCGTACAGCGCAATAGGTAAAGGCAGTTTTGAACGACCGCTACTTTCAAGTACAGGTTGTTTATAAACTTAGTCGGTATATCCTGCATTATTTGGTGTGCCTCGAGGGAAATGTGTACCCCTCCTTCTTCTGTACATGATTTTTGTTTTGGACGTAAAGAAGTAACTGCCACCTAACGTCAAATCATTTAATTATTTTAAAATGTTATAATCCTATTTGCTTAAGCGACACTCATGCTGTTCTGCATCCTAAAACGACCTAGGCTTACATTTTTTGCCTGGTCTTGTTCTTAGCCTCCACATTACTAAAGTTGTGAAATCACCATTGCGCCTTGGTGATATTATGTTCCGCTGCTCCATTCTAACGGCTCCTCGTGTCTACAATCGCCTTTATTAATATATTTTTCTTCATAAACTTACACAGTATTTTCCTCTATATGAGCCTCATATAGCCAAATATAGAAAGTTAGTGGAAGCGTTCGAAGACACGTTTCTGAGGCGCTTGTGGTTCAGGTCCCCTCAAATCGTGCCAGCTGACGTTGTTTCTAGTATAGACTTATTTTTCGAGCAGGACCACATATCTGGCTTACGTCAGCCAGCAAAATGCAAATTGCTAGGACACCTTCATATACGCTTCAATAACGCGGATGACCAAATAGACAGACAGTAATGCAAACTCGCCTCTCACTCGCCTATTTGGCGATTAGTTATATTCATCTTGCTTATTAGGAGTACGCATACTGGAAACAATCAATGTATGACCATGATTAATTGTAGCACACACCTTTTTCATGTGACAATAAAGGTATTTTATATATTATCATGTTATCTACTGAGATGTGTTGTTTATTCGGACAGAACAGCACACGCGATTGTTAAATGCAATGATGGTTATCTTACGGATGACCACAATGTTGCAGCTCTATATTTAGAAGAAACAAAAGTGCAAATACCACGAGAGCACTGTGAGAAGGAAACTGCATATTCCGGTAAGCTCTGCTAGTCGCCAAAAAGAAAGGGCGAGCATAATATCAGGATAAATAAATAACCATAAGTCTAATTTTCGTAGTCCGGACCCAACACCGGCGCTATTGATTAAAGGCATTGAAAGAACTTTGAGAACCTGTGCTTGCAGTTGTAGCAAGCAATCCGCGACTTCTTGTCGCTGTAAACGCCGGATACCGCGCTTGTCTGCTGCCTGCATACTAAAATTGAGCCAGTTTGCTTGATCCAGATCAGAAGTGTGTTGCGCCACTAGAATAGGAAGTGAAAACATTTAGGCTTGTTAAGCTAACACGCGATAGAAGGCCGTTCTCGTGCATTACACGATTTGGTGTTGCTGGTATATGGCCTGTAGAATGGCTCCGGTTCCAACTCGACAAACTGACGAGAGTTTCCCAGTTCCTCAATCCGTCCGACTCTAGTGTTCTTTCAAGAGGCTAAGACGTGCCTCTTAGAACTGCACGGATGCAGTAGACATCATAATGACATTTTTCCACTATATGATGTTAATTGCAACGCAACTATTAAGTAACGGACCACAATAAAGGTTTCCATCAGTGCACAAGAGCCGGATACTGGCCAGCTGTGCGGCTTAAATTAGCTTTCACTTAGCCACCGTTCGTTGAACCACTTTTAAACAGATAAACCAATTTTAAATCCTTGACCTTACGTTCACTTCCACCAACCTATTCTGCCAGAGTGTCAGATTGGAACATCCATCGGGACGCACAATTATTTATGTGACCATCTTTCAGAAGCAATCGAATCGAATTTAAAGCAAGAAATTTACTCCTCCCTCATTTGCGTCATATTTTACATATGGTACGACGTAATATACTCTCAGGGCACAATACATTTGCTCAATTGATCCAACCCCTCTACGTGAAAGCTACAACAAGACCACGCAAGCACTACATATTCAGATATGGCGACGCAAGTCTGATCATTAGAACAGCCACTGCAACCCTATAGATAAATCTTCATAAAGCCAAGAGTACACGAAACTTTACAAGGGAAAACACGTTCCGTCCTGCATGTACATCATGAAAACGTTTGTTTGGAGAGATAATTGTGTCTGCACTACCACAATAATGTAAACGATGTTCAGTAAGGTCTCCTAGCTGCCTCCCCCCCTTTCGAGAAGCAGCTTATAATACATTTCGCATTCTAATTCTAGAATCCTCCTAATCCTCCTCCTACTAGTGAAGTTTCCGGGCTGACCCTCAGCCAAGATTTACCGTCTACGGAACTGTTTTTCATATTGCTTCATAGACGGATCCCCTATAAATACAAATCGGTGCAACGGTGGGGCTCGAACCCGCGCACCTATGTGTCCTCCGGTTGCAAGGCGCAGACTTAAGCCACCACGCCACCGGGCTCCTCCTCCTCCGACTACTACTACTACCACAACTACTATTACTGCAATAACACGTGTTTACGACGAATATGTTGTCATTGAGGGCAGGGCAGGCGGCAAGTAACTCCGTTCTTCCTCCGTGTTTTATTTCTTTTTGTCTACCGGTATTCTCTGCCGCTGTTGTTCTCTGTGCGACTCTCGGTTGTGAGTGCCGTTGTTTACATTAGGCTTTTTGCGGCTGTTCATCAAAGTATGTGTACGGCACCGTTGCGTTGTGTTGTGTGTAGCAGCCGCTTTGACGGTCTCCATCTCATCGCTGTTTGTTTCCATCGTCAACGTCATCGTGGGCGTTCTGTGCTTCGGCGCGCCGCGACCAGACATCGCCCGCAGCATACTGACTGGACCTTAAAAACAAAAAACCTTCGCCCCATGTGCTTATTCGAGGCCCCGAGGCCTGCGTGGAGTTAGGGTGCTGTGGGCTGATCAATAGGAGCGCCGGGCCATAGCCACGTGGCCTGGCTGTGGGCGGTCTCCAGGTCTGTTGAGAGGTAGGGCACGGCGAACGGCACGGGCAAACGAAAGGTGTAGAGTCAGTAGTAGGCTCGGCCTTAGCCAGGCCAATTTACACCTGTTACAGCAACGGCGGCGCCGGCCTGTTGCAGTGACTGTAGGCAACAATCGTCAACGGCCGCACCTGAACGACAGCAGAAACAGAACGACAGCCGGCCTGAGTACATGGCGGACCTACCCGACGTCGGGCCGCTAAAGGCCATGCGTCCGCTTGCTTGCAAGGTTGCCGGCAATCTGTCGGTCAGACGAAGGTTGGATTGCCCACCTCGGTACGTGGCGGCCAGTGACAAGCAAGCGGCGGCAGTGACATACAGGTGCGTTTGTAATATGTTAACAATCTGACAACAGCTCAACAACAACAATGACAACAACGACACAGAAGACGAAAGCGGCATCATCGTTGTGCCGGTAAAGAAGCCAGCAATTTTCAGTCGTTTGCCACAAACGACTTTGTAATTTGCCGTCATTGTTCAAGTTGTTGTTGTTGTCGTCGTCGTCGTCATTGTCCAAGTTGTTGTTGTTGTTGTTGTTGTCGTCGTCATTGTCTAAGTTGTTGTTGTTGACGTCACGGTTGATACTTTTGTTGTCGTTGTAGTTGTCGTTGTGGTTGTTATCGTCGTTGTTGCCGTCGTTCTGGTAGACGTATGTGTAGACGATGGTTGACGTGGTGGCACACACGGTCGTGGTACTGTTGCTGCTGCTGCTGCTGCTGCTTACGTTCGCCTTGATGACGATGATGATGATGATGATGATGATGATAGCGACGTCGACAAGGACGATGTACGAGGGACGAGAGTCATCAGAGTCTTTCATTCTGTAATGAGGTTCTACTACGACTTCCATCGTCTACGACTATTACTTGTACTCTGACTACTACTACGACTGCTACTACTACTACTACTACTACTACTACAATTGAACACGGGAACATACGAACGGACGGACGGCTGGCGGTAACCGCGGCGACGACGGGATAGGCGGGCTGGTGCGGAATGTTTCTTTTCGTTTCGCTCCATTCTCGTCCTTTTTGCGCCTGACTTCGACGGCTTCATCCTTCCGTCCTGCCTTCTTTGCTTCGACCGCGTGGCGAGACGCCCACCGAGTTCCACGCTCCTCAGCTTTAGCGTGTCGCGCCTTCTGCCCAGTCGGCCTAATACCAGTCGTCAGTAGACCTACCTACCTACCTATCTATCTACCTACCTGGCTACCTGGCTAGCAACACACGACCTGAGCGAGCTGCGCTTATGATGATCAGCAGCAACGGTTGCGCGGCAGTAGTAGGTGGTGGCGGTGGTGAGCTTGCAGATTGAAGCACCGCAATATATATATATATATATATATATATAGTACATTGAGTAAATGAATTTTGTTAATATTAAAAGTAATATATAGAACGAAATCAATATACAAACTATACATTTATTGGATGATTATTGGGGAATGATAGGTGCTCCTTATGTACGTGTGTACGTGTATATATATATATATATATATGCTCGGCACCGCCAGTAGAAACAGCAGCAGCAGCAGCACTTCTACAAGGCTCCTAGACAATATAGAGCAGAGCTATTGGCTGTGAAGATATGCGACGCTGCATACGCCTCTCATGATCATCATATGCTGGATAGAGTCTCGGCGGTCTGTCTGTTTGTGTGTCTGAATGTATGTGGTTGTACACGATCGTGCCGCTAGCGGCACACCACTACAACCACCCACCATTACCGCTGCTATGCTGCTACGACTAGTAAGTAGTGTAAGAAGTAGTGAACGAACAACCAAAACAAGACTTCCGCACTTTTGACTTCGGAATGACGACGCTCATCATATTGGACCACCAGACTAGAACACCACGTGTATTGCTTCTGCTTTTGCGGCTGCTAGTCCTGACGGCGACAACAACAACGACAAAAACAACAACAACGACAACAACAACGACAACAGCGACTACAACAACAACCATTACTTCTACCACTCGAATCCTACTAATACAACGACGGGTGGGTGGGCGGTCGCTCGCTCGCTGGCTCGCTTCCTGCCTGCCTGCTACAGTGCGACCGACCAGGACTCTTAAGACCTACAACCTCTACTGCGACGGCGATGGCCACACGGCGAGTTCAGACCAACAACGGGGTAGCGGTGAGGTGAGGAGGGGGGGGGGTGGGTACAATTACTACTATTACTACTTCTGCTGCTACTACTACTACTACTTCAACTTCAACTATCATCACTATTACGAAACCGCCACGACCTCCACCTCCGAAGTCGAAAGGAGATTTGTGATGGTTGTTGAGAACATTGACATGACTCAGTCACTCAGTTCAGAGTAGTTCGGGGCAGAGACACCAAGAAAGAGGTACAGACAGACATAGAGGTAGAGAGAGAGGGGAATAGAGAGCGAGAGAGAGATGGGGGCTGGGGAGAAAGAGAGAATGCGCCTCTTGGTTGAAATGAAAAAAACAGTAAATGTCGAACATTGACAACAACAACAATACCGCTCACCACCTCACTGTTCTGTTCATGCTTCTTCTCATCGTCGTCGTCGTCGTCTGGACGGCTTATTTCGTCGACTCTTATCGGGTCTTACCTCGTACTCGAACCTCGAACGACCCAGAGTCAGCCAGTCAACCGGCCAACGAGCGAATTCATTGCGGAGCTCATTTTGCACAGAAGCAGCAGCAGCAGCAGAAGAAAAAGGATAAGAGGAGAAAACGACAAAAAACGATTCCGCTAACAACGGGAGCGCAATTCCGAGCTAAAATGAGAAGCTGGAGAAGGCATGAAGGCTCACCCGCAGAACCCCTGCAGAACCCCCGAAGTCCTCGCGCCGCTACTAGCGCTGCTGCTGCTGCTGCCATCATCATCATCATCATCGCTGACTGCTTGCTAACCGTTACTATCAATATAAAGTGCCCGACTGTTGTCGTGGCCGTTCTTGTTCCTCCTACGGCTGGTTGTTGTTATTGCTGTTACTGTTGCTATTGCTACTGTTGTTTTTGTTATTGTTGTTGTTGTTGTTGTTGTTGTTGCTGTTGTTGCTGTTGCTGTTGTTGTTGTTGCTGTTGTTGTTGTTGTTGCTGCGCCGAGGCTTCCCCCGCTGCTGGCCTCGTCGCCGTCATCGTCATAAACTACCTTAAGTTGGTGGTGCGCTCTCGTCGAGCTGCCGCTGCTGCTGCCGCTGCCGCCGCCGCCGCGGTCGCGCGGAACAATACTCCGCTTGTAAAATTGATATTGTTTCACTTTATTGCGCCTGTGCCCTTTCTTGGTACGCGTCGATGCAGCCCGCGGCCACTCAACGTTACCAGCCGACAGCGACCAATATTAAATGCTTGGTTGGTTGACGGCCAGCCATCCCCCCCCCCACTTCTCTCTCTCTCTCTCTCTCTCTCTCTCTCTCTCTCTTTCTATATATATAGATGTATATGCATATATATATATATATATATATATATATATATATATATAAAAAAATATATATATATATATATATATATAAATTTTTTTTTAGCAGAATTTAAGACTAAACTCGACAAATATTTTCACATTCGATGAAACAAAATCGACAAAAACGCAATGAAAGTGACCAGGACTCTTCAAACCGATAACCTCTACTGCCACGCTGATGGCCACGGCAAGTCGGACCAACAACGGGATAGCGGTGAAGTGAGAGGGGGGGGGTACAATTACTACTACTACTACTACGGAGACAACTATTGCAACTTCAACTATCACTTCACTATTACTAAACCGCCACAACCTCCTTCGAATCCGAAAGGAGATTTGTGATTGTTGGGAACAATGACATGACTCAGTCACTGTTCAGTATCATTGAAAGGATTAACTTGCAATAACAAGCATCACTATTAATTAGTACAAGCAAGCAACGCATTTTTTTACGATATTGCAGGCAGATTTTTTTTCGTCCGTTCGATTGGCCGGAGTGCTATCGTATCTTTGTCGGTTCCCATACACTTGACTGATTTGTGAAGTTTGACTTCGACTTTTGTAGCGATAATTGTATCAACGAATTTGTGCAAAAGGAGTAATCTTTTAGTAGACGCTGGGAGATTCATGGGTTACGTGTCTCAGGAATCGGACTCACTCGGTCACTTTTATCGACAACCACACAGAAGCACCAAGTTTGATTTCCAGGTTTGCTGTTTTGTGCAGTTGTGTATTTTGTGTTTCGACGCTTGTCGCGGCACAGACCAAAATTGGTGATTTCTGGTTAAGATAAGCCACTCCAGTACTGACTACATCACAAGTGAGGGCAATCACCGACAACACGACCAAGTGAGAATGCGCCTAGGAGAGTGCCTCGTACGTGTATACGCCTTATACCTATTGACTTCACCGCCCTAAAAAGACCCTGAGGACCAGCAAGGCCAGTCTGAGCGGCGGCTGTGGTTTGTCGCTCTTAGGACGGTTTGGTCTTAGTTTAGGAGAGACCTGCATTAACACATAAGGACGACGTACGTACAGGGTTCCCATGTAACGGTCACGACAAGTCACAGCCCTTGAACTCTCGGTTTACCTTGAACAGATTAGTCAGAATTATTCAAGAGGTCACTTGCTGCTGGCCCGCATTTTGCCAAAGTCAGTACATATACAAGTAGTCAGGGAGTCCACCAAGACGTCGTGCTCAGTCGTAGAGAAATACGACGGCACGGTCTGTTTGTTTCAGTTTTTTTGCGGGTTCTCCTCCGCTTTCCCGATATTGCAAAGACGACCGCTCATTAGCGGTAATCGCCTGAAAGAATCTCTGCGACTCTACTGAGGGGAGACTCTTTAACGACGGCAGCAGCCCTCCTCCAAACCTACGTTCCGGTCTTATGCGGTCCACACCTTCCGTCTATCTATTACAAAACTCTCGAAAGGCTACGTTAATTTGGCAGCACGGGCTGTAACGGGCGCAGAAGCCCAGCGAGTCGGTTTTGCTGTTGGATAAGCGCCTCATTCCCGCGCTGGCACTTCTGACCTAGCCTAGACCTTCTGATGTGCCCTTCCCGTCAACCACACCAGACGACAACGTTCGGTCTACCTTGAAAACATTTTTGCGTAGATGCAGGCCTTGATTTCGTCAGATCACGCCTCTTTCAAAATCTGCTGATCTGCACCCTAGGGACTGCTGCTGACAGGCTTGCGGCTACCCTGGCTAAGGTAGTTGGCCACGGCAGTGATCTTCTTCGCTAGGGCTCGCCTCTCTCAGATTAGCGATCCCTCATTTCCGGGGCCCGATTTTTTTCCGTCAAGAAGAACGATGGCTGTGTGAGACCCATTGCATGTTCATCCGCGATTCGGAGAATGACGAGAAATATCTGCATTTTATTTTTTTTTAGAACAAGGCAGGCGTTTCGTGTGCTTCTGGTGATCGTAAACTCGGGGTTGAGGCACCGAGAGGTTGCCGGGCCGCGGTGACGACTCGTTCCTTCCTGGAATTGCGCTTTTAAGCATCTCTGTAGTCAAACTTAACTTCAGGAATCAACAGTCTGCGGAAGGACACTTGTTGGGTGCAGTTAACGGTTGGGCCCCGAGTATGTTTTACTAGGTAAAACTATCTTATAGTGAGATTTCCTACTTTCTTCTATGGCACGAAATCATAACGTCGTAAACTAGGGTGCAGCAGGGCGACCCATTGCCCCTCCCCACTGGTCTGCTTGGCGATCAAGAAACAAATAGACCTTCACAAGTGCCCTCTAAACGTTTGTTACATAACGATGGAGTTCTGGGCGGCACCCCCCCCCCCCGATACAGTTCTGAGTAACATCCACCGGGTCGTCCAGTCCACTAAGCAGACCTGAGTTGGCCCTACCCCCGGGAAAGTGTGAGGCCCATGTTGTAAGAGCGAAAGCTACTGGGTCTGAAGTGGCGGAGGCTCTCCGAGGGTGTACGACGATGGAGACTGGTATACAAGCACGCCAAGAAGCCCTACTTCCCGCTATTTGAGGTGGCCTGCGGTTGCCTGACGCGATTGTCCTATTGGGGATAGTTCTGGTAGCTTCCCTCTGTAGATCTCTGTTATGCCTCCATCGAACCGTTCTCGATGTCATCGCTTTTACGAACCTATAAGTACTTGAGTGTCGCCTGAAGCTGGTCGCCAGGGAGAATCCTCAGCGAGCGAATGAGCAAAAGGTCGAAAACTTCACTTCGGAATCCACAACGGATGCTGATAGGGCAGGTTGTCTCTCTCCCTTGTACCCTGTGCCGGGATCAGAACTCTGTTAGATAAGGCGGTCGGGCTTTGTTTAGGAACAGATTTAGTGTACGCTTATACCTGCGTTTGCGGAGGCTGTACCGTATCATTAACGGTGGTCGGAAAGTGCCTGAATCTAGCTAGCGGAGATAGGAAAGCGGGCAATTTCCTCAGAGACTTGTCGCAGGATGTGCTTGGGGCAGCCTGTCCTCAGTATGGGCAAACCTCAAAAGATGACTGTTCTTTGAAATTAAATAAATTAAAAAAAAATATATATATATACTCTTAGCGCATAGTCTATGCTACAGTCCGCTGTCGACGGCATCTGCCGCTGGTGCAGTGACAATGAGATGGAGCATTCTGTTCCAAAATGTCTTCCTTTTAACATGGTCTTCTTAGTCTAGACTACAGGTTCAACGGAGAAACATTGCCTACCGCAAATGTCGCACAGACCTTGGTGTATTTATATCATCGTAGCTTACGTTTTATGCACACTTTCGATACCTAGTCAAACCGACACGTTACTTGTAAACGTGCTATTTCGCTATTTCATCTCCAAGCACCCAAATGTGTACATTCGCCTCGATATAGAAATCGTGTTATCCAGACGTTTATGTTGCTCACTCGTCTGAAGCTGTTGTTTGTGCAAACACATACGTCTTTGCAAAGAAGATTACTAGGAAGGCTCTGTAGAAGATGTTATATCGATACACCGAATGCTGTAAATCTTCTGTCGCTGTCAACTTTATTTAAGAACAACGGCGTACGGGTACTATAGCAGCTTGTGAGCGCTTATTTTATTAACCATTTTTTCGGTGTGACACTTAGCAATCGTAAAATTTAAATCATGTTTTTGGTAAAATGTATTGCAGGATTTTAAATAACCAATAATATGTTTTCCTGACGTGTAGCCGGTGAACCGCACAACAAGGCGGCTTTGCGGCCTTTAGTGTATTTCAGCCTTCTCCCACTCTTTATTAATGTATATATATATATATATATATATATATACATATATGTATATATATACATATATGTATATATATATATATATATATATATATATATATATATATATATATATATATACATATATATATATATATATATATATATATATATACATATATGTATATATATGTATATATATATATATATATATATATATATATATATATATATATACGAGTACATATATATATATATATATATATTAATCAACACTATCTTAACGATCAAATCGATCGGACCAGAATTTCTCTTTCGATAGAGAAAAGTGGTTATAGTTGCTTTTGGTACCCCTAATCTAGTGTGCTGTCAAGCTATTCTAATCCTTACTCGCGCTTTCAGAAATCCCCACCTCGTTGGCCAAAACTAGTCATTCTAGTTGAAGTCTGAAGGCGCAAGGTTAGGACAACAATGTCTGTACGGGAATATTTCTCCCAAAACTATCGCAGTCTGCTACAGGTCGTCACGGATGTATGCGGGCGGCTATTGTCGACAGTTGCTGTTTGGGGCGTTTTTCGACAGTAGTCTTTATCAAACTATCATGGTGTTGGCAGTACGTTTTACTATTGTCATTTTTTGTTCTGCAAAATGCTGCACTGCGCCAAGATCTTGTGTGACGCTTTACGTTGCAGACGATCCACTTCGTATGAAATAATTAAATGTTTTTTGTTTTTGTTTTTTCATGAAAGGAATGCTCTTTTCTGTTTTCGAAAATAAGGGCAAGCAGTTTGTCATGTTGGCCGTGGTCAGCTTTTACAGCACCCATACAGCGACACGCTCCAGGTTCGCACGGCAGATCAGGTACAAATATGAACTTATCCCTACCTACTGCATTGACTATGCACCCGCTTGCATCGGCTGTCCATTCTGTAAGGTCCGTATGTACCGTGGTGGCCGACTTGTCGTTTCCTATCTGAAGATTTCCATACAAGAAAAAATGAACCATCGCATTACAATTCGATCGCATAGCGTTTTAAGATATCGGGCAGTACAAACTTTCGTCGTCTAGCCGGTCGCTAGTGAGAAAGTATAAGTTCACGCAAATGGGCCCTCATAGATGTAACTTTATTTGGCCCGCACAAAATATGTACAGTGCCACAGAATCTACTCTAGTAGATCTACGTACAGAGGTATATCTACTAGTCATTGACTTGCGAATTAACTGACTATTACAACAACAAACGACTTCTATTGGCAACACATGCTTGCGCTGCATAGGATTCGCTGACTAGAGTCGTGCTTACTAACCGTGGGAACCTTTTACCGGACACATTACAACTAGGCAACTTAAGTTTTGAACAGTCTGTTGCCGCCAAGACGTGTTTCAACACGACGTGTTTTATTGATGAATTTATTGATAGGTACAACACGACACTTTGAATTCGCCAGTCTACGTTGAGCTAGAGTTACCGAGAAAGATCGTCTCTAAATTTGACATGGGCGGGCATGTCGAGATATCTAGAGTTTTCCGAACAGTCACTTGGTATGGCATAGCCGCTGACTTTCAGCACAGATATGGTTTATCATCTATTCTCAATGACACCGAACCAAGAAAGCACCGTGCGCTAGCTGCACCTCTCCCCACTTCTCAACTTTGCTGGAAGTTGTTGTTGTTGTTGGTGTTGGTGTTGTTGTTGTTGTTGGTGTTGGTGTTGTTGTTGTTGTTGCTGCTGCTGATTTGGATGTTGGTGATGCTCCTGGTGCTCCTGCGCGTGTTGTTGCCGTTGCAGGATCTGCTGCGGCTCGATCCGACGGACGAAAGAAACGACGCAGGCTAAACGACAGTGGCACGGCGACAAAAGCAACGCCGACGAAGGTGGGTCGAAACGGAACGGACGAAAAGAAATACGACGACAAAGAAGAAGAAGGAGAAGAAGAAGAAGAAAAAGCCACGGTGCTGAAGAGGGGGTGGTTGTTGCTGTTGTCGCCGTTGTTGTTGTTGTCGTCGTTGTTGTCGTTGTCGTCGACGTCTGCAGCTAAGGTCTCGCCGATGGTTTGTCGGATGAGTCGCAGAAACGTTGCGTCCGTCGTCGTCGTTGTCGGCGCAGGCGGCGCCGCCTCCGCCGTCGAGTCAAAGCCGACGATTCCTAAGCCTGGACAGCCAGCCATCCAGCAGCGCTTTTCTTTAACAAGCTCTTAACTCGGACTTAGATTGGGTGGTGCTCTCTAGTCTCCGGCGCTTGCCCGGTGCACACGCGCCCCACACCCCCGCTTTGCCCGGGCGGGCGGGCGGGCAGCCGCTCGACAGCCTGCTTGCCTGCCTGCCTGCCGACCCGCTTCTGCGCGCCAGGTAAGCCGCCCAGCTGGGACTACCCCCTCAGCCCCGCCGAGCCTCCCCCTGCCGTGCCGTGCCGTCCCGTACAGCTCATCCAGCCGCGCCCAGCAGCTACGACCAGCAGGGAACTTATGCGGGACCCGCAAGCTGACGACGCTAACGGCCCTGGCGTCGGTGCCAGCAGCAGCGGCAGCAGCAGCAGCGACGGCATAGGTGGAGGTATTTCGTGTCCCCAGCAGCGGTCGTCGAGCGAAACAGGTCGACGACCGGCCGACCAAGTCAGCGCAGGCGGCCACCAACGAGCGAGCGAGCGAGCGAACGACTGAGCGCCAGCGGGAACAACGGTCGGTGTGTTTCACTCCGCTACGTACGTTCGACTAGCCGGCCAAGTCGATCCAAGTACGCTTGCTGGCTGCTTGCCTGACGGGCTTGCTTGCCTGTATGTCTGTATATCTGTCTGCCGTCAAGCAAACTCTCTTCGTCGTTTCCGTCAGCTTTCCGACGGAAAGAGGATGGCTGGATAGAGGCTAGCTGAAGGTGGGCGATTCGCGGGGAGTTGAGGGGGGCCGAGTCGTGGGGAGCTGAGGGGGCCCCGAGTCGTGGGGAGCTGAGGGGAGCTAAGGTGGACCGAGTCGTCATCGTCATCGTCGTCGTCGTCGTCGTCGTGTAGTTCATCAGTTGGAATCATGGCGCTGCCGGCGGAACGACTGCTGATCGGGGCGGCCAAGCACGACTCAGGTACAGCGAGATAGGCCGTTTTACTTCGGTTGTGATTGCTGGCGCCGCCATTGGTCCCGCTTGTCTTCTGCTATAGCCTGCTGATGGTGCTGATGCTGTGTCCCCTGGCCCCTGGGACGGCCCCAGCTTTCCGACCGGCAAGAAAGAAGCCGACCCAGATTGTCGCAATGGTTTGTTTGCGATTTGGTGGTCATCCGATATCACTAGTCACTTCATATCATAGCCCCTTGGAATTCGGTCTATGTACAGCAAGCACGCGCACACACAGACATACCGCCCCTCGGCTATGATCTAAGTATGCAGACTAAGAATGATCTTCTGCTGCGTGGGCTGGCTGTTGAGTAGAACGGTGGAAAACAGTGATCGAAGGGGGGCTCTGCAAAGTCGATTCATTTTACATTGTTGTTGGCGGTTTATTTAGGTATACTAACAATGCATAAAGACGCCGTTGTTAATCACATACAGAAAAGGGGTTTATGCACAATCGTTTTAAAAGCGTAACATATGGTGGCCTGCATGGCCGACATGTTAATAACTATATAAATACACTTGGCTTAATGTATATTTACGTGGCCGTCGGCTCCGGAAAAGTCAGAGCACTTGGAAGTAATATAGAATTGACATATTAGGTTATTTACTGCCAAGCGAGTATCTATCTAGAAAATACTGTTTGCCAAATCTAACATAAATAATTTATGTTAGAGTAGTGTTTTCGTAATTGTGGATTTAGAGAAGGAAACATACAAATAGTTGTATCAAGGGGCCGTTTCCACCGCCAAAGGTCTTATACGTATATTTATTGGGAATTATTTAAATTGCAAATATCTTTTAACGTTTAAATCGTCCATGGTACTGCAAGCTGCAAGGTATAGTTTACAAAACACTATTACAGGCGAATACAGACGTCGTAACCACATATATGGGATCATTATTGGAAACTTAGGTAAAAAGATACGCTCCTTTTTGGCCGGTACAGTAATCGAAACCGGTCCTTCCCAGAGAAGTTTGTACGTTGGGCACACGTATGAGTACAGTGCGGCACAATTGCAATTTTGAGTAGGAACATATTCTCTGCCGGGCAGTAAGTAAGGCAGTGCCCTACGCTACGTAATCAGCTAAATTGAAAGCGTGCTTTTGAAGTCTGAGAGCACCCTAATTCGTACGCCTACGGTTGGAGCCCCCATGAAGCACAAATATCGTCAAAGAGTGTGCAAGAGAAGATGTGAAATAAATATTGATAATTTATATCAGCAGTTTGTAATTCAGCTATTATTTGCCGATTGATTGATTTCTGTAATTCAGCTATTATTTGCCGTAAGCCTAAGTAGAGTTAGTGAAGATTCATACAAGACAGGCTACTGGCCGTATAGACATCGAATCTGTGAATATATCCTCATTGAATCGGAACACAGAGTTCGGCTTATTAACTTGAATAGTGGAAACTCTGTAAATTGAGCAAATATATATATTGACGCTAGAAGTAATCTAGGCTATTTATGCATATTTCTTTCGAATATCCGCAAAACAATGCTTCAACAGCAGTATGACAGATGGTCAAATATGACGAATTCTGAATAGTTAAGGTAGGTTTACGGGAGTAATGACTACTGTTTCAAACTCGTTAGTTGTGAATGCATGTGGCCATGGGGGCCGTGTTCACACTGCGTATGCTGTAAACAGCATATCAGGGTTTTCCGTGATCTATTTTTTTGTTTGTTTTCTAAGATTTTCTGTAAGGCTATTGCCCGTGTACGGTTTTTCATGTCATGGCTAATTTTAATCCACTCCGGCATTTACCTTTCTAAATTGGAAACCATGCAAACCAATTTAGCAGTGGCCGGTCTGGATCTTGGGGAAACTATTTACCGACAGTCAACTAGTTAAATTAACTGCGATGCAGTTACTAGTTATCGAACTCGAGCTCTGTCTTGTGGCTGCGGCAATATCTCTCTTATTACAAGTTCCTTATGAAACTGATAGTAGATACAGCTAGACAGCACTGCTAGTAAATAGCTTTCGGTGATCATCTTGTCGGCTTATGCACTTATGTCTGTGCGCTCGATCTACGGTGATCGGTTAAGCAAATTATATATATATATATATATATACATAAATATATATATATATATATATATATATATATATATATATATATATATATATATATATATATATATATATATATATATAAAACCTTAGAATGAGCACACTGCTTTGTTCGAGAAATAATAGCGGCGAGAAAGAAACTGCCGTAAAGAGGCGGCGATGAAGGTTTATTAAGGTGAGAGTGTATTGGAGCCTATCTCACATGACCGTAACCTGAGAGCCATCTCATTATATGCACTTTGAATGCATAGTGTGATATATATATATATATATATATATATATATATCAGCTACACCTTTTTGCCGCCACATGCTTTCCCTTACTGTTACTGCTCACTGGGGCCACCTTTAAGCCAAAAAGGAGCGACTCTAGCAAAGTCAGAGTACATTTACTTCGCATGATGCTCTACTCATGAAAAACAGGATAACGTCTCCTAGTTAGGGATAATTGAAGCTTTGCGCAAAATGGTACCAGCCTCCTAAACAGCCCGCAAAATAGTCCCTATATTATCTTGTTCTGCCACGGAGGGTTGTCATGGAAAGGGCGGAGCGGATGCGCAGGTATTGGCTCCGCTTAACGTATTAGGGCTACGCTTGCTTGGACGGTGGTTAGTCACGCTTTGCGACATGGCAGGACATTTCTGTTTTGGCAGTGGAACCTTGGAAGTTTCATGCCGAGCGTGGCGTCGTCAGCACTCGCTTGCAACAGCCAGAGACGAAAAGTCATCCGTTGCAGTTGCAGGCTTCCTAGGAGTAACCCCAGTAGTGATAAGTTAGCCGATGGTTCGTACGTTTTTTCTGGCCTGGTGAAAACTACTCGAAAAGTAGCTAACGAGAACAACGAGACACAGCGTTTGCCCATCAAGCGCTGGCGAGCGGCCAAAGATTTTACTTTGTTTGGGCCAACTGCACTAAAAGCATGAGTGGTGTTGTTGTTGAACAAGTAGCCTAACAACAGTTAAGATAAGGCAATCTTCAGAGCTTGGAGCAGAAACCTTTGCCGCCGGCTGCTGATATCTGCGAAGATTGAATATCCTTGGTATCTGACCACCCACAAAAAGTTACCTCGAAGTGCAGGCATCATGTATTGCCTGGAAGCGAAGCGCAAACACGACAAAGCAAACAGATCAGCTACAAAATCTCTGCGGCATGTGTCGAACATTGGCAGGCCTGAGAGCACCGTTTTAAATCATTTGGGCCCGACGAGATATTCCAAGATAACCCCCCCCCCCTCCTCTCCAAAAGAAAGGAGCGTAACATAACACGGGCGACAATAAATGCAGGAACGTCTTATAGACGAGATGGCGACCATCACCATAGGCACCTGGCAGGCGGGCAAGCAACAAGTAATGTAGCAACATGTGTCTATGTACAACAAGTCTATGTTCAACAAGTCACTATACGACAGTTTACGAGTGACGGCCCGAGACAAATAAGGCGGTTGCCAAGCCATTACGAGTAAGGAGGTGATGAGGACATGATCAGCGTCGTCACCAGCTGTGCGATGACGACGTGTAGTGGGGGGGGGGGGGGTGGGGGGCAGCCATTGTAGCAGCAGTAGCAGCAGCAACAGTAGCAACGGAACGACGACGGTGCGTCGCCGTAATGGGGGAATCGAACTTTTTGGAGTGTCCTGCGCACGCAACATGTGGTTTGTGACAAGCCGCTGTTGCAGGAAGCCGCCGCCGTTGCTGCCGCCGCCAGCTGGAAGCAACCGAACCCCGACAAAGGTAGTAGATGAGGCACGCCAGTGACTACGAACACTAGAGCGACGACGACGACGACAAAGACGACAAAGACGTCCGGCAAAAGCACGACGAGCGAAAACAAGAGACAGCCGCACCCCGGCACACAGCGAGAGAGATGCAGAGGTGCAGAAAGGGGGATCAGGGCAGTCAGTCGCCCCTTCTCCGGTTCGACCTGAGTTAGGGTTTGTTCGGGCTCAGCCATAACAACAAAATCAACAACAACGACATCAGCAAGAACGACATCAACAACAACAACAACAACAACAACAACAACGACATCAGCAAGAACGACATCAACAACAACAATAACAACAGCAACTACAACAACATCAACGACAACAGCAGCAACAACGACATCAACAACAACATCAACAACAGCAGCAGTAGCAACACATGCGGCTGACAGGAAGTAATGCACCCCCGAAGCAACAGCGACCAACAAGCCCCAATGAGACGATGGGAGACAGAAGAGCAAAGGGACAGAGAGCGACACAAAAAGGAACAGCGAGACTGAACGCGGGAGAGAGAGGGCATAGAGAGAGAGAAAGCTGTCGAGAAGGAACTTGCGTAGCATCGAAAGGCATCTACACGCTTTTGGGGGTGAGGGCCAAGGTGGGGTGTAGGAGATGCGAGAAGGTGGTCGGTGGTTCTGTGGCGGTCGGTGGAGCTGAAAGGACAATGCGGGGGGGGGGGGGGTAGCTGGGGCATCGAACGGGATCACGGGAGGAACATGGGAGACGCACGGGAGAACGAAAGGACGGACGGACGAATGAATCGATCAGTAGTGCTTCCTGGCTTGCTTGGACTGTCGGTACGTCAGTGGGTGGCTATGGCTATGGTAGCGACAAGGTCTCAAAGAGATGCTTTTGCTGGTCGAACAACGGTTGGCAGCTGCTGACCCTATGTACGATAACAGACAACACAGCCGTGGTTTGGGTGCTACTGCTGTTGTTGCCGCCGCCGCCGCTGCTGACCCTTTGCCCAGCTCCTTACCATACGAGTCACACACTCCTCAGCTCCTACCACACACGAGACGGCGGCGGCATACGCAACAGTAGCCGTAACAATATCAGTAGTAATCATAGCGGCGTAAGCAGCGGCTGCCTCAGCGAAAACAACAACAACAGCAGGAACAACAACAACAGCAGCAGCAACAACAATAAGAGAGAAAGTAAAAATAATAATGACAACATAAGTAAGTAATAGCGACGCTCGTTTGCCCAGAACTAGCCCGCTGTTGTGCACGAAACCACACTCTTACCGTTCCTTACGGTCTTCCTCCGACGCATACGTACAGCCTTACACAAACAAACGTGTGTACAGGAACAGAACGACATATAAGCAGACTAATTTGTACGTGTAAAATTATATATATATATATATATATATATATATATATATATACATATATATGTATATACTGTTACTCATAAAAACACGTACATATGACCAGATTATACTCATTATCACTCACCATAAGCACAACCAAAGTGCGTGCATATACATACATAAACATATACGAGTTTCCTTTTTTTATTAAAAAATAAGTAATCATGTAATCAACAATACCAAAAGGTGATGTAATAATAATAATAATAAATATATACGCGCCCCTATAGCCAGGTACATACGCCCACACACATCCGAGCAGCTACAGTACACAAGCAGATGGCCGGACAGACTGACGGACAGCAATATTAAATTGAGCGAAACTTGAGACGCGCAACAAGATGGCCAGCTGGCTTCGTCTTCGTCGTATGCTTGTGCGTGTGTCTACGGGCTTGAGCGTGTGAGTGTGTGAGTGAGTGCGCCTATCTGCGTATGGCGAAGGATGTACGAGTATATCTGCATGTGGGAAGGCAGTGTGCCTCTTTGCGTGGGGGAGGAAGTGTATCTGCGTGTGGAATAGGAGGCGCAGCTGCCTATGGCGGATGCCTGCATGTGTATGGGGACGGATGTGGGGGGGGGGGGGGGTATATGCTCTTGTGCGTTTGTGCGTACGGTTGGGGTTGAGAAAAACGGAAGACTGGGCGAATGAGCCCCTGAGCTAGTGGGCAGCTCCCGAGCCGGGGCCCTCAGTGGCTCCCGTCTGCTGTTGCTGCCGGACAGGCCGCGGGCCGAACTTGGCTCCTGCACATGGACGGAACGGAAAGAATCTTCTTTACGCTCTTTGTCGTTTTTCTCTCTTCTCATTTTCTCGTTGTTCGTCTTCTTCCTCTATACGGCTGTGTTTTTCTTCTTATTCCCCACAGTCTTCTCCTGTTCTCCTCACACACCCACACAATCACCCACCCGCGCTCACGCCGCGCTCCCTTGCTTGCCGTCCATGTCAAAGGGGAAATACACAAGAAGAGAAAAAGAAGACGAAGGATAAAGAAGGAAGGCTTGAAAAGCTTGGAGTCTCGTTTTTCTTTCAGTCGTTCTATTCGACCTGCTGCTGCTACTTCTGGTCTTCCTCCTGTTCTGGTTGTTACCCTCTTCTCCTTGAACTTCATCGTTTTCTAAGCCTTCTTCCTGCACGTCTTTCTCTTCGTCACTGTCATCGTCCTCGTCCTCGTCATCATCACTATTATCATCATCATCATGTTAGGGCCAGCTTACCTTTACTACTAATGCAACAAGCAGACCCGTTTCCTGCGCGGTCGGCTGTTTGCCCACTACTTACTTTAACGGTGGAACAACTTACCTAGCGTTGCTTCCCCTTCCCAGCCTAGCCTCTACGACCCAGCCCTGCGGCGTCCTAGCTTGCCCGCCGCGTGTTGGGTTACACCACGGCTGCTTCTCTAAGCCTTCTGACAACGTACAGAACGTTGCTCTGCTTTCTTCTTCTTCTTTTTCTTCTTCTCCCTCTTCTCATACATGTGCTCCTCCCTTTCATCTTTTTCCTTTACGTCGTTGTGGCCTGCTTTCGTTGTGATGTGCAGTACCGCAACAAGCACGACTTCATCTGTTGTTGTTGTTGTTGTTGTTGTTGTTGTTGTTGTTGTTGTTGTTGCTGTCGTTGTTGTTGTTGTTGTTGCTGTCGTTGTTGTTGTTGTTGTTGTTGTTGTTGCTGTAATTGTTGTTGCTGTTATTGTTGTTGCTGTTGTTGTTGTTGTTGCAGTTGTTGCTGTGGTATTTTTGTTGCTGCTGTGGTGTATGGTGCTGCTGGTGGTGATGTAAACAGCTGTGCCGTGGCCTGACAAGACACCGTACCACAGAACAACAGAAAGAAGCAGCCCGATCAATCGGCAAAACGAACCAAGAAAGCCGAATGCAACGACGGGAACAACATGGCGCTAGTGACCGCGGAGGACGACTAGCTTTTTGATTGACTAACTGCAGTAGCAGTTTGGCAGCAGATAGTGGCAGAGAAACAGACGTATTTCTGCTTTTCTGTTGTTTACTTTTACATTTTTCAGTGATGATTATTATTGTCTCGACGGCCCGACGACCGACAATCCTCGAGAAGTTTGCTATCTTAGCAGAACCGTTAAGACATAGATCATGTCAACCTGAGCCACACGAGTTAGGAAAGCAGAAACACAGGCTGGCTTCACAGTGCTGTCTTGCAAGTACTGCGGAATTTGAAAAATCACTTATATATATATATATATATATATATATATATATATCTACGCGTTAAAATATACGCCGCTAAGTATTTGTTATACATTGAGCTGTTTATCTGTACAGATAGCACACGTCATACCAATTCGCTTGTATAAAATGTATTTGAACTTTTCGCACACAGACTAAACTCAACAGTTAGTGTTACCACTGACCTGCTGGTGGCAAAATCTGGTCTGCCGGGCTCTATCATCGACGCAGAAAAGCGTCATAGATTGTATCTTTTTGTCCATTAGCTAGTTGCTATATACACAACATCAAAAGAAACAACGGCAAGGCCATTGTTGATTATTATTATTATGACGATGATGATGATGATGATAATTATGATGACAATAACAACAACAACGACGACACCAACAGCAGTAACATCCACAACAATGGCGGCGACGATAACTACGACGACGACGACGACGACAAAAACTGCCACTACGAAAATATCTCTGCTGGTTGTGCGACCGAGATGCTGAAACGCGATCTCACCCGCCATCCATGAATTAGATTTGTGTCTCCGATGCCGTCTCTTGTACGTGCGTGTTTGTCCTTCAGTGTCTGACCCCTCTGCTACTAAGCCCTTCTCTCATTCCGTGGCCTCTATGTTTGTCACTACTACTCGTCGTGTTGTTGTTCCTGCTGCCGCTGTTCTTGTTATTGTGGTTCATGTCCTTTGTTGTTGTTGTTGTTGCTGTTGTTTTTGGCGGAGGTGATGGTGTTGTTTTTGTTGTTGATGTTGGGGTCATCACAGTCGCCGAGACCGGCGGCCGACAAGCCTTGGAAAGCCGTGGACATCATCGTCATCATCATCATGGCCGTCGTTGTTGTCGTCGGTACAAAAGGAGAGTACAGCTGTATGTCCGTACGTACCGACATACATACATACACACATACACGCACGCACGCACGCATGCACCCATATATACGTACATATATGCAATCAACGTGCTCCGTAGCGCCGTCTCGTACGCTAGCGTTCTTCGGTCGTCGCAACCACCGGTCGACCCACGGTCGGACGCCCGGCGCCAGCCTCCGTCTTTTTCTACGACGAGGATGGCGGAAAAGGAAAAGCAGAGGCGGGCGGGGAGCGGAAATGGTAAAGCAGTGAGAGAAAGAGATAAATATATATATATATATATATATACATATAGGAGAAAAAAGGAGAGCGCGAGAAAGAGGGCAGAACGGAGCGTGATCATAATAAAGAATGTAAGCAAAATAGAGCTAGACATCGAGAGATATAGAGGGGAGGATGGGGCAGGCGGGGGGGGGAGAGACGAGGACACAAGGAGACGGCGGGAGAGAGAGAGAGAGAGAGGAATTGGGAGACGGCGCGGGAAGGAACTACTGGGGGCTCGCAGCAGCAGCATGGCCGGCTTTGATGAGTGGTATCTATACTTTATGTACATAACATTGCTCGACCTCGCTAGCTGCACTCGGTTCTGCCGATGCAGCCGGTGCTCTGTTGTTGTTGTGCCCTGTTGCTATTGCTTCTGATGCTGCCGCTAAAGCCGACCGGCGACTGGTAGTCGCTTGGGTAGTCCCCAGTGGGTATTCCTCTCTCTCTCTCTCTCTCTCTCTCTCACACACACACTCTCACTCTCTCTCTCTCTGTCTGGAGCTTGCTGGCATCTCTATGTTTTTTCATCGCTCTAGATCTCTATATCTATGTCTTCGTCGTCGACCATCGGCCGTCTCTGCTGTTGTTGCTCTTCGCACGGGCACGAACCGACCACTGCAACTGTTGCCGCCGCCGCCGCTGCCGCCGCCAATACCACCGCGCAGTTCGGGGGTGGAGACATCGTAAATTTTATGGAGGAAGAGCGGAGGACACAAATATCGTTATTTCATCCGATCCTTTGGCTGTCGTTTTTTCGCCGGCTCACATACGACGAAGGCGCCTATGGTTCTGTGTCTGTTGGTCTGTGTAGAGGTGCGAGTGTAAGTTGGTTGTGCGTGGCAAAACCAAGCACAGGCCGCGAGCAACGGCAGCATTGGCCACCGTCCGGCCGCTGGGCCGGCCCGCAACGGCGACGAATTCGCTTTGACTTGCTCTGGTCCGTTGTTGGCTGCTGCTGGTCGGGTCGCCGAGTGCGCGGTGCCGAGTGCCCCGTCAAGTCGAAGGAAGAAGGTTCGTGGGCCGTTCAACGGGCCCGTCCGTTTGGCCATCCGCCGTTTGTCCGGGGCCGTTCGCCCGTCTCTCTGGTCGGATCGACCGTCAAAGGGCGCGACTTCCGTTTGCCCTCGAAGGCCTGGGAGCTCGTCGTCGTGAAGCTCGTCGAGACGATCGCCCTCGTCGCCTTGGTCGCCTGGCGCCGCGCTCTTGGAAGGCAGAACGAACGCAGCCTGGCAGTTGCGATGGTCTTCACGGCGAATGGCGACCGACGGCAACAGTACACCATCGCTAGCTGGCCGCGTAGGGTCCGCGCTTTTCTTTTGCTTCTTATCCTCCTCCGGTGGCTGGCTTGGTCTCCTCCTGGCCGTCTCGACGACTTGCCCTCACGAGTCGTAGCTGCTTGAACGCGAACGAGCAGGCGGGCGGGCGGGCAGAGGAAAAGGTTCGCTCGCTCGCTTGCCTAGCAGGTCGCGAACGATGCCGCCTAAGCGTCAGCAACGGGGGCGGTGGCGGTGGCGGCAGCGGCAGCAGCGGCGGCTTCGGTTCGTCGCCGCTTGGTCCTTCACTCATCCACTCGCGGCAAGAAGCCACCGCCGAGGCCTTTTGTGCGACGGGGTAATTTATATCCTGGTGATGCAGCAACTCAACTCAACTCAACCTCCACCATCCGCACCACTCTGCCCGACCCTCCTTACTCCATCTATTTCTTGGTTGAGTCGTCCGCTGCGCTGCTGCTTCACCGAAGTTGGCCTGAAACAGAACTACTACAACTACTACGACTACGGGTACAGGCCAAAAAGCCACAAGGCTGCCGTTGACGCTGATGCAACTACTACTTTTTACTACTACAACTGCTACAAAGAAGTCGACGAAGAAGAAGGAGAATAAAAAGAAGAAGAAGAAGAAGAAGAGAAAGAAGAATAAAATGAAGAAGCTAACAACTAGCGGCAAGTCCATTGAGGCGCGGCATGGGCTTGCGGCGAGTCTCGATCAAGGGAATGTGTATGTATACATATAACAATGAGCCAAGGTGGGCCGGCGCTCCCGGGTTTTTGACTGTACATACACACACACATGTACACGTGCGAGGTGTAACCGGCAGCAGCGACCTAAGTCCGTGCTTGATGCACCAACGACCGGTGAGTAGCTTGTGGTGGGTGGGAACAATACAAACAGGTCAAATGTCTGCGTTCAAGCGGTAACGTGCTAACTATGTCTTAGGCACGAGATGATTACCAAGGGAATAACGACAAAAGGTCACGCAACTTAACCGGTTAGCGCATTTAGAGACATTGCGCTTCTGCAAACGCTGTACGAAGAGCACAAGGTTCGCAACGCAAAGAAACCCATAACCACTCTATTCTAGATAGACATCCAAACTTTTCGCCGTTTCTTCTTATTTGGTTTATTTTGCTATCTCCCCTCTTGTTTATTTGCTTTCTTGAAATCGTTTTAATATTGCGTATCTATAGACTTGCCCCACGCAGATTCTTAGATCTTAGTATTTACTTGTATATATGTACAAGCTTAAGGGTATATATATATACATAGATAAAGGTACAAATGAAAAGGTGCAAAACGTATGACAACGGAATCAATTGAAGTTTGAATTTGCCGCTTTAGGATTTAGGGACACGAATGAAGTATCCTGCATGGTTTAGCGCATGCTACGTTTGACAGAGGAGAAAAGCAGGCTTTTATGATTCCCGTCCAATTAACGCGTCAGTGCGGGTGAGGACATCATGGCGTTCCCATTGCAAGATTTGACGGTTGAGAAGCAGCGAGGTGTTATCAGAGTTCTGCCGAAAGTGTTCAGCCGGTCGATATTCATTGCCGGAAAGCGTGCGCGCAGTGGGTTCCGAAAAAGCTTAACGAACCGTAAAAGGAACTGCGTATGGGCCTAGCACTGCAACACCTTTACCGGTATCCTAGGGACCTCGCTTTTTAGAACGGATCATCACCGGTGAAGAGAGTTAGCTCCATCACTTTGCATCAGAGACAGAGCTGGACAGCATGCAGAATGGATTCTTGCAACCCCCCCCCCTCCCCCAAACAATTCAAAGGCGCTTCAACTTGGTCCAGGAACTGAAAGGCACAGTGGAAGACTGGTTCTGTCACAGCCACAGGAATTCCGGGAACAAGAAATGATTTGACTCGAGAAACAGTGGGACTTTTAATCTGCTGGAGAACGCATTTATGAATCCAGTAACAAGAACGCGATGACGATATAGATGCATTTCGACGATATCTTGCCACAGGCAACTTAGCCCATTCTGAGCGTCTAAAGTGTGGTGGTTGTCTGAGCGTAAAAATGTTTTATATCTACACCTTCAATTTTACACATAGTATAAATTAAGGTATACAAAAAAGTGTTGTTTCGTACATTATATATATATATATATATATATATATATATATATATATATAACTACACCTTCAATTTTACGCATAGTATAAATTAAGGTATACAAAAAAGTGTTGTTTTGTACATTATATATATATATATAACCGTACTCGTCCACTAGCCTTACGCATACTTAAATCACGTTCATCGAATGAACCATATGCATGTTACCAATACTCCGCACTTACTAAAATAATACACATGTATATAAATAAACGTCTCGTGCACGGATAGCATTTTCATCGTACGAACCTATAATCTTTGCAGCTTCCGCGATTGCCTCATGTACAGGACGACGACAGCAATTCGCTTGTCTAGCTAGCAGCAACAAACGACGTGGCCTGGCCTATTTCAACGGACAACCCTATCTCTTTTATTGTGCTTTTTTTCCCTATTAGTATTACTTGCTTTTTCTTACACACTATCTATACGAAATTAAATCGAAACACGACGCATTCAATCGGGGAGCAACACAAAACGTAGAATAGCAAACAAGCAGCAGGACTGAACATTCTAGCTAGCAAGTTTACTTGACTATTTCAAACACTGGCTGATATGTCTTTTTGTACACGAGCGAAAGTCATCTGCTTAATAGCGGCGTCTAAGTCTAATGAAAGCTAGTCGATGCATAACGCCTACCGACGGGTCCCCTGTTGTTCATGCGCATTACATCTGCCTATGGTATAAGAGAGTGCCAGCGAATGTATCACTGTAAACGGATGCGACCGGTGAGTGAGCGCATCTAAACGTAGTCCATCTTTACCTAGACGAGGTTTTATATAACCGCATCGGACCGACTAAGGCCGAGAAATTAAACGCCCTAGTACAATAAGCCTGTTTCCGTCTTGATACAACGGACGTGTTTATTTATCGTGTGTTTATTGTTGCTTGCTCCTGGGTGGAAAATTATGGACACGAAGTTGGCGGAGAAATATTAAGTAATGAATGCTAAATAGCTTCGTGTCTATTGTGCAATACTTCTAGCGCGCGTTGGATGGTAGCAGCAGAAACGATAAAGACGCTGTATCATTATACACAGTAATGCATAAACGTGATGCACCTGCGCGTCGTTATTAGAAATATAAGAATTGCACATTGGAGTGCAATTGACGTATCTGTAACTAAAGGCCAAATTCAGAATGTTCGATGTGAAAGCAACTCAAGATAAATGCTTCAACCTATAATATCACAGATGCACAGGCTAATGAAACAGTACGAAAGTTAAAGCAACCATTTTTAGATTGTTTTCTACCTGTACGATGCTATTTCACGCAAGGTCGTGCGATGGGGTGCAGAACGCTTGAGTTTAAACGAAACGCGAAAACGTTTGTCAGTGTTTGTTTGCAACAACATCAGGAAGCACTGGATTGATCAGGAATTCGATGAGCCTCTCGGACGTCGGACGTCGAAAAAGACGACGATTATCACCTCGCCTGATGTGCGCACAACTGCGATACACTAATGGGAGCGAGCTGTCGATGCATACTTCTATTGCATGCTGTCCCGCCATGTCTCTGGTTCGAAGTGATAGCAAACGCTCATCACCGGTAACAATCCGCTCCAAAAACGGCACTGTCTTTACGATACCGAAACAGATGTTGCAGAGCTAGCTTCATACGTGGCTCTTTTTGCGGTTCGATGAGCTTCCTCGGAACCCAGCGCGAGTACACATTCCGGTAACTCAGCCGCCTGTCGGGCACATTTGTCCGCACTGTTCACAGCGCTGGGACCCGTCATCACTGCCAACTTCGCATTGAATTACGGCGATCACTTCGTACCAGGTCGTTTACCTTGTCGATGAATTCGGCCGTGGTTACAGTGTTTACCTGGCCTAGTTTAACACAATCATCATCATTATCATCATCATCTAAACGTTTCCGGACTTCGGTGCTTCAAAAACACTCGGCACTGCATTTCTTTTGCACTTACTTGTCGGACACACAGTGTTCCTGTTTGTAGCCACTGTACAGCGATGAATATTGGCCAGTTAAACATTTTTCGCAGTCCAAATTCGAATAATTCCGAAATTAACGTTTGCAATGGGACTGTCATGATGACCTTGCACGCACTGCCGTGCCAATAGGACGGGCCACACAACTGCCTGTTTCTCTCCTTCGTCATGTCTAGGCGCCCGCGCATGCTCACAGCCCACAGAATACTCTTTTCGCGTTCTGATATGTATCACTACGTTATCTCAAAAGGATATATTCAAATTTTAATCTGTTTGGTTGTTACGTACCTTTTCATATGAACACTCCTTATATATATATATATATATATATATATATGTGTGTGTATATGTCATTCCAAGCGACAGATGACTGCACATGTCGCGACGACTCAAACATATGCGAGATGTTTCAGTACCAAGTGGTTGTTGGCGTTGTTCCTGGCTGCGTGAGTGGTGGCGCCTAATGGTGACATAAGCGTCTCTGTGGCTAAGTTGCTTTGCTTTGGCCCCGGGCGGGCGAACTTATGGTAATTTGGTTTTGCCATTCACGTATGCTAACACTGCCCGGCCGAGCCAGCTAGGCCAGGAACTGGCTGACAGCCTATACCTAGTAACTGAGATAGAGGGGGCACGGGCAGGCGGTCGTGGGTGGGTGCTCTGTCTTCGCCGTAATTAATCTCGGAGCAATCATGGCCGCCACAAGCCGGCCGGTTACAGCAGCTAAAGCGTCAACGCTTCTCATGGTTCTCGTGCTTGAGTTTTTGCCGCGAAAGGGAGTTCTTGCAGTCGCGTCAGTCGCGCGGTTGTTTCAACGTTTTCCAGATTCTGCGCGACGTATTCGTTCCACAAATACTCTTTGCACGGTCTGAGAGGTCTGAGAGAGGTGCCTGCTGAACGTGTGATGCTTTCGTGCTTCGTTTCGTGTGACGCTTTCTTTGCACTAGATTGAGGAACATGATAGAATGCGAACGCTAACCGAAAACGAGCATACCAAAGCAAATCAAAACAACGTTTAACAAGCACAATAGATTGCAAGTTTATCATAAACATACGTATCACCTATGTAAGGCAGGTGTAATCTTGTCAAGCACACCAAACTATGACACAAATCGATCTGTTAATGGTAGGATTTAAAAACAACATGTTTTGGCCATATGAATGTCTGCGAGATTGAAACATTATTATTATTATTATTATTATTATTATTTACTTCGATATATTTAATCTATATTGAGACGCTACAATACGCACAGAAAGACACACATGTTCACTAACGGACGTGACAGACACTCGCACTTCATAATACCGTGGGCCGTAGCCAGAAACCAAAAGAGATTGGCCACAGGCACGTCGGCGCGTGTTAAGTAACTACTGCTTACGTACGCGCTCAGAATAGGACATCATTTAGGAAGTTGTTCCTAAATGACTTGCCATTCTAGTAACTAACTGTTACGACGCCAGACCTTTTGTCTGCCGTTTCTCTTTTATACAGTACTGTTATCACTATATCCACTAAGTTTAAATTTACTTTTTTTTTTTAAATTAAAATAGAAATGTAAGCAGGCAAGCAGGCACGCGGTAAGCTGCTGATGCTTAAATCACAAATTTACCTGTCCACACTGCTCCAAAGAGAGAGACCGCAGTCACAACAACGTATTCGTGTTTTTGATATTGAAGGCGCACACGCCTATAGAACATAGGTGAACATTGGTGGACGCATATCCACAACATATATATTTAATTTAGTTTTATTTGTGTTAACCAACAACATATATTTATTTTATTTTTATTTGTGCTTACGTAATTTTGCGAAGTATTAAGAAAAAATGCGTCATAATGAGTACCTGTCGCTAAAGGCGGAATCGATCCCGCCACCCTCTTTCATGTCAAGAATCACTGACTATATAAATATGTAATTGAGCGTAAAAGCCAAAACATAAAAATTGCAAAGAACTTCATTTCTTGAAAATTATCTTTAATATAACATTTGTTCTGCTTTGAGTAGAATGCAATTCTACAAATGCAATTTTTTCTCCAAGCACACAGGAACGATTGGTTTGTCGATAGTATGATTGAGGCTCTCGTAATTGCGAATTTAGCGAAAATGTGTCAGGTTAAAAAGCTTGATACAAGCACTTTTGGTCATTTTGCTCTCACTTCAAAAGAAGACATCTTCAGCTACTTGCTATATTGAAAGAAAAATCGTCAAGTTGTACTAGAGCCCAACGCTTGTTGTATGATTTATTGGAGACCCATTTATATATATATATATATATATATATATATATATATATATATATATATATATATATATATATGCATATATATATATAAAGATCCGCACATGCAAATGGTAGTTATGTAACGTCGGCCTTGATTTCGATGCTTCCGGCATCTCTCTCGTGCTGCATACGATGATGATGATGATGATGATAGTGATGAGGCACGACAAATGCAATTGCATACTTACGTAACGTGTAGGCCTCTGATCGTGTTATGTCGGGCCGGTGTGTGCGAGTATGTGTGAGCGATGCTAATTACTTCGGGGCAGGATGCTAACCTCGTTACGTCATGGATGGCAAACATGGATGGCGCAGCTGAGGACGCTCGCTCATCGGAGCTCGTCGCGCTCGATGACGGTCGCGGTGTGACGAACGACTGGAACGCTGTCGAGTCAGCCGCCAGCCAGCCAGCCAGCCGGGCGGGCGAGGTAGCGAGGCCACCGCGACACAGCCACCAGGTGTGCCACGCAGATGAAGTCACTAAGCTGCCATTCAGCACCAGGTGCGCGGCCAGTGCAGTGGAATTAACCTTCGATTGGAATCACTTCTACGGCTTTTACCATGGGGGGGGGGGAGGGAGATGGACGAACAGAAACAAAAGCAAGTCAACACGAAATACACGAAACATGCGAATCGGCCGTAAAGTGACTCCGTAAAACGCGATCACAGCGAGCAGAACAAGCAGATCAAACAGATGAGGCACCGCCTTCGCACTCAACTGTGCAGAGAGGATGTAAGATAATAATAATAATAATAATAATAATAATAATAATAATAATAATAATAATAACCCTTTCCTTGCGCAGCATGCGGAAATGGACAAGCTGGTTTGGCGCCAAAGAGTGCGGACGTGTGCTTACGGAGCTCCGAGAGGTTATGCTTGCTCGTGTGTATACAGGCAGGTAAACCTAGAGAATAACATACCGTAGTGATGTGTGAAACTCAGTGACAATTTTGGTGTATTGTGCGTTACCGTGCGACGACGGGGTAACGAGCCAGGCTGCTGTGAAGTTCAAACAAATCCTTCTCGGCAGGGTGAAGCAAAACAAAACCACCCGCCCAGCGGTCGGAAGGCTCCGAGCGGTCCGCCAAGCATCCAAATTTGAATTCTTACGGCACCTTAACTAACGCAGTGTAACACTGCATTATATAAAAAGTGTCTGGCGTGGGTACAGATAGATAGCAAAGAAGCAAATTACTGTACCACACTCTGTATGGCGCATTAAATATCGCAATATTGTATCACACAGTCTATATACGCAGTACACTATATGTGGTAGTATTGCACCGAACAGTGTGTATTTATATGTGTATATGTATGCGTGATAGTGCTTCAGTACCAATATAGGTATATATAAGACACAGGTGGAGAAAACTCACCGCTGCTGCCTACCAGGCAACCTACGCCCGGACAAGGGCTAAGGAGTGAATGAGCGCAACCTGACCATGGACGAAGATTTCATTACGGCCTGTATGGACGGAGGAAATCCTCCCCAAAGAAAGGCCCTAACAAGAGCCCCGGATGCTAGCCGAACGGGAGTTCAGATAGAAGAGAGTGGCGGCGGACTGGAGACTGGCTCGATGAGCACGACTAGGATCCCCATTGATCAAGAAACGGCAGGAGCTGGAGCTGAACGAATGCTTCAGGACGCTCTAGAGAAGCCCGAAGAAGCGAGCCACAAGGAAGTGAAAAAGGCGACCGAAACAACTTATAGACTGGACTCCATGATTGAAGCACTACTAGAAAGTGCGTCCGAATTGGAAGCACTTACCGTGAAGCACGCCAAGACCCAAACTGACATCAAAAGGGTTTCAGAGAAGCTCCACAGGGCGGCCAGGAGACTGCATGAAGATGGCCGTATCGAACTGGCAGAGCTGCGAAGTAAGCTAAAAGAGACTCTAAAACTGGCGACGGAGCTCCAGCCAGCAGATGCTTCAGAGGCGACCCTAGTCATAAAGGCATCTGGAGATCCGCAATTCTGCAACAGATGTAAGACGGAGATCAGCGCCGAGGAGATTAGGAAAGAGAAGCAGGATCAGCGCGCAGCAGAGCTGCACAGGCGCATGAACGAGGCAACGACTGAGTAGGAGGTGGTCACGCTGGTCAAAGAGAATTGGCCTATACGACTTTATAGCAAGACAAAGAATGTTCATGGTAGCATTTTGACAGAAATGAGGTCGATATTTATGGTCTACACTCATAAAGCCGTCCATGAAGCTCAGGAGGAATTTCACGACACATAGAGTTGAAAATTACACTTTATAAGAAATTATGAAAAGAACCCTTAAGAAGGCCTCGGACGAGACAACGACAAAAAAAACCTGATGGCCTCATCATACCGTTATCTCTCGGCAAGCGCTTAGCCTGGGATGCTACAGTGTTCTATACCGAAGCTCCTTCGTATCTCAGTTGCTATTATTGCTGCTGTTACCGTTTTTATAGCTTATATTGTTATTAATGCTGTGACCAACGTTTATTTATTAAGAATTGTTTGCATATGTGAAAGGCAAGTGTTTTTTTTTTAGAACTATTTTGCTCTAAATAACTCTACCGCGGCATGGCCTGCGCGGTGCGCCTTCATATTTGTGCAGCATGTGTGCTAGATTTACAGGGTTCATAGACATATGAAAAATAACGATGTTGTTACTATGCGTTGCATCGTCAGTTAAGATATGGGCATTACGCTGCATGGCCACAAAATTTCCAGAAAGCGATTAGCCTTCCTTCGAAGATCATGGGGATTGTCATCAAAATATTCGTAGTCACGTGCTAGAATCACTATACCAGCTGCTGAGATATACGTATTTAAGCGTCAACAACGTCTTGGCAATCGCTAAACAATGTGTGTAACGGCTCATGATCACTTGTTAAGCATTTCTTGTAGCATTAAATGTGTACTTTAAAAGTAACACAAATTGTACGTTTGGCAAAACAAGACAAAATGTTAGCTGTGTATATACACTACTTTCAGATATTTTGCTATATATATATATATATATATATATATATATATATATATATATATATACAGGGTGTTGCAGGAATATTTGAAGCGCGATATACAGAATTGTAGAGCTCGTTAAAGCAAATATTTTTCCAATGGAACATGGTCTCTGAGAAGTCTTGTTTCGGAGTGAGAGTGAAATTACTACAATTTGTGACACTGGTGTTTTTGCCCGACATAGGAGCACAAAATGTGCTGTTGCGAGACAACCAGTCTTCCTAGACAGAAACTAGGCACACCATCGTGTTCGTGATAAGATTCTGCTCCATCTGAAGAATATGCAAGGCCGAACAGAAGACGCGACATGGTCGCTTAGAAGAGAATTCGCCAAAAATAAAGTTCTTTATTAGCGTTCACGCCAAATACTTTAGAATCATAACTCTACAACCACTCACAGCGCTCAAAACGGACATATTCGGCCAATGCGCAATTCATGGCGATCATTTTGGTACCAAACATATGTCAATGCAAGCTGTGGTTGCGGAGTAATTACGATTTTTCGGCCGGATGTCCAGATTAAGTGCATGAAAAATGACGCGCTGCGGCTGTCGCGCGACACGTCGGCGGTAGTGAACGTCGCCGTCGTGGTTGTCTCGCAACAGCATATTTTGTGCTCCTATGTCGGGCAAAAACACTAGTGTCACAAATTGTAGTAATTTCGCTCTCACTCCGAAACAAGACTTCTCAGAGACCATGTTTCATTGGAAAAAATATTTGCTTTAGCGAGCTCTACAATTCTGTATATCGCGCTTCAAATATTCCTGCAACACCCTGTATATATATGTATATCGAACGACCATCAGCTTGGTACGAAAATGTCCTATAATGTATTATATGCATATACGTTTCAGCGTTGTTCATGGCCAAATTAAAACTACAGATGCACTATTGCGCGAGCAAATGAGAAGGTTCTCAACGAATATTCTTATACTTTTTAAGTAGATAAGATCAAAATTAGGCAGCGCTACATATGCTTTGCGTATTGCTTGGTCTCCTATAGGAACATGACTCCTGCTCATACCGGATCTTAGACAGTTAATATGTAGCAAATGTCTTAATCGAAACAAGATAGAAGATTGTCAGACGTAACCGTGTACCAGTAAAGTGGCACACTTTTTATCTTAAATGCTGTCCTAAGTTGGGACGCGCCTGTTGTTTTTGATGCTTTATATAGCTCATCAATAGTATGCACGCCTGGCGCGTAGCCAATTATGTTCACAATAGGCCAAGTGCGCATGTCTCTTCTGCGACCAGTATTTCCTCACCGGTTATTTCGCAAATAATGGAGCCATTGGTATTCTATATACAAACAGAGGGGACCAAAGTCAACACAGAACATCTCAATAAAACAAGAAATGATACAACGATAAGGGTGTGAACTGGTCAAAGGTCATATTTATATTCCCTAGATCGCATGCAATCTGATTGTCTGGAATGCTGTAGGTGACTATGAATTATTAGCATAAATCCTAAACCTTATTCAGCTCCAGTTAGTTCCAACCTCTTAAGAGACAAGGACCTAAGCTATGTGAGACATCAAGTTGCATCAAGACATAATTCGCCTCTTGTCTAGGCTTCAGATATGTTAGAGAGTCAATTCGATCGAGAATACCTTAGTCGAGCGGGTGTTCTCATCGGAGGGTGCATTACGAGCTATTAGCCTCATTACGGATTCTCAAAATGCAGGAGTAGCGTGGATATACTGATAGCTATCTTGGTGGCTTACAGCATTGGGCTAGAGAGTTTGTGAGGTTCGGTTGAGGGTTTCTGCAGGCTTCGAGGAAGCCCCTAGGCACTTGTGTGGCGCCTTCAACCTTTTGGTGCTCAGCAGTTGATCCTGTGCATTTCTGGTTTTTTGATAAACTTGACTTTGGCTTCACTGACAAGTATAGAACATACTGTGCGCAAGTTCATGCTACATTCGTGGACGGTTTATTAGCTTTAGACGGAGAAAAAACGACGGAGTTCATTCTAGTACGGGAATCAAATGTCACAAGGCCGACCGTATCTACCAGTGGCAGCAAAGAAGTACCTTCACCTCACTGCGTACGGGTATGCATACATAGACATTGGCAATTATCAATCGACCAAGTATCTTGTCGTAACGAGCCTTGAAAAAGGCAACCCATTGGCACCATGTATTGAAAAGCCATCGGGAATAGTTGCGTTGACATGGCTTTCCGTATCATAGACATACCTGATTTGATGGTCGTTGTATATATATAGCTATATAAATATATACATATAAACATTCTTGGTTGCACTGATCGTGACTAAAGCTCCTCTGTCGCTTGCATTCTATAGTCCTAGATTTTTGTCCCTCTCTTTTCGCTTGCTGCCTTTGCCATTCTCTCTTTTGCTCTCGCTCTCTATTTCTCTCTTTCACTCTCCATCTCCATCTCTCTTTCGCTCGATATATATAGATGCTCTAAGCAAAATTATGAGGGCTTTGCTGCCTGGTGCGTCCATAAAGCGAGGAGAAATATTGCACCGCGACGAGCCCGGTCCGCATGGCGGACGCAAATGCTGAGTCCACACAAGTATGCCGCGCTGCCCCGCTGCACGCATCGGGGTGTAAACAACGGGTGCACCGACTGACCGATCCTTTGAGCATCCCCAAGCAATACAGGCCAAGCCATTCAGGAACCATGCGAGTCGAACTCTATCATTATTACTAGTATTTTTGTTTTGCTTTTCTTATTGGTGTCAATTCTTTGGCAGAAACAACTAGAAGAACATCAAGAACGAGCAAAACCAAACGAGCCTTCTGCATGAATGCAAACTTCTGACATGAATATGATATATTCGAAAAGTAAAGAACATTATCCAAACAATTTAAAACATATATGTAACTCGTACACACAACAATAGATTCGCATATATATTATATTATATATATATATATATATATATATATATATATATATATATATATATATATATATATATATATATATATCTATCTATATCTCTATCTCTCTCTATCTCTATCTATCTCTCCTCTACTCTCATCTCTCTATCTCTCTCTCTCTCCTCTCTCTCTCTATCTCTCTCTCCCTCACTCTCTATCTCTCTCTCTCTCCATCTCTCCCTCTCTCTCTCTCTCTCTCTCTACTCTATCTCTCTCTCCCCTCTCTATCTCTCTCTCCTCTTCTTCCCCTCTCTCTCTCCCTCTCCTCCTCTCTCTCTCTCTCCTCTCTCTCTCTCTCTTATCTCTATCTATCTCTCTCTCTCCTATATAATCATATATATATATATACTATATATATATATATATATATATATATGTCGAAAATGTAACTGCTATGAGGGACTTAGGTATAATTATGACACCTGACATGAAATTTTCAGAGCAGTGTCGACAAGTCGCGCTTAAGGCGACGAAAAGATGCAACTGGATCCTCAGATCCTTCATTGTTAAAAGTCCAGAACTGTATATAAAATTATTTGATACTTATGTAAAACCAATTATGACGTATGCCTCTCAAGTGTGGTACCCCATGAACGAAAAAGATAGGCGACTACTGAGAGGTGTGATCAAGAAATTCACACGCCGAGTATCTTATCGCTGTGACGTCCCACCGACGCAAACCGTTTTTAAAGATATCATAGACACTTTTAATGAATTAGACTGTAAATTTGCCAACTACATTTCCTCCAGTGAGGAGTTTTGCAGCTTCTTTTTTAATCGCATACCAACGACAACAAGATCTCAAGTGAGATACGAGCCCAAATGCATAGCTCGAAAAGAGATTGTTATGTCGCTGTTCCCCTGGAGAGTTACCAGGACATACAACTGACGCACACCCGTGAGGGAACTGGTCATTTGATGCTAAAACAAATTCTTATCCTTTATGCAAATAAAGCGCGTATTCTATTCTATATATATATATACATATATATATATATATATATATATATATATATATATACATATATATATATATATATATATATATATATATATATAAAGCAAGCACTGCCGAGTGTGCAAACGTATTGTAAATGATTAATAAAACATAACAATATTTTCTATATATATATATACATATATATATATATTTATATATATATGGGGTCGTAACCTGTGTAGCACCGCAAACACCAACAAGCGTACCTATTCTATAAAATTCATATGAATTATAAGTCTACGCTTCTAAATATCGCGGCACAAAACGCCGTTATTTACCAGTTTGGGTTAGCTCAGTTCTTCTTGGGCAAGTGGGTGACGTAAGCAATTGCAGGGAGTTATAAATATCTGGAGCTGGAGGTGTTTCGCGCCCTGATTTTAAACGTCGGCATCAGACGTCAGCCCCTCTGCTAGACAGGCGCTTATCGGAGGCAGGCCTTCACTGTGCTCATTCGGTGACAGTCCGCCGTATTGTAGCATTTGCTGCAATTGCTGCCATTAGTTTACTTCCTGCGATTTCGACTTGTTGAGATTAATCCCTCTGAAGGCCTTTTAACACGATCCCGTTTGCAGCCCGTCGAGTGCGGTTTCTCATCCAATGTTACTCTACATCTCAACCGGACTCACCTGATAGACGTGCCGAAAAGCTCCCCAATGCAAACAATTCTTCAACAAGCGTGCGCCGGGACACTTCACTGATTTTTCAAAGACCCTCCCAGGGCAATTTGAAAACTGACCGCCTCCCGAGGCTATTCGGCGCAAGGAATTCGGCGCCGAATATTTTCCCGTACGGCTTACCGGACACTACTCACGACAACTGGCACTGTTAGTTGTGACAATGATAAAGTAGAGTTAAGTTGATACTGTTCGTGTTTAAAAACTCTCTCACAGTAATTGTTGATTTGCCGTCCGTATAATCCGTCGCTGGGTTGGGGATGTCCCCTACAAGAGGATGGTTAAGGAGAGTTTTAGTGCGCCTGGCGGTCCAAGTCCCCGCAAGTGACTGACCAGTTCTAGAACTGCAAGCGTAGTGGAAAACATACCTCGTGGAAAACATACGAGTGCTTCTCTGGAATTGTGAGGGACTTAAGGGGGCAATGGATCTTGCACGTTATGACATGTTTAAGTTGGTTGACATTGCACTCCTCACGGAGACATTTCAGCGGGACGAACTGCATATCAATGATATGCGGGGCTTTCACCAGCTGGCTGTCTTACCTGCGGGAGGTCGGGGAAGACCTGTGGGTGGGTTATCTATCTACCTACATAAACGCTTACCACCGATGCAATGCGTCAGGAAAGATGAATACTGCGTGGTGCTCTCCTCTGGGAGGGTAAACGTCGCTGTATTCTATTTCCCACCTACATTCGATTCTGCGGAGGTTGCTGAGACGGTAAGCTTTGGACTTTCAGAGTTAAACCTGACCATGCCAACTATCGTCGGCGGTGATTTCAATGCCAGAATCGATTGTGCGGCCAACGATGATAAAGGCGAGGTGCTGCTTCAGGTGATGAAAATTATTGGTCTAAGCTGTGCAAACGCGCGCAAAGACTATACATATTTAAGTCACAATGGAAACAGCACCATCGACCTGTTGTTTCACAACCTTGTCAGCCGTGAAATTGAAAGCTTCGATGTTCTCGATGAAGCGGCCCGAAAACACCAACCAGTGTTGGCCGTTGTCGATGTTCCCGGTATTTGGCGAGACCGACATAATCAGCCGCGCTGGTCTGCAATGAGACGGATTAATCTATCTCTTTTGGACAGAGCGGTGGGCGGTCTTGAAGTTAGCCCTGACATCGATACAACCTGTGACCAGCTGGAGAGGACGATGAGAAGTGCAGTGAAGTGGAAAAGGTTATGGCAGAAGAGATCACGCCCGTGGTATTCTCGAGCCTGCTACCTAGCCCACGTTGAAGTGCTCGAACTCTTGCGCCAAGCAAGAGCCAAAGCAACATCATCACTGCAAGCCAGGCGGGACTATTTTGAGCGTAGAAAGGCCTATATAAGACTCTGCTATGATCATAAAAGGGAACACGCGAGGCGGGAGGAACGAGGGCTGCTTGAAAGAGCAGAACGAGAGCCCTCAGCCTACATCGTGCGACCTCGTAGGGCGGGGAATCCGCTTAGTGACGGACAGGTGAAGAGCCACCTAACTAATATTTTATTCAATCGCGACGTTGCGGCCGTATCTCTAATCGTACAGCATCCGCTTACATTGGAGCAGCACAGCATGAATCTGCCTTTCGGGGTGGAGGAGGTGTGCCAGGTCCTACGGTCACTCCCGAAGAGAAAGAGCTCAGGGCCCGATCAGGTCTGCTATGAGCATTGGATCCAGTCACTTCCTCTCTTGGCAGAAACTCTTTGTGATTTCTTTAATGAAATTATAAAGAGGGGGCGGATGCCTAAAGTCTGGCATGTCGCCAGGCTTTTTCTTCTGTTCAAGGGCAGGCATGGTGATGACCATCAGGATCCAAATCTCTACCGTGGAGTGGCGTCAGAACGCACATTGAAAAAGATTTTCTGTAAGTTGGTGATTCGGCGGATTGAGCACGTGGCTGAAGAGGCACTTCCACCGGAGCAATTCGGTTTTAGGAGAGGCCGAGGCACCCGTGATGCAATCCACGTTCTCCAGTCAGAAATCGAGCGAGCTGTGGCCAACCCAGAGGTCATCTGTATGCAGTCTTTATTGACTGCGTCAAGGCCTTTGACAAAGCTCCTCGCTATCTGCTGGTTAAAGCATTCCAACGAGCAGGAGTGGGTGGCTCTCTCCTGAGTGTAATAGCAAGTTTCTTTAAGGACGACACCTTGTTGGTAGACGGTGAGCAGAGTGTATTGGAGATTAAGCAAAATGTGGGAACTCCGCAAGGAGACCCGCTGAGCTGAGTCTCGTTTACACTTCTCCTTGCTGACCTCGTAGGTTACGTCCGACAGGAGTACCAAAAAGCCGTAGTGGTAATGTGTGCAGATGATATCATGGTCGCTCATCGCAATATAGGTGCCATCAAGCGCATTACCTCTATGATAGAGGCGTTCCTTGTCTCGAAGGGACTTGAGATAAACACCAGGAAGACCAAAGCCATAAAATTCAGGCGTGGAGGTCGATTGGCTGCCAGAGACGTTATACGTTGCTGCGGCTAACCATTGGAGTTTGTTAACTCTTTCCAGTATCTTGGCCTTCGGGTTCATTATACGGGAACGACGTTCACATCGCATATAAACGAAACAGTACGGAAGGCACTTGTCTCTCTTTACGGGGAAGTAGGCAATGTCCGAAGACTGTCCGTTTTCTCAGCAGTGAGGCTCTTCATGCTTAAGATTGTTTTTTGCCTTGACAGGGTGTGGAACCACCTCACACTGGCGAATTTTAACCAGCTTGAGAGGTGTTTCTCATTATATATGAAGCGAGTGCTTTGCTTGTCTATTCGAGCAAGGAGCCGCTTTGTGTATCTCATGTCAGGTTGTCCACCGGCTACTGAAACAATCCGACTAAGGCTGAAGATGCCGCGTACAGTACCATACGAATGTTTCATTTCTGAATGGGAAGCTAAAGTCAAACAGGCCAGACGGGAGGTCGGTGGTTTGGACGTTTTCAATGCCGTGCACCTTTGGTCTGGTCCTGCATGTGACAGTCGCCACGTATACACCAGGTACATAGTGCATGGTTATCACTACCTGGTATGTTCAAACGCAGCCTTTCACGAGGAGTACGAGTTGTGCACCTGCCGGTTCTGCCTGCAGAGGTGTACCAAGTACCATGCAGTGGGATGCACAGCGCTGAACAAAACATCGTTACACTACTTCTCTCGCCGAAAGCGTGAAGAAGATAAAGTATTATGAAGAAACATCGTGAACTGTATATTATACTCAATCTGAGTGAAATAAATCTAATTGGAAATTGTTGATTTGTACCACAGAACTGGAATGTTCAGTATAATACTACCTAGATCGGTTTTGAATACAACTGCAAGTACCAGCTGCCACCACACGGTGATGGGCCGATTATACATAACAAATGTTTTTAGCAAATGGATTGGCCGTTCACCTTTCTCCGGGAAAAGGGGAAGTCAATTTATGCACATTTTGCACCTAGTGCAGGACAGTGTTCGGCAATTCGGCTGATGTGAGTGGTGCTCTACCTCTAAATCCACAGTGCTCTACCTCTAAATCCACCCCAAATAAGCCATGAACTGTCTCCGCACTTCCTCGGTAGCCTGAGAGGCTTAATCCTACGCATAGAGTTTGCCTTGTCTTTGGCGCCGTCTAAGCAAAAAATCTGACTTGTTTCTCCCGCATGCCTTTTTTTACGAAAGCTCTAAAACCGTGTCACAGTCTTCTTCAAAGTCCTTATTATTATGCTACTCGTACTGTGAGCGACTCGGAACCGAGTGCGTCCAATAGGCGCTCTCGCCGATGTCACAGATAGTGCGCGGTTGGATTATATGTCTTGTAGATTTCAAATCGATATATCCGGACGCACCTGTGACCGGGTAGCACCTAGTAGCGAGATAGAAGATCAAAGTTTCCGTGAGCCCTCACGTGGCAGACCCTAATGGCCGTTATTAGCTATCTGCCGCTCAGCTTTTTGCCTGCAGCTCTCCACTTTATTTTCCATCTATATAGAGGATGTATAGCTTCCCTAGCCAGTGTTTTTGTGTGCTAATCTGGTAGTTAGTTGTTCTTCTCGGCCCTGTCTTTGATCGCCGGGTCCTACGGTATAGCTCTAACCAGAACGAGTATCGCTAGCGTTGATAGCATTCTGAATGCAGTGAGGAGACCTTTTCAGACCAGTTTAACTTTTAAACCAGGCCGATAGAGCGCACAGGGCAATATCGAGTCTGCTACCATCATAATATGCTACTGTCATTTAGTCTAGTAAGGTCCGCCGCAGCCACTGTAACTTTCTCGGTCACGTGTCTTATATACAGGTAGAATGAGCTTTTTAGAATTCGAATTTTGGCACGCTTTCACCGCAATAGGAACTGCAACTTTTCGACTGCTAGCACTCAATATATTATGGTGATTGGCTTTTCCCGTGCAACGTATCGGCGTGATTTTTAAAAATGGAGAAAAAAGAGTTTCGAGTGGTTATCAAGCATTTTTATTTCAAAGGTTGGAATGCGACCCAAGTAAAAATTGAATTAGACGAGACGTACAGTGACTCTGCGCCGTGTTTTGCCACTGTTTCCAACTGGATTAATGTTTTAAAAAGAGGTCGCAGGAGCACCGAGGATGAACTACGTCCAGGAGGCCAAAAAACGGCAACTGATGAGGAAAACGTAGAGAAAGTGCGAAAAATTCTTAGCACAGATAAGCGAATGAACATTAAGAAAATAGCGGAGGCATTAGGGATTAGTTTAGGCAGTGTGCATTTTATCCTACACGAAAACTTGAAGATGAAAGAGCTTAGAGCAAAATGGCTGCCGCATTTGCTCAACCAAGGCCAAAAAGACGCGCCTGTTTTGGCTTTACAGCGAAATTTGGCCAAGATGTCGAACAATCTGTCGGATTTTTGGTGCAGATTCATGACCGTCGATGAAAGCCGGGTTCATCACTACACTCCCGAGACCCAAGAAGCATCTTGCCAATGGTGTGCACCTGATGAAGGACCTCCAAAGAAGGTGCGGACAACGGCATTGACCGGAAAGGTGATGGCTACAGTTTTTAAGACCAACGTAGAATAATGCTGGTCGACTACCTTGAGAGCTGTAAAACGATCACAGGAGAATATTATGCAAGACTGATGGACTGCCGTTAGCAAGAACTCATCGTGAAACGGCCCGCTTTGCAGAAGAAGGTTGTCCCGTTTCACCAGGGCAATGCTCCTGCACACAAGTCCCGGCAAGCATCGGCAAAACTGGCCCAACTGAGGTTCGAACTTATTGAACAATCCTCCTATTCTCCAGACCTGGCCCCCTCTGATTATTTCCTCTTTGGACATTTGAAGAATAGTCTCGGTGGAAAGCGTTTTTCCAGCAATGAAGAGGTTAAGGCTGCTGTCAATGCCTATTTTCAGTCTAACGACGCGGAATTCTACTCAAGAGGTATGAAAGCTCTTAAATCTCGGTGGGAAAAGTGTATTGAGCTTCTCGGGGAGTATATCGAATAAGAAAAATTTAAAAACATGATTTGGAAAATTTTCGGTTTTCATTCTAAGAACTTATTGAACAACCTGTATAAGTGGTACAGGGGTACCCGGTCATCATCCCGGGTTGACCTACTCCAGTTTTTAGGGATAGTTCAATTTCCGTTCGTCTCGACTGGGTTCTACATTGGTTTCGGCGGAAAAATACAAAAGCACACTTTTTCTACTGAAGGCAAGTTCCTTAAGGTGCTGGCCCATTAATCAATCCCACTAGCATTTCCAGTGTGTCATTTGCCTAATCCTCAACTATCTTTTCGTCTCGGCTCATCAGCACCAGGGGCATGCTTTCTTCTTGCGTTTTACGGTATCATATAGCCATGCATACGCACTTTAGGTTGGTCTTCAAAGACTCTACGACTTTCACCAATTGTAGAGTTCTATAACTGTCAAGTTACTACTATAAAAAAGGCGACAACATGTTGTAAATATCCTGTATCGTACTGCAAGTAGCGTGCTGTTCAACACCGCAAGACATTCTTTCATATTTAAGGCGGTAGTTTATGCTGTTTTCCTGTATTTGAAGTGTTTTATATATATATATATATATATATATCACAGAAGATAAAATCGGCTTAGTCCTGCTGTGTGTTGAATTACTGCGTTCGTCAGAACTTGAAGGTCACGTCCGACGCATAAATTCTAAGCCCGGAATTGAAGCGAAAAATGGCAGTGGTTGAATCGCTTTGCGCCGGCAAGAGCGTGGGTGGGATAATTTCCTTCTCTAACTATCCGAAAAGTTCACTGTTGCAAAGCCGTAGACTGACGGCATGTCAAATAAAAATGCATGCTATTTGGTGCCAAACTGGCTAAACGACAATTTGGACATGTTCTGGCCGAAACACTTCTGACCACCAGATAGTCCTGATTTGAATCCTCTGGATTTCTTTGTGTGAAGCGTATTTAAGCGAAGCCTAACACTTCATCGCTACACACTGCCATTTTGTCATCAGTTGAGAAACTACTTCGGGACACGGTGCAACGGGCCTACGCGCAGTTTCGGCCTCGGCTTGAAACAATTACTAAAGCAAACGGCGAATACATTAAATAAGCAGACGCGCAAAGTGAACCTGAAAACAATTGAGTCATTCTAGCTGCCCTAATAGCAAATATATGACGATTTTACTAAAAGCAACAGTTTATCTTGATTTAACTGGCGCACTCTGTATGTATATATATATATATATATATATATATATTATATATATATATATATATATATATATATATATATATATATATATATATATATATATATAAACACTATATGTGCGTGAACTATATATATTTATATATATATAGTTCACGCACATATAGTGTTTCTGTCGGCTCCTATGAAATAGATTTCCTTCTGAGGTTTGACTTGCGTCTCTGAGGAATCGGATTCCTCTCGGGCCCTTTAGCTGACCGAGTTCGATTTGCTAGTGTCATTGCAGACTATATGTTTACACACTGTTGCGCAGTCGACGTGGTAGTTTAGGTGTTACCAGGGCCCACAGGCTTATTGGCCTATTGGCAGTGCCATCGACTACCACTCGACGGGATCGAGTTCGATACCCAAGTCGGGACGTTTCTTTCTTTTCTTAAGTCATATTTAATTTTTTAGTTTCCGTCATTCGCGGCCGTGCTGCGATATCGGGTGAGGCCAATCGGAAGAAACCCCCGGATAGCCTATATATATCTAGGCTGCGGTGCAGTTCGCGTGTGGTGGGTAACACCGTGTCATTTAGCGTGCCAACTTTTGCTGTACATGGTGATGACTCGAGCTCTAGCGCAACGATGGATGCCTCGGAAGGTGGTGGTGAATTGTTTTCATGTGTTGCCGGGGCGGCAGCCGCGCTAGACGCTCTCTCTAGAAGCAATACTGCCTCAGGCACCAAACGGAGAAAGTGTTCGCTCGCCGAGGCCGGGAACGACGGCCAGCCCGAGACTCACCCTAAAGATGGTTTTTCGTAGTGATCTTGCCAGAGTAAAGAGTGCTAATTCTTGCGAGCAAGGTTAATTAAAGAAATTCAAGAGCGAAACCTTTAAGGTTATTATCCGCTAAAGCTGCCCAGACGGTTCAAGTTCCAGTGACTTTGCGGAGGACTCGATGCGGCGTCTCTTTAAAGAGATATACGCCATCTCACCGGGCAGTAAGGTATCGAGGGAGAACGGCGGAAGTCTCGTGTGAGTCAGCAGTGTGGAAGCCTCTAAAAGTCTGTTGGCTGAGGTTACCGCCGTACGGCGCCTCTACCACTTAACGCAGGCGGGTAAAATTCTGCTCAATAAGGTGATTCTAACATTCGACCGCTAACTACCAGCGTCAGTGTTTCTGGGTTTCAAGGGCCATTCGGCGATACTTGAACCAGACCAGCCAAAGCTGTGCTTTAATTGCCAAAGAGTGGGTCTTTTTGCTGACAGATGCACTCTGCAAAGGGCTTGCAAAAGTGTGGCAAGTGAGACCACTTGGCTGCGGAATGTCTTAATCCCTCAAGGTGTGTCAACTGCAACGAATCTTATGCGGCTGGTTCCCCCGTTTCTCTACGTGTAGCCTACCTTCATGAGAAAAATCGAATTATCAAGGAACGGAAAACGTTTTGTCAAGGAAAACGTTTTGTACCTGCGAAGCGGTCACAAGCGGCTGGGTGCGTCCGGCAATGAGCGTAGAGTTGGGGATGTCGTAATTATTCATCAGGACAATGCACCAAGGCTCCAATGGCGACTTGGACGCATTTCAAAGATGATCAACGGTCGGGATGGCGCGCCTCGCTCCTGCGAAGTCGACACTTCCAAAGGGCCACTTTGTCGAGCGGTACAACATCTATACAGGTTGTTCTAGCTCGAAGAGAGCTAACTGATGATCGTACCGTCATAGTGTGCCATTAATCTTGTACTTGTGCCATGATTCGTAAGTTATTGTTTCGAGAACGCCTGAAAGGATTGTCTCTGAGTGAAACCTAACTTTGATGATAGGTATCGCAACTTATTTTCATTTTAACAGTTTCACATATACTGGCGGTGTACAAGTTTCCTTCTCTGAACGCTCTAGCTACATCGCATGAAACTCCGGGAGTGTTGTGAATGTCTCCATGTTATTGGCCCGATCGCTTGTTGGAGCGCTCTGACACACAATAAGTGCACAATTAGAACTTCGTTGTTGGAACGGTCTAGTAGCGAATCAGACACCTAGAGCCGCCTACTTTGAGACCGTGTCTGGCACACGAGAAGTAGGTCACACGGCCGAAGAAGAAAACGAAGTAGTAGATGTTCAAGCGAGCTGTAAGAAGCGTGTTGCACGTGTGAGACCCACTCTGAAACTGTTTTGTAAAATAAATACAGTTTTAGTATACGTATCGCTTGACGTGTGTTCATTCGTCAGTGATCTGTGACATAATCGCCGACAGGTACACAAGATTAATCCCTCAGCAGTTTTCACAGAAGAAGCGCAGTGCACGGTCCCTGTGGGAGAATCTACACGGGGGTCACGGATGACAAACCGTCGTACGCTGCAGTCTTGCGCGGAATCTCATCGACCCAGAATGGAAACGCTCCACACGTTCTTTTACCCTGACCTCGGCGCCTTCCTCGGCGCAAGCCTACTAGATATAGTAGAGGCTAGGTCACCCGACGGCGGCCTTTAACACGGAGTGTTCAGACGCACAAACTTAAAAAGGCGACGCCACCAGGCAGTATGGGAATCACCTTGTCTGACCTGGCAAAAGTACTCCAGGGTATAGTCCTAATCTGGCAGCCACGCTCACCACGATTGCCGAAGCCCTAAAGCCGTTATTAGCTTTGCTGCCGGTAGTCGATAAACTTAAGAACTTAGCCTTATAGTGGAAAACCACAGCTCCATCAGCAACCTAGCGTTGTTACAAAACGTTTCGGGTGACGCTGGGGAGGACCTTAATAGGCTCGCCTGCCCTGTGTGCGATAACAGATATACAAGAAGAGGACTTTCTTGGCCCATGCTCGCCAGACATCCCGGCGTCGGAAGCATAGAAGTAGCGCCGACCATTGGCGCATTGCCACCTCGGAGAAACTAGTCAGACACATTTAGAATACCATGCCACATGCAAGGCTAGTCTGGGTGCTGCCCAAGGCTGTCAAGGCATCCCTCGCAGATGAGCTCATGAAAGTTTTATTAAAGGTCGCCTCGGACAACGACATTGATGTTAGCACTCACTGTTTTCTTGTGCGCCGGTGGTACTGCGCCTTGCACAAATCCGAAACGACAGGCGTTCTCTCACAGTGATTATCAAAAAGAACCTTCGCGATTTTTCGCAGGGATCAAGGAAATGAGAACATCGTACACCATGAAACTATAACGACTACCTGAAGATCAGATCTGTAGACGCGCCATAGTTATGCTCTCTGAAGGGGACGTATCTGGCGCCGCAAGGCTTATTGGCTCTACGGACACATTTATATTTCAGTCCGAAACCCTAGAGCCTCTTCGAGACAAACATCCACAAACCCCCTCGGACCTTTGCTTGCCATCTCGTTCCCCGACTAGGTTGCCATTTACTACCTCTAGCGGCAAAGTGCGCCTGGCCGTGAGATCCTTCTCCAGGAGATTTACAGCTGGTCTTGACTTCCTTAGACCTCGATTTACCAGAACCTTCTGTCCGCGATCTTAAGATCCGTCGCCGACAGACTGGCAGATGCACTGGCAAAAGTTGTAGACATTCTTTGGTGGGGGTCTCCCCCTGTAGCCCTTCAATTTATTTTATTTGGGGCACGATTATTAACTTTTAAAAAGAAAGACGGCTGTCTCCGCCCGATAGCATCACTCCGGAGGTTGGCTTTAAAAATAGGGTACGCTGCCAACAAAGCTGAAAATTATCGGCCATTTCTCCTCATCAGTTGGGTTTTGCAACTACTAGTGGTACGGAGATCGAAATTCAAACCACCCGCGCATTGATAAACTCCTGCAGTGACCCAACCTTTCTGGTTAGGCTAGATTTGAGAAATGCATTTAATAGAATCAGAAGAGACCACCTGCTAAACGCAGTGATACGCTACATCCCGCAAATGCTTCACCAGATACATGCGGCTTACGCCCAACCGTCACACTTGGTCTTGCCACACGTCACTACACCTTCAGTCCGGCCTTCAACAAAAAGACCCTTTAGGTCCGCCCTTGCTCTGTTTGTGCGTAAAGGACTTGATCAACTCTTTACAGTGTCCTCTAAATGTCTAGTACTACGACGGTGTGCTTGGGGGTGACCTAACTACAGTAATTGGTGATATTCACAGAGCCTGAGACTTTAAGGGAGTGAGTGGTCTATACCTAAACCCCAGAAAATGCGAGGTCTACGTCATGGGCCCCGAATATATGATCTCGCCGGATATATCGCAGCTATACCATCTCCTTCCCGGTTGCAAAGTAATCTAGAACAGTGACATTGAGCTTTTCGGGTTTCTCTTTACCGAGAGGGGTTATCTGGGGCTTTACGCCGTCTTCCATTGCCGCCTCAATGGGCAGTGCGGGAGCGGAACATACGGGCTACGCGTCTATGTTGGCGAAGGCAAATAAATGCAGTATTACCTACCCCCACGACTTTCCCCCGCTGGCATTCGAGACACTGGGGGGACGCGGTCCGAAGACGCACAAACTTATTCAACGTGTCGGAAAGATGCTCAAACGTTCGACAGGAGACGCTAGAGCTGTCGAGCACCTGCACCAGAGACTATCGCTGGACATTTAGCGGGGTAACGCCGGCTTTGTGCGTGGAACTCTGCTAGACTAGACACGCCCGTTTTCACTTATTTTACTCGGTGTACACGTTTATAAGAAGACAATTGTTACTTCTTACATATGAACAAATCTGTGCCATACTATATATAAAACTAAAATATATGTGTGTATATATATATATATTTATATATATATATACATATAAAGGCGAGCCGTAACCCGCTTAACATGTCTAACACCAAGAAGCGTATCTACACACTGAATAAAAAAAATATATAATACAAGTATAACCTCAGTCAAGTTACAAAGTTAATACAATCAACGCATGTGCCACACACCAGTGTAGCTCTGCAGGTGCGGTTAGGGTAGAAACTAAATGTTCGAAGTGTTAGTAGCCCATTAGAGGTGATTAGATATGAGTGTTACATAATTAATTTCGAGAAATTTACCGCGAAATAACCGCGCAGAAGCGCTAGGCCGGCGTAATCCTGCTGGGGCATAGCTGCAGAGCTGTCCGCGTATGCTTAGGCAAAAATGTACTTATGGGGAAGTGTGAGGTTAGCCCGATTTAACGAATAACGTAGATCCATCCGTTCTAATAGCGTTCACCATGACTTTGACACCGCATTAGTACTGGCTGATGCTATATATATATATATATATATATATATATATATATATATATATATATGTATATATATATATATATATATATATATATATATATATATATATATATATATATATATATATATATACATATTCCAGACCACGCACGACTTGTATATTATATTTATTGCACCTCAGAAGGTACATATCATGACCAGCTTATTACAATATAGCAATGTCGCCACTGACGCTCGATGGGTTGCGCAGCAAGTGGCGTGGTATTTCTCATACGGAGCAATGCAATATGTGCGCAGGCAGGTTGGCGACGGGTAGTGACAATCCACCTCCACAATATAATAGTAACGCTATCATGAACAAGTATGCATACAACGGTTGCCTACACACACACATAAATATATATATATATATATATATATGTGCAGTTAAGGGACGCCGAAACAAGTGCTCAACGAAATGTGTGTAGATGAAATACCTACGTACGACAAGTGATTCAAAACACATATCTGAGCCTATTATTTTTGATCGCATTAGGTAGGCAGTCAGACTTGGTGGCCAACTGTAGAACTCCTATTAGATTTTTATTAATTAAAATAATTTACGTATTTTTATTAAATAAAGGCCGACCAAGTTAGACATCATGTTTATAAAACGCTAGCAACGCAACGCCCAGATATGTCTAGTGGGACTCACAGAAAAACACAACAGGATACTACTGTGGGATGAACCGCACAGGCGGTCGAGCGATGATCGCGAAATCCTTTGCTAGCTTGGTAGAGATTTTGGTAGTCCGTATCTCTCTAACTATCATAGCATGTTGTTTCACTTACTGGAGACATTTCAAGACCTTCAGGTTGTGGCGGCTAGCCGCACCGGTGCAACGCAACGGCCAGCCAGATATTGTCGGGTATGAGAAGGCCCTCTTGTTCTTCCTCCTGAGTCTTCTGTCTTATCTGTGCCCCTCTCGGCGGCGGTGCGACAAATTTGTGCCGTTGTCGACTGCCCGGCCAGCCTATATAGTGTAGCCTATCAAAATTCATGTCATGCCAAAGCTCCCATGGCTTGGTCGTCCCACGGCCTCCTCGGCGGGAGTGCTGCTTACCGAGTCGGTTGTCCCCGATGGCTGGCCCACGCTGCAGCAGCGTCAACCGTCTTATCTCCTGTCGGGCTCGTTTCGGCCAACATCCCCTCTTCTTCGTTGGTTCGACGTAAAAAAAAGACCATATGCTACCCAAGCCAACAACGCGGGTGGACGACGGGTAGTTGTGCAGCGGGCGGCCTGTTTGGCTCTGCGAAGCCACGCGAAGTGAAGGCGCGTGGAAGTTTCGAAAGGAAACGTCGCAAATTGGAGGTCGCGCGCATGCGAACGCTATTGAAAGGGGCCCGATAGACGGCGCGTCGCGACCAACAAGCAGCACGATGAGGTGGTAGTAGGTTGAACAGTCTTGACGACGGCTACAGCGGACAACGCTGCCCTTTGAAGCGAGACAACACGTATGGGAATGGGGGGGGGGGAGGTGTGAGGTGTGGCAAGCTTTGGGACCGTGTCCTTAAGGCCAGGCAAGGCGGGAGCCAATGAACAACGATATGGAGATCGGTCGTCGCTGAGGTAGGGAAGATGACGCCAAGTAAAGTCAATGGGCGAGAAAAGGCAGGCTTGCTGGCAGACGGCTATAGTATTTCTCATAGAATAGCACCCCCGCGTTGTTCTTGTTCCCACAGCGCAGCTTGTCCTCGTTGAGTCGTCTCCTCAGTGGAGGCGGCTCAACAAACAAGCTCGTCCGTTCTCACTTTTCCATCACGCCGGCTGCCGTCGCCTATAATTTGATCTGTGATGCGAATCCTGATGAAGAGGTCTTGTTTAGGAAGACTAGTAGTAGTAGTAGTATTTGTGCCTGGTGCCATCAGTGGCATGGTGGTTGTAGCAGGCCGGCTGGTTGCTCGCTTGATCTGTCGTCGTCTTCTGACGTGTCGTTGTTCTGTAGAAATGTCCACGGAGCGTCCTAGCCGATCTTGGTCTTGTCGTTGATGTTACTTATTGTGTGATCACTGTAAATTTTTGAATGAGGGGAACTGCAGAGGAAGAGAATTACGAGAGCTGGAAGAACACAAAGAGTAAGAAAAAGAAGCAAAATCGGCATATATATATATATATATATATATATATATATATATACAGCGAGAGACATCTAAGCAGGAGAAGTAGGATCATAGTGTAAACAGCTTGACAACGAGGCGACGACAGGAAGGAACATCGACAACAACGAAAAAGTACAGGCAGCGTCGCAATACAGTTCGTGACGGTTGTTGTTCGGTCTTTGCGACGATGAAGACAATGGTGGTGATGGTGATGATGGTGAGAACGACAATGGTGATGGCTGCAGCAGCAGCAGCAGTTCCAGATCAGCAGTGAGATCAGTGGGCATTGCACGAAACGATATGGAGCGCCACGCAGACAGACCTCTAGCGAAGTGGTGTGCAGAACGAGTGTGGTGGACTCGCATTCGCGGAGGGTCGTGGGCAAGCAGGCCGACAGGGGTACACTCTCGGAGATGGGGTACCGCCGGTCTCAACAACAGTCGACACTAACACCGGCCTCGCCGACGGTCGGCGGCAGCGGCGGCGACGACAAACGTGAATTCTTTGTCGAATTGGCTAAAATATTGTCCTTTGTTACCGCTGGTGGTGCCGCGGACGAACGGGCGGGCGTCCATCTACCTATACCTATCCGTCCGTCCCATCATCGCCCAACGAGCCGCACGGGGGCCACACGGGAATCCGGCAGGCTTTTCCCTGTTTTCCCTTTTACTGCTACTGTTCTAGCTTCTGCTGCTGCTTCTTCCTCATCATGAGCACCATCATCATCATCACCATCATCATCATCATCACAATCATCATCCTTGTCTTCGACCACTAGAGCCCTGTGTTACGCGCATACATGATCTCATCGCTTTTGCATTAGGATCGGGGGTAAGGCATAGATAGATCCGACCCACCGACTGACGAACCGAACTATAATACCGAACGACAGACAGACAGACAGACGGACGGGCCAAGCCTGCTCGTACTGGGTTGGCTAGTCAGCGATCGGTACATCATCACCGGCCTGGTGTCACAACGAGGGCGGCTGCAGCTGCAGCTGCTGCTGCTACCACTGAGGGGAAAAGTGAGTCGTAAATCAGCAGCAGCAGTAGCAGCAGCAGCAGCAAACCTCTCGAAGCTGCTAAAGCGGAGCAACTGGCTTTATTAATTATGATCTTGTGAAAGAAGCACAAGCGGGTCAACAGATCAAAGGATGGAATTCGACACAGGTTATTCGGCTTGTGCCTCTTCCTCTACCGTCCGGAGCCGTTCGGCGCCATTCGTCGTTGTGCGTCCTTTCTCTTGCCTCCTCTATCTCTCCTCATCATCATCATCATCATCTCTCTATCTGCCTGTATTCTTACTCCGTATCGTTCGGTCGTTCTCACCGCGTCCGCGTATCCTTCTGTCTCTTTCATGTTTCCTATCTCTCCTATTATTTCGCCGTTTCGTTTTATCTGCCCACGGTCGTCCCCGGCCGGGACGGTTGTTTCGCTGATTCCCTATCATCCAATTCCTTTACGTTTCGTCGTTGTCGCAGCCGCGGCCGCAGCCGTTGCCGTCGCACGGCCGGACGGACGGGAGTGCGGGAGTGGGGAGCAAGCACATCGCAGAGGGAGTATCGCGGACGACTGCTAGAACTGCAAACAGGCATGGGGCATGGGGCATGGGGAGGGGGAGGTCGATATAGCCCCCTTCATGCACTCACCCCAGGCCCAGAGACCACTGTCGCCAGGGCTGCTGCTGCTGCTACTGCGAATGCGGCACGCAGAATGACATGACCGAATTGAGTGAGCCACCAGTAGTTGTTGCAATGGTGGCAGTAGTAGTAGTAGTAGTCGTAGTAGTATTTGTACTTGTAGTAATAGCAGTGGGGGCAGTACGGGGCAATAGGGGTAATAGTAGCAGGGGGTAGAGTCGGAGTAATAGTAGCAGGGGGTAGAGTCGGAGTAATAGCAGCAGGGGGGGGTAGAGTCGGAGTAATAGCAGTAGAAGTCGCAGTCATAGTCGTAGTATTAGTGGTGGTAGCAGTGCTAGTAGTAAAGGTAGGCGGCGCCGTCGTCGTCGCCGTCGTCGTCGTTCTCGATAGCAAACGGAAAGCAGTCGTGTTTATTGCTACGGAACAAATGAAAGCTTATTGATATCGATGTTATGTCGTCTAGATCCCCAGACGCGACGACGACGACAACGACAACGATGCCGACAGCAACACTCGCAACAACAATAGCAACAACAACAACAATAGCAACAACAACAACTGCAAGGGCAACGACAACAACAACAACACTCGCAACAACAACAACAACAACAACTGCAAGGGCAACGACAACAACAACAACTGCAAGGGCAACAACAACAACAGCAGCCATGACAACAACTGCAAAAAACGTAGTCTAGGCCCATGCTGGTGCCGCTGGCGCCACCTTTACCGCGTCGTCACCGCCTATCCATCCGATGTGGGCGATCCGCTGGAGAAGAGAAACCGGCAGAATCTCACGAGCAGCCCCCGGAAGATGGGCGTGATAGGCCCGAGCCCGAGGGCGGGGTGAAGCGGGACGGCGCGGGCGCGCGATGGGGCTATCTGCTATGCATAGTACATTCCTGCGAGGTCTGCGTGATCCACTAGACGAGCGAACGGTCGCATGCACTCGCCAAGAAAGAGATAGAGAGATATATAGAGCGAGAGAGCAACCAGCAGCTAGAGTAGCAGCAAAGTAAAGCAAAGCGGCTAGCATTGCTCTCGTCTGCCAACGGCTACGATGACGGCGCCGACACGCCATATCATATGCCTTATGGCCACCCCTAGCGTTCTCCATCCGCCAACATGCGGCGAGAGTTTCGAGAGAGTCCGTTACAACGTTACAACGGCCGCACATACAAACGACGCAAACTAAAAGAGATACGGACAAAAGGAAAGGCAGACAAACAGACAGACATACATACAGACATACCGACAAATGTACATACATACAGATAGACAGATAGAAAAATCGATCGCTCACTAGCTGGCAGGCAAAAAGTCAAAGAGATATAGACGGGCTTTAAAGGAAAGGGCAGGCGGGTATGTAGTTAGCAGGCGGGTATGTAGTTAGCAGGCGGGTTAGTTAGCTGAGGTAGTTAGCTGGCTAGCTAGGTAGTTAGGGGGTAGACGAGTTCGTAATAGTCATTTACCCCGGTTTGCTGGCGTTGTATTTTCTTCTGAACATTCTGATGAGGGAGGAACGCTGGTAGGATCGGGCCCGATTCGTTTTCGTCCGGTTCGGTTTCCTCCCCTCACCCGCCGCTTTTGCGTTTTACCTTATACACTGCGTATGCTCATTGACGTTTGCTGCTTCCAAGTGTAACTCATCTTTCATCCCGGCAGGCCCGTTTTCCCTCTGTCTACGGTGTCGTTTGCGTGGCTGTCTCTTTGTTTTTTTCCTTCTGAGTTTCTTCCGAAATGCCCTCAACCTCTGTATCGTACCCACATGCGGTGAGTCGCCGCACGGTTGCTACCTGTCCCATCTTCTAATCGCCGGCGAAGGCGCTTCACGTTGGTGCGCGGCACATTGCGTGTACAAAATGATACGGACAAACGGCCAGCAAACAAAACGACAGTTGAACAATTTGCGATGAAAACTACATAGACCATTGGTAGATATCTGCGATTATGGAGAAGAAAGTTATTGCGTGGTGCAATTTTTTGTTGGAGAAGCACTTCCGGCTAATTGTTTTGTGGAAATTTTAAGTAAACGTTTTTGTCGACGAACATGTATGTATTTAAGCCGTTCACCAATCTGGCGTCGACAGAATTGTGCGACGGAGTCAATGGAGTGTTGAAAACAGGATGGTTGTCTCCCCCCTGCTAAATATGACGTACTTGACTTAAGTTATGAAATTGACCATATCATCTTATCAACTCTTGACTCGGTCCGTAACTTAGAAATATACGCGACTGCGAGCCGCTGATTTTAACATCCACATAAACGAACGAGTTTCGAGACAACTGAGTAGCGCAATTTCCATCGTTTTATTGCAAAACAGACTATGGAAATGGTACCTGCCGTTATAGTCCATTATTTTTCTGAAACTTTTGTTTACTGTTCCCAGCTTTGGGAGTCTCACCTGATAAGCGACTAAGGGCATTCTACTCTATGGTGTTCGTACCGTTGCCTCATAGCTCGAACAAGGCAACAATACTGCACCTTGTCGACCTAAAAAGTATAGGTGACTTAGTAATTGATTTGACGTCAGATACAATACAGTTTCATTCGTCATTTTGAAGGCCGCAGACAGAATAAATCGACCACCAAATTATTGTTTGCCTGACGAATGACCATATAGGCATATGCTCTTGAAGTTGTTATCTTTGTCATACGTCTTCTTCTTCAGGTCATGACAGTGCTCTTGCAGTTGTAATTTCTGTCTTACGTATGTAAAAAACCACTGATTGAGACTGATGTACTTATTTAAAATTTACCTAACCTGGGTGTTAGTAAATCATAATTAATATAGGCATATGCAAATTTCAATAGCTACAATCTTTTCGACGCTAATAATAAGCTCCACAAATTAGATATCGAGACAATGACGTTTGCTGCCACACAGCCTTTGTCGCTGCCTATTGAATGCCACATCAAACCCATTGTGCAACATACTCCTTTGTGTAGTCATAAAGGCGTTTTTTACGTGTATATTGTGTGTGTATATGTGAACAGTACATCAGTAAGCGTGATAATGAGTTAATAGATTTTTAAACATACACAGAAGTGCAGAACGCTTCTAACATATACAAACTAGCGTAATGATATCGTATCAGGCCATTTGTGCACAACCTGGACGTCTGTCTTTTGATCAGATCTGACTGCGTAACCACAGTCCGAACACTGGCTTTTCTACAAAAATTGTGTCCTAACGAAGATGAGCTCATGAAAGACGAATACGTGTCATAGTATTTGTATAGCCTGCCAAGTAAAATTTCTTCTCACATTTGCCGCTCTTCTCAACTTACAGCCGTACACAGCCGTTTCCACAGCAGAACTAACAACCAGTCAGAGTCTGTTAACTAAGTCGAAGCAGCGCCACCTGAGCTGCCGCCACCGCATTCTATTTGCAAGTTACGTGCAGCGTGCTACGCCGCCTTCTAAGCATTGCGGAACACCGCGCGTCAACACGACGCATCGCTATTGAGCGGATTTTGGTTCAGCTCGTTGGTTGGTGTCGTCTCTCAAGGGCGGCTTGAGACGCACCGCTCTTCGTACATTCAATATGTTCGCGAGTCTTGTGTACCTCGTGCCCACCTGTCTATCTATCTATCCATCTATCTCTAAGTTCTCTCTAGCGATCCGTGCTTCTGCAATCTGCGAGTATTTTTTCTGCTTGAATCTATGTGAGTAAGTTGGAGCCGAGAAATCGTTAAGGCGCGCAGGGTGATGGTGGTGGTGATGAAGACGATGGGCTGAGGCGACGAGGCGTGCACGGTGGTTGCGGCAGCGGCAGCGACGACGAAGACGACGAAAAGAGATCGGCCTTGGTCTTTCGAACTACTACGTGTTCGACTACGCTTCAGTGGGCGCCGAGAGTGGGCACCCCCTCCCTCATCTTGCATCCGGCGCGGCAACGGCGGTTGCCCACAACCCACCCCAACATGATGGGGTTGGGCAGCGGGTTGGGGGGGAGCGCGCCATGTACCTGCGCTTCTGTGTGCCCTCCCGGGTTGTATGTTCTCTCAATGTCTTCTTTTCCGTGTGTGTGTGTGTGGGTGTATGTGCGACGTCACTATGTTTGTCTGCATATGTGTGTACGTACCTGATTATGTATTTGTGGTTGTGGTTGGGGGTGTGGGACTGTGTAGTAAACCAGCGAGCGGTGTAGCTGTGTGTGTGTGTGCAGAGTTGGGTCGGTCAGGCGGCCGGGGTGAATTGGTGGAGGCGCAAAGCACGACGAACGGGTTAGTAAGGGCCCTTTGGCCCGTTAGATGAAGTGGGCATATTACGATGACGAGGACGACAACGGAGACTGCGGCAGCAGCGGCTGCACTGTGTGGCTAATCTGCTTAGCCGGATAAATGAACTGATGTGCGCGGGGCAGACGCGTCACGCATGTGGTTGCCTTCTTCTTCTTCTGGCGGTGCTGATGCTGGCGGTAGTGGTTTGCCATGCTAAAACTGCTGCTCCTAGTGCTAACTGCAGCAGCAGCACCAGTGTGGCCGTTATTACATTCAGTCGTAGAAGTGGTGGTAGTGGTTGTAGTAATAGTACTAGTTAAAGTAGTTAGTGACCTAGTGACGTCGATGTTAGTGTCTGGCGTTGTTGTCTTGTTGCTGGTGCTAACTGGTGGTGGTGATGCCGCTGCTGCTGCTGTATCCGGGACAACATCATCCGACCAGGAACTGTCGTCGTCGTTGTCCTGGCCTTGTCCGTATGTTAAACCGCCGGCGATTTTCCCCTCTTACACGGCGCAATTGATAAATAGGGCCGAGGAATAGAACGAGGAATAGAACGAGGAGCAGAAGGAGAAGAGGAAGAAGCAGCCTAAAATGAACCTTCGGAGCCTCGGAACGTGGCATGGCAGCGTAGCCGACGGCGGGTACGGAAGAACGTAAGCGGTCGTGCAGTGCCGGTCTCTGCTCCACGCTCAATTTCCGTTTTAAATTAACAATCTTCCAGCGCTGTCGACGATCGTCGATGGCCGACGAGGAGGAGGAAGGTTGAAACGTCGACAACTACAACAATAGCAGCAACAGCAACAACAACATCATCATTATCAGTAGCAACAGCAACATCAGTAGCAATGACTACAACAACAGTAGCAACATCAACAACAACAGCAGCAGCAGCAACTACAAAGGCTACGGTTGTGAGAAGAGTGCGTAGGCGCGGCCGTGGCGGGGTCCGACCCACTTCTCCCCTCGTACCCCCCCCCCCCCCCTTCGTGTTCCCGGGTTGTGAATCCTCTCTATGGCATCGTTCGTCGGCGTAGTTCGCCAGCGATAGTGAGGACAGCAGCGGCACCACCACCCGAGCAGCGTACGCGGTCGGGTCGGCTTCATTCAACAGGTGTTTGAAGGAGAACGCCGTTAACGGCTACGGCCTTCGGCGCTCGGCTGGAACGAGGGTCTCAATTCCATTTGAGCTTCCCGCTATCACCGCACCAAGTAGCAGCAGCAGCAGCAACAGCAGCAGCAGTAGCGGCAGTCCAACCACTACTACTACTTCGACTACTACTACCACCTACCGACGACGACGACGACGACACCATTCCCTTTTTCTCCATGTTTTCTCCACGATGCGTGACCGACGCCTCTGTGCGCTCCACTGAGTCCAGTGTCAATTGTTTGTTTTCGCTCTCAGCTCGTCGTATAGGAAACATATCACATAGACGACAGCAGAGTGTCTCTGTGATAGAATAATAATAATAATAATAATAAAAAAAAATGGTAGGAACAAAACAGACAAACGCTTATGGTGATGGGCAAATAAGGTGCGTCACTGAGAAACAGCGATCCAGACCTTATAGAGAGACGACGCAAAACTAGTTTTAGCTACTCTTACTGTTGTCATTGTTTTGATTGTGGTTATTAAAGTTGTTTTTATTGTTATTCTCGCTGTTGTGCCAGAACAACTCATCCGTTGCCAATGCGTGAACCTGCCTGATAGACGCCCATCCGCGTCTACTAAGTGGGGTGCGAGCGATTCCGGGGGTGGAGACGAGTTGACGGCGATAGCGAGGGCAAGATTGGGCTTACGGACTTTCTGGCCCTAGGCTGCTACCTGTCTGTCTGTGTGACTGTTTGTTTGATATTGCGGTGTCGCCGGCAAAGTCGTGCAGTGTCAGCGACAGAGAAGAAGAAGAAGAAGGTGGAAGAGGGCAACATGACACACAGAAGAACATTTTCTCTGTTACCTACGAGATGTAAGCTTCATTGTCAGTGCGCCACCAGCGATTCACTGGTGCAGCAGCCGTCTACTTGTCGTTGTCGTTGTTGTTGTCGCTGCTGTTGTCGTTGTTGTGATTGCTATTGCTGTTATTGCTATTGTTGTTGTCGTTGATGTTGTTGCTGTTATTGCTGTTGTTATTGTGTTTGCTATTGCTGTTGTTATTGTGTTTGCTATTGCTGTTGTTGTCGTTGTGGTCGTTGCTATCTTCGTCGTCGTCTTTCTAGTTCACAGGTCATGGCGGTAGTAACTACAGGGACGGCTAGGTGGTTAGGGATGTTGGCACGGTTGTGGTCGCAGCAAGCCTGATAGAAGCTACGCAGAACAGAGGGAAACGAGAGGGGTTGTTGGTGGCGCGCAACAAGGAGCGGAATGGCATATCCTACACGAAACCTCAGAGAAGACCAACAACGACGACGACGACGACAACAACCACAACATCAACATCAACCACAACAACCACGAAGGGCGCTATTCCAACGTTGGTGATGCGCGAGCGGGCGAGCGGGCGGGCGGGCGAACGAAGCGGGGTGAAATGGATACCGGGATAGTTTCCGATAGTCGGAACTGGCGGCGGAGGCGACAGCGGCGGGAACACAAAAGGGCGGACTAAATGGAGCGGTTGATGACGACGACGACGACGACAACGACAAGAACGACGCACTTCAACGCCTCAACAAGCGGTCGTGGGGTTCCCGGTAGTAGTAGTAGTTGTGGAACCAGCGCCGGCGTTTCGTCGGCAGATGGCCGAACTCTGTCGCCTCGGCTTCGGCGGCCGCTTCCGCCTCCACCGCCTCCTGTTCCCGCTCTCGTCTTGCTGGGGCTGTAGGCCGGGGCAGGTTTTTGTGCCAGGACGGCCCCCTTCTTCCATCCCTCCCTCCCTACCTTCCTACCCCCTCGCCCGTTCAGCAGCTTACTGCACTGTCTAGCAGTTCCGTCTGAAGGCGGCTCAACTTGAATAGAAAAGAAATTGCCCGTTCCCCGGTCAGACATGTCCATTGTGACATCGTCGTTGTCGTCACGCCTTGCTACCGTTGGGAACACTTGTCTACGGCTGGTTTCGACCCTCTTTAGCTTGTAGCTGATCTCACACAACACACACACAAGTATATATATATATATATATATACAAATATGTATATGCAGAGTATTGCAGGAATATTTAAAGCGCGATATGTGGAATTGTAGAGCTCGTTAAAGCAATTGTTTTTTGCAATGGAACATAGTCTCTGAGAAATCTTGTTTCGGAGTGAGAGTGAAATTACTACAATTTGTGACACTGGTGTTTTTGCCCGACATAGGGGCACAAAATGTGCTGTTGCGAGACAACTAGTCTTCCTAGACAGAAACTAAGCACACCCTCGTGTTCGTGAAGAATATGCAAGGCCAGTCAGAAGACGCGACATGGTCGCTTAGAAGAGAATTCGCCAAAAATGAAGTTCTTTATTAGCGTTCACGTCAAATACTTCAGAATCATAACCCTACGACAACCCACGTGTTTATAGCTAACATATTCAGCAAATGCGCGTTTCATGACGATCATTTTGGTACCAATCATTATGGCAATGCGAGCTGTGGTTGCGGAGTAATTACGATGTTTTGGTGGGATGTCCAGATTAAGTGCATGTAAAATGACTGTGTGGCGACGTTCACTACCGCCGACGTGTCACGCGACAGCCGCAGCGCGTCATTTTTCTTCAGATGGAGCAGAATTTTATCACGAACACGACGGTGTGCTTAGTTTCTGTCTAATCTGGACATCCCACCAAAAATCGTAATTACTCCGCATCCACAGCTCGCATTGCCATAAGTTTGGTACCAAAATGATCGTCATGAAATGCGCAGTTGCCTGAATATGTTAGTTTAGAGCGCTGTAAGTGGTCGTAAGGTAATGATTTTGAGGTATTGGGCGTGAAGGTTAATAAAATAACTTCATTTTGGTGAATTCTCTTCTAAGCGACCATGTAACATCTTCTGACCGGCCTTATGAGTCCTGTCTAGGAAACCTGGTAGTCTCGCAACAGCACATTCTATGCTCCTATGTCGGGCAAAAACACCAATGTCACAAATTGTAGTAATTTAACTCTCATTTTGAAACAGGGCCTCTTAGAGACCATGTTCCATTGGAAAAAAATGTTTGCCTTAACGAGCTCTACAATTCCATATATCGTTGATCAAATATTCCTGTAATACCCTGTATATAAACGCTGCACTCAACACACTCATAACATTAGCATAACGAACTTTACACAGATTTATTGGCATTTAGATATACACACACAATAATACCACCCGTACGAACAGCAAGGTCTATATACGCACATTAACACGTTCGCAAATGCACATATGAGAACACGCACTCACTCATAGGCACAAATTCATGATTCCATTTATTCACACATTTAGTGTCGATAATACCTAAGTACAAACATTTGGCTCGGCGTCAGGAGCTCATAAATACAGTGAATTTTTTTTTATATATCTAAATATAAACATAAACAATAAACAATAACATAAACAATATATATAAATATAGACATGTACAATATATACAAGTTATGATGACATTAAACGGGCCAGTTGATTTAGAGAACCAATGTTCCTGCAAACAAGACCGTGGCATCTAGAGCATTCGGTAAGACAATATTTACATCTGCAGTCAACACCGGGGTAGGTGGGCACAAATTCAAGGACACGAAGCGCATACACTCGCTCGCCCACATACGAATAACGTAAACTGCTTATTCATCAAGGCTCCTCTAAACACGAAATTACGAGCTGAGCGACGACTGTCTTTATTTGTTTTTCTTTCTTTCTAAGTTTAACGCAGATATATCAATCGTTTAAAAATACCGTTTTGAAGAGATATGCGTCCATTCCTAATGTAAGATTCGCCGGGCAGCACGGTTGAGTCAAAACGGTTTACAGACTACGTCGGTCGCAAATACTGCTGTGCCATAAAGTCAAGGTGGTTTCTCCAGTGGAGCATATACACATTCTGACCACCTCACAAGTGAACATCCATTGGTAACGTGTTGCCTATCCTGATTGCCTCGGCCGTTGATAGTGCCTGCTGATAAACCAAAGGTTGCTTTGATGTTTTCTATATTTAGATATTTAGTCACCTTGTTCGGTTGTGAGATTCATGTGAGGCCATTTGCCAGTTAGCAGCGCGATTATTTTAGGACTTTCCATGTGACCATAATGCAATAGTCAACCCATCACGTCTTGCTTCGCCAGCGGATACTAAACCTCTCGGTTCAAGTGTAGATGGTATGCCGGCTTTCCTAAGAAACCTTATAATCACACTGTTTAGTTCAGCGTGCCTGAACGATCTAACGGCGCTCTTCAGGCAACTCAGATTCCGGTGGCCTACACCGGAATCTACCATTATTCCACTCAGTCTGCATAGAAACGGCCGCGGACAGGAGCGCCGATATAAGTGCAAGCAGGAAAGAGTTGGTATTCAGCATGGTGCCGAGCAGAGGCAAGGGTAAGGCTTTAAGCTAACCCCCACTAAAGTTATCTTGTTTCGCTCGCTAAGAGCACGGACGTGGTATCTACGGGAAACAAGCCCCTTTAATATCTCTCTACTCTTTTTTTAGCCTTTGAGCTCATCTAGGCTATATTGGCTGGGGCGTTCTTCTAAAGAACCCGGATTCGCATGCTTCTGATAGTTTCCCGTGCTTTAGTGGTTTCATGTCTTATTGGTGATCAAACTGCCTACTCCACTAACGAGGCTGCCACCGGACCAAATCGGACCAGTGACGCAGCATAGCAGACACGGGCTAGGCCAATAACACTTCTTACTCCCAGACTAAAATTTGTAAAATATTGTTGAATCGAAAGTCGTCGTATGGCGCATCGCCCGCTAGCTGCGGAGGTTTTTATGTTTGCTGTGGCTACTTCACAAGCCGGAATACGAGCGCTAGAATCCAGCCGAACCAGTGGCAGAATGTGGCACAAAAACAACAATAACAACTAGTACGGCTACCATATCACGAAGAGTAACAACAACAGCAATAGCTACAATCACAACAACATCAACAATAGCAAACGGGGAACCACAATCACAACAACGGTAACAACATCAACAAGAGCAACAATAAACACGGTATCAACGACAACAAAAACGACAGTAACCACGATCGCAACGACAGCATCTACATCAACCAGACCAACGATAAGCACTATCTCGACAACAGCGACAGCATCAACACAAACAGGACTAACCACGATCACCACAACAGTAACTGCACTAACAAGAACAACAATACTCGCGATCACAACAACGGTAACAATATCAACAAGTGCACCAAAAAAGCAACAAACTCAACGATAACAATAGTTTTAACATTAATAGGAATAACTACAATCACAGCAACAGCAATAACATTGACGCGAGCACGAAAAACTACGATCTTAACAACAACAATAACAACAACAACAATACGCACTATTCCGACAACAGCAACACCATAAAAAGGAACGGGACTAGCTACGATCACAACGACAGCAACTACATCAACAACAGCAACAATAACCACAATCACAATAACAGCAAGAATAAGCACAACCACATCATCAGCAAGCACAACAATAACCATAAGCATAACAACAACACCATCACGAATAACCACTACCACAACAACATTAACAAGAGCAAAAATAACCATAATCACAACAACGCCAACAATATTAACAAGACCAGGAATAACCACGACGACGACAACGACAGCAACAAGGAAACTAATAACCACAATCACAACAACAGCATCAACAAGAAAGAAAGAAGCAATAACAGCACTAGCAGCAACAGTCACAACACCAGCAACGAGAGCAGCAGCAGCAGCAGCAACAACAACAACAGCAACAACAAATTCCAGCTACTAGTAATGCAGTAGTTAGCGCTACGACCCGAACTCGACTCCTCCGCTACTGCTGTTGTTACCGCGCCTGCTACTGCGGCAATTATCCAGCCGCTGGTTTGCGAGTTTATAGCTGGTTATTCATGCCTCGTTAGCCGTCGCTTTTCTCGTCCACGTTTTCGTTGTTGTTGTTGTTGTCGTTGTCGTTGTCGTCATGGTTATCATCATCCATCGTTCAAGCTTCGTCGAGCGAAGCCCTCGAGCGGATACATATTTAGTATGAAAGAGGGAGGCTTGTCAGCCGCGAACCGCATACGAGCGAGCCAGAGAATGGCTGGTCGGCCATATGTGGATAAGCCGATAGGGCAACACAACTAATCCGATCAGCTACCTTCTCCGCACCCTCGAAGAGGAAGCTTACCTTTATATATGTATATATATATATATATATATATATATGACAGCTGTAACAAACTACATCAGGCCTACGCCTAGTTCTAGTGTCGCCAGCACCTAGAGGAGATTTGTTACCACCACCGTAGCGTATATCCTATGACATCCTTTGCCGGAAAAATTAGAATGTGCAAAATCAAAGTACGTAGGTCTTCCGTGGCTAATTTGAGACATTTGCACATCTTACCAATAACTATCTTGGTTATTTAGCCAGGTAACCCATGCGGTCTCGAAAGCAAAAGAACCAAAGCCCGTAGAGTTCCTGATAAATGAGCATATACACATTGTGACACTTGTCTGTCGACGTTTGCAAAATAGCGTAACCAAGCGTCGTGATTGACCACTGCAGGTGCTAAAGAGTCAGTCGCGGTAGCGCCCCACACGAACGTCCGCCCGCGCTTAGAAGCTGTTCGTCAGGTCACCGGAAACTTTCTGCGTCCAGACTTGCAAGTTTGTGGAATCAAGCAGAAAGACTTAAAGTACGGGCCAAAATATCATTTAGAGCAGCGTATATCGTTCTACAGCCTAAGCTGCGGATGTAGACGCTATCGTTTTCAGTACAGCTGTTTTCCATGGTCCTCAACTAGTGGAGTACCAAGAGGGAGACTGACATAGATCTAAAGGACAAACTCCTCTAAGGGAGTACCAACGCAAATGCTTGGTGAAGCATTGAGCCATGCACCAGCACAACTAGATAAAACTGAAAATAAAATTTGAAGGCGTGCTTTATCCACCTCCGGTTTCTGCTGGATAAATATTGGCTAATTAAAATTGGTAGGTTCGATCAATGTTTTCCAGCTCATTTTCCAGCTCGACGGCCAGAACATTGAAATTGTAAAGGAATCCCGCTACCTCGAGGTCACACCGGGCACAATAATAAATGGCCTCAGCCACATGAAAAGCAGCTAGGGTAGTGTGTCATAACCAAGATCCTGCCGAGCATCAATGGTCCCCGGGACCCGCACGAGAGCACTGCTGATAACGGTTGCGGAATCAGTAACCTTATTCGGAGCGTCTGGTTGGGTAAGGGCGGCTCTCAACACGAAGAAGACAAAGTAAAGTGCTACAAAGGACTTAGAGGATAGCAGCCTTTTAGGGAAATGCCAAGGGTAACGCACAGGTCAGCAGAATGCTTCCATGGCACTGAGAAGATCGATCCCCTGGAACCTCAAGGCAGTCGAAAGGGGACCAATTGGCACATTGGTCCCATAATCGCGCTATCCACGCAGACGGATCCCCCGCGGGGTCATGAAAGATTCTTGCAAGGACTGCTCCAAGATATTAAGGGATAGACAGAGAGGCCAGAAGGCGACTCTGACCTCTCACCTCACCCAGATTTCCACACGACACGGGAACTTCTACTTGTAATTTGTTCCGAATTGAAAAGGCTCTGTAGGTGACATGCGTGTTCCTGTCAAGAGGCATCATGAGGCACGTGAGGACACTCCAAGTCATACACTGCTACAGTACTCGGCTTGGGAGGCTGCGCGGTAACAGGCAAGCAGACACGGCTGAGAGAAATGGACCTGGGAGGGAGTCCCACACTACGAGGTCAGCGATCTACCTCGGGTCAGCCTAATAAAATTCGCAGAAGACATCTTTAGTAAGCAAACCTAACAACTGGGAGCAGCTTCTGCATAATAGGTCCTCCAGGAGAAATATAAAAAGTCCAAAGAAATCTAGACACTTCTTCATCCCTAGAGCAGCCGTAGAGAAGCGTAGCTCGAAGAAAACGGGCTTGCAGGTGCTAGACAAGTTCAGGAACCTGTGGGCGACCCCAGCCAATGTATCTGAAAGGCTGCTCGCTACTTCTGCTGATAGTATATAGTACTGTTCTATGAAAATGTAGACTATCAAAGAGTGAAGCTTAAGAGGGAAGATGCGTTTAGTAGGTATGGGTCTCAACGAAATAACCATTAGGGTCAAGTCCCACACTGCTTGAAACAGAGACTTGTAGGGATAGTGCGTAACTTCGAAAATCAAAAAAAATATATATATATATATATATGCAACGCTATAGATTCGACGACCGATATAATGCGCTTCTACGTTCTGTTCTACTTGGTCCGTGCACGTTAGAGAAGATCTTGGCTATTGTGTCCGCCATCTTCTCCGCTTTTTAAAGGCGTTCCTAGCTTGACGCGTACTCTTTATTTCTCTTGATGAATGCCAAAACTTTGAGAGCTTTATTAGCTATAATTCGATCACCGTAGCCGTCTTCGTCTGGATTTGCTTAAAACTCCACTTCTACGGGGAGGTTATATAGTTGAAGCACATCGTCGTAGGCTATGTTCCACGGTAGTGGCCCTACGATGGTACTCCGTGACGCTAACCGGTGTAGTCAAAATAACCTACTATAATAAGTTGTTAAAAGCGTTTTGTGGTTTAGCAGCACACCAAGGTATAACTTGAGGATGTTAGGCGTAAAGTCCTGCAACGTTTCTGCTTTGGTCACCACTCTGTTGACAATTGTTAGAACCAATCTGTTTGTGCGGAATCCGTATGGTGCATCAGACATCAGGTTATTTTCGTTGGCGAAGATCCAGAACTTCTCCGCTACAATGGCTTCTACGCGTTTTGCTAACGAGTTAATCAGGCATATAGTTTTTAAAATCATTGTAGGCATGTCGTAAAGTCCTGCCGCTTTATCCTGTTTAATTCTCGCAGCTGTTTGAAGTACTTTCACAACGAAGATTTCAGATTTATCATTTTCTGATCCCTCATCTAGTTAGATGCTCTTGTAAACTTCTCTAGGGAAGTTTGCGTGCTGGAAAAACAACCTCATGGACAATCACGTTCTCCATGGATCTTTTAGAGTGGTTTTTAGAGAGCTCATTTGCAGCTTGCCTTGAACCATCTTGTACTGCTTCCCTAATGGGTCGTCGAGAGTCACTGTCTCCACCAACTCATTTTGCTCTCGACAGTTTTCTTTTTGAGTAGGACTCTAAGCTTTCAGGTAGTCCGTCACCAGTCTGGAGAGTATTTCTGCATTTTCTCTAACTTTATTTATGGCCCTTCTTGCTCCAAGACACTCTTTTCGGGCTTCATCAATGTCCCTGTCCCACCAATTTTTCCCTGCTTTTGCATCTTTCCTTTAGAGCGTGTTATGGGCCTGTAGGGATTTGATCAGGCCTTCCTCAGAGTCCTCTAAAACTCTGTTGCCTCGTTTGGAATCCCGTCTTTCTTAAATATCTCGACTGTAAACCGGGTGTTCCTCAGAGTTATATACTTGATACAGTGATGATCGCTCAAAGTCTACTCCGCAGTGAGTACTCTTCTGTCGGTAACTAACTAATACAGCCATCTTGCTGCAGATTGTCAGGTCTACGTTTGACTTTTGTTCTGTTCCGTAAAACGTCGCTTCTCTCTCATCATTTTAGAAGCAATCCTGTACTACCTTTTTGCTTGACTCGCTATTTAAGGTGAGCGTCGTCTCCCGCTCTCTCGTTATTTCTTCTACTATCATACGGGCAGATCGACAATTTACTTGTATCAATTTAAACGGATGTGTGCTAACCTGATTTAGTGATTGTGACGGAGGTTGAACCATTTGCCGCAGCGTGTAAACCTCTAGCGGTATGTCTGGAACCCGGTGTGATGTACCCCTCGCGTCAATCTTGTCTAACTTCGTTTCTTTGCGTTTTTCCTTTTCAGCTTGAATATTGTCCTGCGCCGATTCATTCCTATCAACTTGTTTACGATCCAGAACCGCCTTCTGATAGGCCGGGAGGTCACAGGGGCAGTCTTTTTCACAATTTTTAAGTGCATGACTGAGCTCTATTGTTAAGGGCGTCTTTCCGTTTTCTATGATCTTCAAGAGTATGCTCAAGGAAACCGGAAGGTGTTTCTCATGTTCCAGAATACCGACCACACGCTTTCCTATGTTTTTTTGGCTCATCTGTGCCTACTTAATTTGCATGCGCCGATAAACTCCAGCGCTTCGCTATTGCAAAAAAATACAGAAACCCCACGTGCGCTTTCCGTCGCATCGAACACACATCCTACACACACTACTATATATATATATATTTTTTTTTTTTTGTGGAGGAGGGTTACGAGTACGGGGTATTCCTCCTCTCGAGCAGTGTGGGACTCGACCCTAGCGGTTGGATGTTGGTCCGCCAAGGCCCCTACCCACTAAACACACCTTCCCCCTTAAGCTTCACTCTCTAATGACCCAGATATCCATAGAACAGTACTATGGGCCGTTAGGAGAAGTGGCGAGCGCCTACCGGATTATTTGGCCGAGGTCACCCACGGGTTCCCCCATCGGTCCGACGTGCTTGTCCCAACACCTGCAAGCCCGTCTGATTACAAGCCACGTCATCTGTTGATGTCGTAAGGGCTATCCGTTCTCTTCTGTACCTGCCGAGCTCGATTTTCTTTTTCATCTCTGCAGTTGCCATTTCCTCGCCCAGCTTCCATGCTAATGTTGTACCGCATATGTACTTCACAAACATTTTCATGTTACTTCTTGGCGGGTCCGGTTTTCTGGCTCCTCGTTTTTTTTCTTCCCTGGACCATTTCAATCTTAGCAGCGCTATGGCAGTTGTCTTTGCCTGCTCTAGTCCATTGCATTTCAGGAGAGTGTGCTCGGGGTCATCGTCGACGCCGTTCGCACAGTGCACGCAGGTTACCGAGAAAAGCTTTGCCTATACGAAAGAGATAGCTTTGAAAGTTACCATGGCCAGTGAGACACTGCGTAAGGAAAAAGTTAAGTTTCCCTGCCGGGCGGTCTATCCACTTTTTGATGTCCAGGATGAGCAAGCGAAGTGAATGGCCCGGTGAGCCTATAAGTATGGCGTCCCTATAATTTGCTGCGTAACTCATACGGACCGCACATGCACTAACCATGCAAGGTGCTAACGAGTCAGTAACGGTTGTGTTCGACATATTTCCTCTCAAACGGGGTAAGAGTTAATTTATCTGGTACCTTGCTAGGGTTAACCCATCTGGCTGGTGGCAAATGGTTTCAGGATGCAAAGCTAACCGGCGGATTTTGAGGCCTGACTGAATGTGTCGTCAAGGATCGCATGTCTAGATACCGTTCTAGTCGCGACGGTACCAGGCCGCGGACAAAGCGCCGTCCCCATGTCGACAGGTATGGGGAAGTACCAAGCCTGTTTTGAGGCGTAATTCGGATGCTATCATGTTCTTCTGGAAGTTTTCATCGTCTAGCAGCGTATCAAGTTGCTTTAAGGGCATGTTCTAATAGGAGTAGCCCCGAATGAGCAGAGGTAGACAATTAGTAGCAAACCTGAACCTTTTCTTCCAATTAGTCAGCGTCCTTTCTGGAGCCTCTGGGTTGAAAAGTAAACACCAATGCAACAAGAGACAAACTGCAGTTGAGTATTGATTCGGTAATTCCAGTAGGCCGTCGTATATGTGCTATATTCTAAGAAAGCATCATAGTGAGTCGACAAAGTCTTCCAAGTGTAGGCAAAACAGGCGCGGGCTTAGGGGTCATCTTGTTGTAGTCCACTCTCTGACAAAAATACATTGCTGTTGTCAACCAGAAGTGCAAATAAAATTTATATTATCTGATAGAAGTTGCAGTATCTACAACATAATGATTGGCGATGCCACATGGCATACACTGTAGCATAGAATATTTCACAAACATTGTGGCTGCATGCAATAATAATTGATGTGGCTTAGTTCATATGTTTTATCCAGATGAAATCAATTACTTAAATATTTTGTACATGTCGATAGGACCATTCCTAGCGAATGTATTCAATATAACGCCAGTTTGCTTGAATCATCGCTTCGATTCGAGACATGAACATTCATGGTTTAAGAGCCGATACCTGAGATCATCGTAAACAAATTGACCACTAGTTTGCAATGACGAACTCACTTTGTAGCTCAAAGCGTCTATCGAAGTATGCAAATTGTCCAAAATTCACCTTTGCACTGCATCATTTAGTTTTAGAATAGTTACACAGCGCACTCTCGTAAAACTTATAGTCTTCTATGTATGTGTATTCTAGAACCCTGTTTGTTTTCTCTGCAGCTTCATACTTCGTCGCAATCTTGTAAACTGTCGTCCGCCAGAAACAAGAACAATTGCGGATTTTTCCTGAGATTCCTTAGACACAGTTGCCTGATCGGCCGTAGTTAGCATTTATTTACATTCTACATAAAGCACACTCTCGTTGTATACCAAACATGACGCGTGAACGCATATTAGATTCATTCAGGCAGCCTGCCAGGCAAGCCGCTGCAACTTGAATATTCTCATCGTTCTAACAAAACTCTGTGCTACATATTATTTATCAATGCTGAAAATGTAGAGAGCCTTAGAGGGAACCTGTAAGCTCCGCCAAAGGCAACATGTCGTCCGTCAGCAAGAAGTTATTTCACAGATCAAACCTAGTCTTTGTTCGCCAGTGTAGTGGTAGAGTTAACGACGTGCTTTTGCTTAAAGTTATTGAGCTGCATAAAAAGTAGGTCCTCCCAGTATTTACCCATCATACGGATCTTGTAGGGATTGAACTCGTGCCTTATGGCACTGCATAGAACGTAAGAGGCCCACACGCCTGCACTGTTGCTGTTACTTTGAACGGGTTTGCTGTACAATCTTTGCTGGTGCGTAATTTCCCTGTCCCGTATCAAACAAGGCCTAACCGCCGCCGCTACCGTCGCATCCGTTACTGGACACGATGCGCCGTGTAGCCATCAGCAGCAGTAACGTGTGCACGTCTACGCAGACTCAACGAGAAAACGAGTCCCATTGTTCTCGAGATCTGAGGCCGACGAGGCATGGCCTCGAGCGCCAAAATGGCCTAACAATCATGGCGCGGGACGCGGCAGCAAACACACGGATCGTAGGCATTACAGCATACACGTCAATGTATGCCGTCGCGCTGCGAGCCGGCGCAGGAGGAGGCCGCCCTCAGGCACGGGCTGGGCTGTCGTTTTCAGCTTGAAGGACCTTCCGACTGTCGCGCTTTTGAGTGTGTACTTGTCCAATCCGAAGTAGCTGGCGGCGGCTGCTGCTGAGAGAAGGTACGTGTAGGTGCGTGGGGTTTGCGTAGGATAAGGTCGGGCGGTAGTCGTAGCAGGATGCATGTAGTGAGTGCGATAGGTTCGAGGATACTTCAGACAAGGGAAGAAAAAGAAGAAGAAAAAGAAAGGGGCGGCGGGAAGGAGGAACAAGCGACGACGGTTTTGCCATACGCCGATTAGACGGGAAAAAGGAACCGTGACAAGAAACGTGGCGGCTAGAGAGGGGCAAGGGAGAGGGGGGGGCAATGGTAATGGGAAAAGATCTGTATACTAAGATAAATTCGCCAGCGCCGGGATCTCGTCGTCCTCGAGCGGCAGAGGAGGCGGCAGTGGCGGTGGCCGCGGCGTTTCGCCGTGCCCCGGCAACGGGACACGGGAAGGCGGGCGCATGCGAGTGAGTGGGGTGTATTGGGCGGATCTGGGTCTGGTCTTCAACATCCAACAGGCATTGGATGTTGATGGTAAGGGCCGCTACTGTCACCACTGCCCCACAGATGGGGGCGTCATCGTCGTCGTCGTCGTCCCATTGCACCCCCTTCCCCCCACCGTCCGCCCGTCGCCGAACGAGAGAAGGCGGTGAGCTAGAGGAGGCTGTTGGACAGGGGATTGGGAGCATGATCCGTTGAATAGGGGACGTGACACGATCAAAGAGAGACAGCGGTACGCCGACAGCCACGGCAATGATGATGGTGATGATGATGGTGACAACAGCAACAGCAACAACAACAGCAATAACAACAACAGCAACAACAAACAACAGCAACAACAACTACGATGTCGACGAGATGAGTTCTCCCACCAGCGGACGTATGGCTCTGCAGAAGCAGGCGCAGCAGCAGCAGCGGCGGCGCAACCACCCGTATGAACGACGAGGCAGATGCGGACATCGGCGACGGTTGGGGCCAAGAAGGGCTCTCTTTGACATTCGAGCGCTCCCGCGCGTCCTGGCGGCTCGCCACGTTAAGCGGCCGGCGAACAGGTCAGCTGGATGAGCTGGCTCAGCTATCGTCACGGACTGCTTGTGCTGCAGCTGCTGCTGCGTGTGTATGCGTTGCCCCCCCCCCCCCCGTTGCAATGAAGTGGCAATGAAGTAGAGGCACAGAGAACGGGGCCGAACACGCGAGAGGTCGATGGAGATCTGCTTGAAGAGAAGAAGAACGACACAGAGGGAATGGTGGCGGCGGAGGGGAGAGGAGAGAGAGGAGAAGCAAGTGTGCGAGAGGAGGAGAGAGGATGGGGGGGGGAGAAGGTGAAGGGAGAGAGAACAAGAGCAGAAGAGAACATGTTATGATGGGGAGGTGAAAATTTAATGACTGCCTTCCTAGCAATGTCGTCGCCCATTGTCGCCGCAGTGGATGTTGTCGTGTCGCTGCTTTGCTTTTGGTTGCCTGTCCGCCTGCCTGCTAGGTAGCTGGCCCGCTGGCTCGCTCACTGGTGGCCGACAGCAGCATAAAGATGTAACGACAGGGAGAAAAAAAGCGACACGGACAACAGAGAAGGAAGCTCGAAAGCTCGCCTCCTGCTGCTCTTGCGGCGGCAGCTACATCACCACCGTCGTCGTCGTTGTTATTGTTGCTGTTGTTGTTGTTGTTGTTGTTGTTATTGTTGCTGTTGTTGTTATTGTTGCTGTTGTTGTTGATGTTGCTGTTGTTGATGTCGGCGGCGGCGGCGGCCTTACCGACCTCCATCTCGTACCACCATCGCCATCCACTCTGTGATCGGCCGTGACCCTCAGAGCTGCTACCACCACCTACCACCTACATACCTACTCCGCCGCCGCCATAGGCCCATCATCTCTTCATCTATACTACATCTATCGCGACTATTTCTACGGCTATCACTAATGCTACGCGACCTACTGCTATCCGTTATTACTTCTGCTGGAATCCTCTTACTACTATTACTACTACTACTACTATTACGACGACGACGACTTCTACTACTACTACTACGCTTATGTATTACAATTAGTATAATTGTACGTAATGCATGTAGAAGCAATACGATTAGTGGTATGCTTACTACTACGACTACTACCGCTGCTGCGAGATGCCTGCGTTCTACAGTCATCATGTTGATCCATACACTCAGACACGTACGTACACGTAAGGTATGGAGGTAAGAATATAGCTATAGGTGGTCGCTGGGCAGGTAGACGTAGGTAGACGTAAGCAGGCAGGCAGGCAGCAGGTAGGTAGGTACATTGGCCGGTCGGTCGATCTGTCGGAAAGAGGTAGACCTTGTCGGTGCCTCCGTCCGTCATTGACGAGACGTCCGCTCGAAACCTGCCAACAACGCATTATGACAACACAGCAGCATCGGTATCTGCAGCCGGTATCTACAGCCTGGTATCTGCAGACGAATCCGAGATAATCACATCTGACTCGCATCCTCTCATCATCATCAGCAGCATCATCATCATCATCGTCATCATCACTGCAACATGCGAGCCTCCCATTCCGCTCGCCCGGATTCGAATTCCGGATCCAAAACACGGCTAATGCTGTCCAGCGGCCAGCAACAACCGATCAGCTAAGCTTAGCTAGCAGAAACGGTTCTCGATGCTGTTTGCTGCCGCTGCTAGCCAAAGGGAGACCAGAGTATGACAACGTGGTAATCTGCCCGATTACCGACATGCTGCATTGAAAAGGTCGGTGCAAATGAAACGATATGTAGATAAATATATATATATATATATATATATATATATATATATATATATATATATATATATATATATATATATATATATATATATATATATATACATGTTTAGTTGGATACGGGACAACCATTGCCAGCAGCTCGTCAACGCAAATTCACGCATGCGGCGCGGATACGGATTCTGACTAGTTTGAGTTTGTAACCCCGTTTAGCTGGAACACATCATATTGTTTGTTCGGCCTTAACGAGGAGCGAAGCAAAGGAAGAAGAATCACTGCCCACAGTGATTGGCAACGTCCGACAGCAGTGTCGATGCTGTCTGACTACTTAGAAGCCCTGTCAGATGAAAAACCAGAATTTGCTTGAAAGTGCGCAAAACATTTGTTGACAATAAAACTCCACTAGAAAAGTGCTATTGATACAGCACGTTGATACGCATTGATCGAGCCAATTGCCGAGCTGCTAATGCGTCAAACATTTTCCCAGCGACAGCGGGCCAGCATCGCCTACCACCACATCGTTAATATCAGCCCGTTGAACAGACCAAGAAATCGCTCCAAAGCACGCTGTGCGGTTAGAGCAGACCAACAATTTTTGTTGGTGGACATGTAGCGGAACGGTTTATTAAAAATGGCCCTCCATCGTAATTAGCGTGTGTTTGAGAAGTTTTTATCTCAGCATATTGGCTCGCTCACGCGCAGATCGTAAGCATATGCATCAATAGCATCTTCTTCAATGGTTGATAGAAGTGTTGTCTAATATGTGCTAAGCAACATCGCTTCCTGCGAATTAAATAATGAAAAAGGCTAGACTAATAGATCAACTTAAGGCATTATGTAGACATTAGTCATTTTCAGCGCGTCAATCCAAATAAACATTGACAACAGCTACCCGTCTCTGTTCAACAAACCCGCAAGCAACAATTTACTGGAATAGACAATGTAGGCGAGAAACGGTCATCTATTGAAAACAGTACACAACTCGGTAAGCAGTGGCGTAGTGGATAAACATATCATAGTAGAAACAGATACCAAAAATGCTCACATATATCCAGTAGCCATTCCGTTTGGAAAGAAACTCAAATCAAGCGAGATCGAGATTAGTTAACCCCAAACATCTACTAAGAGCGATTTAGTATTAAAGCGAAAGTAGGGGAAGAGATTTGGTATTTATTAATGGCGTATAGCGTATGCCTATGTTAAGCTCATTTAGGGTAATGCTGCGAGGTGTGTGTACATCTACTGAAATAATAAAAACGAGTGGCCTCCTCCTAACTACCCCAGAAAGTCGAAGTACTCAAAAAATTGCACGCATATGAACTATTTGTGCACGATAGGTGCCACTATCAATATTGGCGGCCAACGGCAAATTCAGAATGGCAAACGATTCCCTCCTAAAAAACATCGGCTACAAGGCTCTGACGTCGGTTTTACTCGTTTCTTTATTCCAACGAATACGGTACTGCCAACGCCAGTGTGAAAAAAAACGCATCATGCTGAGTATAAATAGCTACAAGTTCTAGTACAGTATAAGTACTGTCACTTAACTAGAACACTGAACTTAGTAAGAAACGCTGACGCACGTTTAGTGGCAGTGCCTACTTCTATCCAGCTCGTATTAAACATGCGATTCGGTCGGAGCTGCAGTTCTTATGTATCTGTTAGTATGCGCGACGAGAGCAGACTGACGTTTCCTTAGTGCCGTCTGAACGAATGCAACGAAAAATCGATATGACATTCCTGTGCGATGACGACATCGATGCGGGCCGTAGACAGGGGACCCAATATGAAAAAAGTGGGCCTGAAAGAGCATGTATGCGCATAGACACCTATTTGTATCTTGATACGAATGCGGGAGGAGGGAAGCTGCCAACGAGCGCAAAAGCCAAAATTGCAAATAGCGAGGGAGTAGGGGAAAATGCATACAGGATATGTGCAATAATAATATTTTTATGGAACAAGGGTTTATTATTATTATTACTATGTACAGGTATCACATTTTTTATATATATAGTAATATGTTTATGCATATAGATTTGTATCACAATAATAGTAATAATAATAAAATAATATTAATTATTATTATTATTTTATTATTATTATTATTATTATTATTAAAACAATAAAATTATGAGGTGTGAATGTATATCCTCAATATTTCATAGATTCCCTCTAGCTTTTCTCAGTCCATGGAGCCTAATATCGACGCGGGCTGTCGCATATTGGACTACTTAAGTCATTTATAAATATCCTTGTAATTCTGCTGAGCGGGCCTATTGTCTCCATTGCAATCGGCACGACATTATATCTTGGCTTTTCTTTCTCTGCGTGTTCGGCAACCCATTCCGCTTCGGTGGAGCTGTGGCACAAATAAGACGGTGCGGCTGTGCAGGATACTGTCGCATCCCAAACCAGGCATTTGCCTTTTCTGCGGCGGAATGATGACATTGTCGAGCCTTTTATCGTCATGGAGTTCCAGTCTGGGTTCCAGCCTGCTAGGTATTCCCGCCCTCCAGAGAGCTCTTTGAATTACTGCGTTAATTTCGGTGTGCCTAGGAGCCCGGCCTTGACTCTTGATGCAGCTCAATGGGCGGAGACCATCTTTCTCCACTAGTTTTCCACAGGTCTTGCAACTGTGTTGTTTGCATATCGACCCACCGATTCTGAAAGCTGACACCATGCGGAATGAGATGCTGTCCAGCATAGTGCCGAGCTGCGGCGACGGGAGAGCCCTGAGGAAGCCGCCGTTGAAGGTGTCTCGAGCGGCCAAGAAGACCGCCTTTTCGGGCTAATTCTGTTGTTGATCGAACGCCCAGTCCACCACCTCTTATGGATAAGCTTGCTCTTCGCCACGTACTGTCCGTGAAGTCAATGTTGAGGACATCACTCAGTATGTCCCTCGTAGAGTCGTCATACGCTTGCAGGGCGTCGGGACATTGGCTTGTCGGTGAGGTGCGCAGCGTGTAGTTGAATTTCGGGAAACCTTAACTATATCTCCAAAAGCATAGTACTACTTGTGAGTGCATAGCCAACAGACGATGTCGTGTCTGTAGCAACGCGCGACGTTTATCCCAAGCCTGTTATCTGTTTCAAGGTCTTGAAAATGCCTTGCGGACTAAGTTGAGCCCCAAGAACCTCTAACTTGGCTGGGTCTACTTGCCGACAGTCGGGTAAAATGGCGGCAATGGTTTTGTGTGCTTCGCCTTGTTCCGTGGTGTCACCCCTTAACCGTTATAACCTCGCATTTGGAAAGATTGAGGATTGTCCTTCCTTCATTCGCAAACTCCATTACCTTAAGTATGTCAGCGGCCACGACTTCTGCCGGTCCTCTTAATGACAATCACTGTTATAATTAGTATCATCGTTAGTGCTTAGTAATCATTCGTGTTCATAATCATTAGTGTTACTATTTTGTACATAGAAACCGTATATATATATATATATATATACATCATATTTATTCACCATAGTAGTCGGTAGTAGGATTGCATTGACACACATTGTTTGCTACGAAATTATAACAATATCTCGTTCACACGCGCCTGTAACAAGTAAGAGTCTAATGCCGAACATATTAGAACATGATATCGACAGATGTTGCACTCACCACAAAACTTACATACACAGTCGTTAATATCATAACATTCACCTTTGAGGCACATATAATGGTGATAACCGTGGCCACGTCTCGAATGTCTCCGAGTAGCATAATCGCGGCCGTGGCCTTTGCTCGCATTTCCTCGATGTGTCTACTAAAAGTCAGTCGCGGTGTCAGGGTTACGCCAAGATGCGAGAAATGCTTGACCAGCTCAAGACCAGTACTGTTGATCTTGACGCGATGGTCGGCAACGGCGTATGACCCGCCGCGGCTGAAGCGAAGGATCTTCGTCTTAGAAATATTAATTATCAGTCGGTTCTCCGCACACCATTTTGAGGTTTCATTTAAGTAGAATTGTACGTGATCCCGGGATTTGGCTGGGATGACGAGGTCGTCCGCGCAGAAGGCATGCGGTGCTTTCATTGTGCGCAGGAGCTCTGCTAAGCCGGAAATGTACAGTATAAAGAAAAATGGGCTTGCAGAGTCGCCCTGCGCTACTCCAGTCGTTTGTGTAACAGGCTCGTTTATATAGTGATTTCCGTTTTTATGGTTATAAAATTGTGACTCAGCATGTCCCGAATTAAATTGAATAGTTGGCCCTTAATATCGAACCTCTCTCGAAGGATTTCGAGGAGGCGGTCCCTAGGCACACTGTCGAACGCGGTTTGGAAGTCGATAAAGGCCGCATACGTCATGTTTTTGTTTCGTTGGCGTTCACTGACGTGTTCAATCACAAACCGTACCGCGTCTGCTGTTGACTTTCCTGGCAAAAATCCGTAAATAGTGTTACTATTATCACCGCCAACTAGAATTTAAGCTAAATTATGTCTGGTATTTTCGTTGTTCTTTCTTACACTCAAGAAAACTTTTTTTTGCTGATACTATAGTACATCTTCTCTCTCAATCTAAACAGGTGAAACGTTAATTAATCGATTTAAGGCAGCGACGCCGTTATGAAACGCCCATTTCTTATCGCCACCGATGCGCTGCAGCAGTCTGTACACAGCAGCCCAGGTCGGTGATATCCCAACTTAATATTCCAAGCAGCCATTGCTGTTTAGATGGAATTTAGCAGGCAGCAGTCGGGAAGGTGACGGAAGGGGGACAAGCTATGGAGTGACGCGGGGTAGCGCCGCCTCCTTTGGAAAAATACCTGAACTGATCGGGGGTGCGGAGGGGCGAGGGTAAGAGATTTGGTATTGATTAACGGCGTATAGCGTATGGCCATGTTAAGCTCATTTAGGGTAATGCTGCGAGGTGTGTGAGCAGTATGACGGTTCGCCGAATAACAGACGGGGTAACCGAGGCAGATTGCCGAGCGCCTGGCGACGCCCTCCGAGCGGGGGCGGTTGGGGCCATTGCGGCACCTGTCGTCGCCTACGTAGTCCTGATGTAACAGGTCGACCTCATAAAGCTGAACGATGATGATGATAAAGAGCTTCTTCGTTGCAAACCCCACGATAGCAAAAAACAATCTATCTCGACGACCCTTACGTAAACCCATTTTGGGTGTGTGTTTTCAGTTGCTTACGAAACGTCGATTAAATTACTTGCCTGCCCAAAGTGATCTGAGAAGAACGACAGGAAGAAGCGGGATATACACAACACACATCATCGAGGGAACTATGAGCTAGCTTCCGGCGAGGTCCGGCGCGGGTGTATGGTGGAGTAACGTCGAATGATATGTATATATATATATATATATATATATATATATATATATATATTACATTTTTCTTGGTATAAATAGGTTAGACACATTGAGCAATGCAATTATGGCATACGTAGACCTTTCTTAATAGACCATAACAAATGCACAGCTCAACGGGTTCATATCATACACATATACATACATATACCGTGAAGCGTAATAGGCCCATAATAGATCTGAATGTACATGTGAAGTTCTTCAATGAAAATTGTTTACATATATATATATATATATATATATATAAAGGGTTCCCAGCTAAATCAAGAAAAACTTGCGCCCCACCAACAGGCGTTGGCTGTTGACATTGAGTATCGTTGTGTTCGTTAGGATCTGTAAATCACATTTGACGCAATCACAGTAGCGCAAGCACATGTTCCTGGGCTCGAAATCGGGGGCGAATAGTGGCAGTGATATAATCGCGTCGCGCCGCCGGCAAGAGCATAGACGAGAGCATTTCTTTCGTCAGTCATCCGAAAACTACTGTGTATGACATTGCCAAGAGCTACAGCGATGCACAAACATCCGAGGAAGTTGATGGGGAAAATTCATGACCGGCTGGGGCCGCCTAAGGACTGCCGAGATCGTGAAACAAACTTAAAAACGCATTTCCGATGATCCTAAAACATCGCAGGAAACACGCAGATCTACTAGACGTGAGTGCCGCTACAATGCGTCGGATTGCAAAAGAGAACCTGCACTACGTTTCGTATGCACGAAAAGTTTGTCAAGCACCGTCTGACGAGACCAAAGCCACCAGAGTAGCTCGCTCTGAGTTGCCCCAGTATTCGCTCGAACATGAGGCTGCCGGGTCTCTTCGATTCTTCTCAGGTGAATGTTCTTTACGGTTGGTGCTAAATCGAACAAGAAAAATGACCGATGGCTCGTCTGCCTGCTGTCCTGAGGAGGTGAACCCAACGCCTAAGTTTCCGGCCGGGGTGCATGTGTTAAATGCGGTGTCAAGGGCACGCTATGTCTCCCCTGACACTGACTCTTTTGACAAAGCTGGAATGATCACAGTGGGGCTCTACCACCGAGTTCATATGACTGTCGCGGAGCCGCGACTTTACCACCTATCGAATGAAAAGCCCCACGTATTTCAGCAAGGCGGCGCACTCGCTCACGGGAGCCATTTGGTGCCAAACTGGTTAGTTGGCAACTTGGGCATGTTCTAACCGAAACACTTTTGGCCACCAAACAGTCCAGCTTCAAATGTTCTGGATTTGTGTGTGTGGGGCGTAGTTGAGCGAGCGAGGCTCTAACAAGTTTCCACACCCTAACACATCATCACTGCACACTGCGCGCAATTTCGGCCTCGGCAGTTGATAAGGCGAACGACGGATGCATTGAACCAGTAGACGCGCAAAAACTTGCTGAAAATAACGAGTCTAAACTTACCTATTCTAGGTGTTCGAATAGCAAACAAAAGACGATTTTTGTAGAGGCCACAGTCTGTCTGGATTAGTTAGCGCACCGTACATATCAACTGCACTGTAGGGTCTAGTGTAGTTGATATATACGCTGCGGGACTGGGAACTAAGCGTGCCTACTATGTTGATGGAATCGTGCACAGGAACGCAAAGACCGGCCGCCGCGATTACTCAATGGGAGCTTTTAGAGTCTGCGTTCTTGGTGCGTATGCGTTATTGGCAGCATTCCGTAACTGGTGTTGGAATCGCAAACCCACTAAATCCTCATTTCTCCACCAGCCATCCCCCCCCCCCACCGCCCGCTCCACGGTTCGGAATTACGTGGTATTTCTTCGACAATGTAGTGGGACCTTATGGCAGTTGTACGGACAATAGGGTTAGCAGTGTTAGTTGTCTTAGTTGTGTCGGTTAGCCTGTTGTTGTTGTTGTTGTTGTTGCTGCTGCTGGCGCTGCTGTTGTGGTTGTTGTTATTGCCGTTGTCCTTGTTTGTTGTTGTTGTTGTTGTTGTTGCTGGTGGTGATGATGTTTTTATTGTTGTAACAGTGCCTGCGGTGGTAATAGAGCAGCTGTTGTTGTAGTCGATTAGTTGTAGCCGTAAAGCCCTAGTTGTCTTTGTAGGTACACATACATAGTAGGAGATGTCTTGGCGCAACAGCCCTTGCGGCTGCGGCTGCGGCGGCGGCGGTAGCGGAAGCGGACGCATTTCACCAACGACACCAGCGTAGCGTCGTGAAATGCGGTGACGCTTAATTAGTACAGCCTTGTGTTGGGTGATGGTGATGATGAGGCTGGCAGCGATGATAATGAGGCTGGCGGCGATGATGATGGCGGTAATGATGATGCTGGTAATGGCGGCAATGATGGCGAAGATGGTGAATGGTGGTTGTGGTAGCGGTAGCGGCGGCGGCGGCGGCAGCGGCAACGAAGGGCTTCAAAACTGGCTGAAGGAAGGCCGAAGGTCCGCGGGTCCGACCTGTCCTGCGGGACTTGAACGTAACAAACTGGAGCTGGACCGTCTCAGGAATGGACCACAGCGACACAACAACAACGACGACGACGACGACGACAACAGCAATAAGTAGTTCAGGCAGCGAGCGGAGTGGCCGTTCCGGTCGTTTTCCATCCGTTTTACAAACAATGCGAATGCGCGTTCGCGTTCCTTTGTGTGCACGGCCGTATGGATAGGCCTGTGGCTCTGAACGTTTGTGTGGGGATCTATACGGGGGTGGGTGGACATTGGAGCGTGTTGGTGTGGGTGGCCCTTTGTGGGATTGTTGTAGTATCCTGCATAGTAGCCTGCTAGTAAACGAAGCAAGCCAATCGTTCGACGGTTCGGTGGGAGAACATCGCCACGTAGTAGCATTTTATCCGTTTCCTCATCATCATCATCATCATCAAAAGTACCACCGCCACCACCAACAACAACAACAACAGTGCATCACCGACCATCGTAAACGCACAACACAGATGGGAACAACATCAGCAGTAACAACAACAACATCAGCAGTAACAACAACAACAACAATGTACACGACACCAACATTAACAACAACAATAACAGCAACAATGTACACGACACCAACATCAACAACAACTACAAGAACAACAACAACAACAACACCGACAACACCGTCAATACGAAGACGATCCTTGTTTTCGCCTTCGGCTGCTGCTACTGCTGCTGCTGCGGCATCATCACCATAATCATCATCATCGCTGCGCTGCTCGTCTGGTTCGGCCTGCATGCGCTGGCGGCTGCCGTCCTATTGAATTGTCGTTCAAACCGATCTTCACAAAGGCTACCTCGTTTATCTGGCCGCCACACACTGTTTTCACAGCTGCCCGGTCGCTCACTCACTCGAGCGCCCGCCTGCCAGCGCCCAGCCAGCCATCCAGCCAGCCAAATACCGCGAGCTCCCTCCCGAACAGCCGGCTTGAGGCACAACGACATCGACTGTCCTAGTCCAACTGCAGGACCTGCCGCTACGGCCACCACAAGCACGACCACCTCTCTATCATCCTCCTACCATCATTACGCTACTACTACTACTACGACGACGACTCTTAATACGGTTGATACTGGGAACTACTAAGACGTCTGATATCTGTAGAGTGAAAGAGAGAGGGGCGGGTAGCAAGAAAGAGAGGGGGGAATAGCAAGGAAGAGAGGGGGAATAACAAGGAAGAGAGGGAGGAATAACAAGGAAGAGAGGGGAGAATAGCGAGGAAGAGAGGGGGAATAGCGAGGAAGAGAGGGGGGAATAGCGAGGAAGAGAATGACGTACAAGGAGAGAAGGAAACGGCCCCGCCGCCGACCGGCGCTCGACAGGTAAGCGGTGAATGGTAGCTGGAAGCCTCTCTCTGTCTTCAAATCTCCTTCGATTGCGGCCATCGTCATGTTCCTCCTTTTGAAACACGCCGCTCTAGCCCATCCTTTCCTCCTTCCTTCCTGCCCCCGTCCCGCTGGCTGGCTACCTGGCGCTGGGCTTCACAAGATGCGAGCTGCGTGCAGCTTCGTCGTCCGAGGAACGGACTTCGGGAGACTCGTTCCTTCGAGGGACGCGCTCCTTCGAGACACGCGCGCGCGACGACAACGACGACGACGAGAAGCACGGGGCCGAGCAGCAAGACTGTGATGTTTAGGTAAGCGCGGGTGCACCACACACACACACCTATATTTATAAATGTTTATATATATATATATATATATATATATATATACAAGCATATATGGATACACATACACACATATGCATGCACACCTACACTGCCAACCATATACAAGTGATGCACGCAAACAGACACAGAGACAGAGAAATAGGTTGGCGACACGTTGCACCCCCTCCCTCCCCCCCAGCACTGGCAACACTTGACTGGCTAGACCAAATCTCTGCGCAGGTCCGCTTTGTCCGTCGCAGGACTGAATTCTGTATGAGGCGATGAGCAAAGCCGGATGAAACCAACGACTGGCCGGCCTTCATTCGCACCGGTTACGGCCAGCTAAAGAGGATTAAAATATTGTGACAGATAACAATTTCAACAATAGATGCTGTTCTATTGGCTGGAGGTAGGGAGGCGGGCTAGATGAAGAATAACAAAACGGCAACTGGGACGAAGAACTAACGGCAACGACGATGACAACAACAACATCACCAACAACAACATCGACAACAACAACAACAACATATAGCCGCCACGAGTCTATCGTTTGTTGTCTGGGATGGGGCTTTGAAACATCGCATTAGAAGCAAGGCAAGCTTACTTCGACCGCAGTTAACTCGAAGGGCGTCTTTCTACTCTAAGCCTTACTATCGCACGAGGCATTTTAAGTGACCAGCGCAGCCTTGGTTTGGTGGTTCATGTACATCTGCTTTTGCGTTCGCGTATTAGCGTTGACGAAAGAGTCTGCTTCGTCCACTTTGTTGTGCACGTCTATATGAAGTCCACGACTGCCTTTATTGTACCTATTGCGCCCGAGCAACCTATATATGTATATATATATATACGATACACAGGTATGAGTATCGACACAGATGATAAACCATCTGTGTCGGTGGCACTGAACTATACCATTTCGTTTATTACATGCGATTTAATGTTCCAAACGACGACCAGTCAAGTCTGTTGGATGAAGGGCAAGACGAGAAGCCAAGGTAAAGCCGAGTGCTAGATAGAAATAGTAAGTAATACTCATAGAATAAAGGCCCAGTTTCAGATAACTACGGCCGCTAAAAGTACTGCAAGCTAAGGTGTTGCCCAGCGCACACTGAATGTATGTGCCCTTCCTGGCGGGAGCTGATGATGTGCGCGATCAAATACACGGAAATATAATAGAGCTACGTTCAGCTCGTCTGTCGTTAGAGCTATCGTGCCCGGTTAGCACGGCTATTACGTGCCGATTGGATGTTGGCAATGGCAACACTGCACAAATATACAGACTGACGTTATGCAATTACGCATTATAAGGGCAACATGTACTCTTCTATTCTATCGCGTACCGTGTTGCTTCCACACACAGCGGCACAACCGGAACAGATGCGGCTGCCGTTACGGTGGGCAACCTGCATCCAAATGAAATACTGAGCATTAATTACTTGCTGCAGAACGTAACCTCAAATGTCTCATTGAGTTCATGGAAACCCGAGGAAGCCCGCTTGCATATATGTCAGTGAAACCCGTACACGGCTTATTTTAAAACTGTGTGGCGCAATATTTGATATGATGCCTTCCAGCTATGCAGTGCCAGCTAGGCCGCGATGCTACAAAAACGAAGATCTATTTTAGCGATTTCCTCTTTTGAGAAATGTGAGTTTCATTCTGTCGACCATTTCGAGCTGTGTTGTTAATCAGCTTCGGCCATAATACTTTAAACCCCTACAAAGCTAGTGTGTTTTTGTGTTATATTGTGAAGGCATATAGTTTACTCGTCATCGGCTGTGATAGTCAGGTAGAGTTTAAATGCAACTAAACCTACTAAGCCCAAATAAAACTGGCGTCGCCTCTCAGAAGTTTGAACAAAATTTGACTACGGTCAAAGATACCTTGATCTGCCTATATGCATATAGCATAACTGTGGAGTCCCCTTTCTTAACGAGCTGTGATTTGTTTGAAGAGCTGTATGCGTTTAAGCAACATCTTTATGACGAACTATTAGTTCGACAATAAGACCGGCACTGATCCTAATAGGCTTCGCAATTTTGAGACACTTTGCCAGTCAACTGACGTATGCAGTGTCGAGCCCGGTGCATTCGCCTGCTTCTTGAGAGCCGAGGCGACACATAGGTGCGCGGGTTCGAGCCCCACCGTTGCACATTTGTATTTATGGGGGCCCGTCTATGGAGCAATGCGAAAAGCAGTGCTGTGGACGTTAAGTCTCGGCTGGGAGTCGGTCCGAAAAGTATTTTTTGACGTATGCAGAAGTGTTTGCTACATCAACAAAAACAAACAGCATTATGTTAGTTATCTATTGCATGCAAGAATATGTTAGAATTGATGTGTACATAGAATTCCTGAGAACGCGTTTATAAATACGTGAGATTGTTTTTCATCTACACCACACACTTATCAGCATTGCCAGCCTCAGTGCCAATTTTTTTTTTACAAAATCGTGACAACAAAGACTGCCCATATAAGAAGAAGAAACAGCGTTTTTGCAAAACAAAATATTTTTCGAGGGCCAAAACATTCATGCATGCTATTGCCCATTGCAAAGCTATTTTGTAACCAGGCGCAACATTTTTCCACGCCTAATGCCTATTTGCTTCGAGTAAGACCGACGAATGTCGTACCTACGTCGGCTGTGCAGTGCCGTAGACCCACTACGAGAAGCCTTACTATAAACCCCTACAAAGCAATCTACTACTCTTTGTTGACCAAATCGACGATGGACCAATCAATGAGCTATTAGCTCTCGTCTTCCGGAGAAGTACGTCAATGGAAAAAGAACTGATTAGCCTTTGCGGCAGGATAGGCTCGGTGCGCTTTGCATGGCTGTGATTCTAGCAGCAAAAAAGCAGGCAAACCAAGTATGAGCTTTTGTTTTTGGAGATGCTTCAAACTCTAGACCCGTCGATTGCCTGCAACGATTTAACTGACAACAATTGCTGACGAGAATTGCTGACTTTTCGTCAGCCTGGATCTCGGACACCACAGGCAAACAACAGACTATTTATTTCACACCCATGCTACACGCGGAACGATATGTCGAGCGATAAACGACGTTCGCAAGGTAGGTTTGCTGAGGCGGGGAAAACATCACCTGTCAGCCGCGGACAAGGACCCCGTTGCTAAGCTAGGTTGCTAAGGGCAATTACCATTGCGTGCGATGGTGCAATGACGGTAGATCTAGCCAACGCAGTTCTTTCGCAGACGTAGCGTTACCTAAGAACTTTCAAAAAGTCAGCTAGACTAATAAGCAATCGACAACAGAAGCAACATCCGCATTGAGGCGAGCAACACAAACGACAAAAAGAAGCGCAAATGCTCTATGGCTGGAAGCTTAAACCGCTCTCAGAAATAGCAAAATTTTGCCTTTTGCTCGACGCAGCTTTGGGGGTGTTCAGGGAAAGAAACCAACGCATACACTGAAAACCCATCGATCGTCGTCACGACCGCACAACAACCGGAACAAAAAGAAGAGAAAAAACACAGCATTAGAGATGTGTCAGTGGAACTCCAAACTAAGCATTCGGTCAGTCGTGTCCGCTGTTGCTGTAAACGGCCTCGTTGACTCTGACATTGTCTGCCTGACTGGGATCTCTGCTAGTGAAAGCTTCGACATTGAAGGACACTCGCTTTATTGTCGAGCCCAGGTCGGCCCTCACGTGGCCAGTAGTTCTGTTGGTTGACCTAGGCAAAACAGCCATGCAAGATTGCTATTGGCAGAACGTAACCCTATTGTTTTTAAGCTACTTCCCTCACCGTTATATATATACATATATATGCAGTAGTAAAACTTAGGACACTGTAGCTGATCCCCTAGAAAAGGTCAGCCTTCGCTGATTTAAAAAAATATATATTAATACATCACCATGGCATCCGGGTTGCATTAAGCGAACCCATAGAGTGTCACCCGGATGGTTCGACTCGGAATGTTATCGACTTAGGACAATTCAAGCTGATATGCGTAACTTATATTGAAACTAGCAGCCGGCGGCATTATAAATACTTCATTAATCTCAAGAAGAAGCAACGTAGGAACAAGAGAATAATATGGCTTTGAGGGCTAGGATGAGTTCGCATGAAGCACTAAATGTCCCACCAGTCTATCGAGATTGCCCAAACTTCATAATGCTTTTCGCCAGTATTTAAAACACCGCCTGTTTTAAACACCGCCAACGCGATACCCTACCCCTGCGGCGGAAAATGTGCGCTTGCTAAAGAGATAAACTATGCTGTCTTATTGTCGAATGTCCAGCCAGCCATCTGTCGATTGAAGAACAGCATGACATTATCTACAGTCATCTCCTCGTAAACAGAGCGGGGTAGGGCTGCCAAATCCAAGATGAAGCGTAACTCAACGATATACCGCGTAGAGATTGTGAACACGCTTTATGAGAGGTAAACATCTGTACGGGCATGCTGGCGAGCTCATCGAAAAATGTTCGGTTAGTACAATGAGCCTAGTGAGAACTCTATTCGTGAACTTGTGCAAGAGTTTCATATGGCAAGTTGAATACATAATGCACCAAGCCATGGAAGACCACTGAGCGGTCGTTCGGCTATATTGCCGCTGTGTTCGACAATGTGGAATCATTGATTCGACGAAGTGCCCAACGTCTGCGACTTTTGCGAAAGTCTATCTTTCTAGTGTGATTTAAGGTCCGTTTTAGCGATGTACTCATAAAAGATTTAGCTGACGTCAGAGCTCAAGCCAGCAGACCGTCAAGAACAGTTAAACTCCGCTAATTCGGCTTCGGATATGACGCTGCGTAATGTCGATTTTGTGGGGGAAATAGCTTATTTCTGTCTAATCTGTCTAAATGGTTGTTGAGGTGACGAAAACCTATTTCTGACTAAAGGTGTGTTGTAAATAAATCAAACTGTCACCTCTGGGGAACCGAGAACCCTCGCGGGCCTACTCACTAAGGGCCAGTACATATGTGTATGTGAGAGCCTGCTGCGGCCTCCAGTCCAAAGGAATTATTGCATCTTATTTGTGCACTCTGCGGGGCTGTGAATGGCGAGCGTTATTATATCATGATCCTCAATAATGTGCGACTCCACTTAAACGAAAGTGATTGCCAATAAAAAATCGTAAACACTCTTTTGGTTTAAGACTATTTTTCAAACACACTATCTAGAAAGATGTTGTCCGACCTTCTAGTGGCTGTTTACTTTAAATGACAAGAATGCATATCGTCGGAGCTGTACGTTTTCTCTGTACATATATGCACATATTTTGATTCACTTCTTTACACATATAGATTCACGTTTTACTTCATCGTGTGTATAATAGAATAGTGAACGGTAGCGCTGGTGGCGACGGTTGTTGCTGTAGTTGTTGTTGTTACTGTTGCTGCTGTTGCTGTGGTTGTTGTTGTTACTGTTGCTGTTGTTGTTGCTGTGGTGGTGATGGTGGTTGTGGTTGTTGTGGCTTTTGCTGTTGCTGCAGCAGTTTCTGCTTGCACGGTTGTTGTTAATATCATTACCGGTGGAGTTGTTGCTTATGATAGTAGTCAGTGAATAGGGGTCGTCGTTGTAACGATAACCACAAGCAAGTGCTATTTTAATGGTGACAGCACGGCGCGTTTGCGTATACTCAGTGCGGCTTACTTGCTTCGTAGTGTTCGACGAAGCGATTATGCAACGCGCATGACCTCGTGCAACGCTTGACATGCATAGCTGCACGTGCCGCATTAACGTCTTCGTTTACTCTTTCTCTCCCCCTCCCTCTCTCTCGCTCCCTTTCATCTCTCTCTCTCTCCCTTTCATATCTCTCTCTCTCTCTCTCTCTCTCTCTCTCTCTCTCGTGTTCTTCCACTGCTTTTCTGCCTGCCGGCCTGCGTGCCTTATTTTCTCTACATATGTGTTCCGTTTATGAATGCATATTGGTGTGAAGGCCCACCAAGGTCCAACTGTTTCCTTCATCAACTGTTTCTGTCGCCATTGATATCGGCATCGAACAGCTGTTCCAGCAGTAGGCCTCATCATGGAGATCATCTGTTAACGGATAGGGAGTAAAACACGCACAGAGAGAGAGCGAGAGAGAGAGGAAGAGGACAAGGAGAGAGAGAGAGGAAGAGGACAAGAGGAAAAGAGAACAATATTGGTATATCGGAAGCCTGTTAAGCTTGAATGGGCATCTGATTAAAAGGCATCTGGGGAGTCTTAATGGGCATCTCTGATTAAGAGACGCCCCAACGTGCTTGGCGGGAGAAGGGTTGCTCAGGTGTTCCACAAGTAAAGGTATCTGAATGAACATGGATGGATCGACTGATGGCGGTTGCACGGTACGCCAGTGTAGGTTTGAATCTATGCACGCGTCTGCCTCGCTCGCTTTGACAGGTGTTCGTCGCAACAACAACAACAACAACAACAACAACACAACTTTCCTATGTCGCTTCCGGTACATTCTGCACGTGGGCATGGCTGCCACGTGAACGTGAGCAAACTAGTTAATTGGTCCGCAGCTGCTAACGGAGTGCCAGACTGTACAGTACGCGTTGTCCTTTATATATGTATTCAACTTCAACGCATCTGATACGGTTTTGTCCGATTCCTGACCAAAATAGAAACAGAAGGCCCAGCGCACGCGGGCGAAGATGTGGACCAGTTTCTCTGTCCTCTTGGATACGACAGTGTTAAAGGTGGCGATTCTGGTAAGGCTGTCGTCGTTCGCGGACCAAAACGGTTGCCCCCGCTGCGGCGGCGGTCTTCATAAAGCTATGTTGAGCTTGAAGTTGTGTGCACAGTGTTGAGCCTTTATAACGCTACTGAGTGGTTGCTGAAGAAGCATAGAAACTGCTATAGATTGCCCAGCGAGTTACTCGATTAAGCGAAAGTGAATTACACTACAGTCGGGACGACAATATGATATATATATATATATATATATATACATACAGGGTGTTGCAGGAATATTTGAAGAGCGATATACAGAATTGTAGAGCTCGTGAAAGCAAATGTTTTTTCCAATGGAACATGGTCTCTGAGAAGTCTTGTTTCGGAGTGAGAGTGAAATTACTACAATTTTTAACACTGCTGTTTTTGCCCGACATAGGAGCACAAAATGTACTGTTGCGAGACAACCAGTCTTCCTATACAACTATCAAAACTAAGCACACCCTCGTGTTCGTGATAAAATTCTGCTCCATCTGAAGAATATGTATGGCCGGTCAGAAGACGCGACATGGCCGCTTAGAAGAGAATTCGCCAAAAATGAAGTTTTTTATTAGCGTTCACGCCAAATACTTCAGAATCATAACCCTACAACCACTCACAGCGCTCAAAACGGACATATTCAGCCAATGCGCAATTCATGGCAATCATTTTGATACCAAACATATGTCAAGGCGAGCTGGGGTTGCGGAGTAATTACGAATTTTCGGAGGGCATGTCCAGATTAAGTGCATGTAAAATGACTGTGTGGCGACGTTCACTACCGCCGACGTGTCGAGCGACAGCCGCAGCGCGTCATTTTTCATGCACTTAACCTGGACATGCCCTCCGAAAAATCGTAATTACTCCGCAACCACAGCTCGCATTGACATATGTTTGGTACCAAAATGATTGCCATGAATTGCGCATTGGCTGAGTATGTCCGTTTTGATTGTTGTGAGTGGTTGTAGGGTTGTGATTCTGAAGTATTTGGCGTGAACGCTAATAAAGAACTTCATTTTTGGCGAATTGTCTTCTAAGCGACCATGTCGCGTCTTCTAACCGGCCATGCATATTCTTCAGATGGAGCAGAATTTTATCACGAACACGAAGGTGTGCTGAGTTTCTGTATAGGAAGACTGGTTGTCTCGCAACAGCACATTTTGTGCTCCTATGTCGGGCAAAAACACCAGTGTCACAAATTGTAGTAATTTCACTCTCACTCCGAAACAAGACTTCTCAGAACCCATGTTCCATTGGAAAAAACATTTGCTTTCACGAGCTCTACAATTCTGTATATCGCTCTTCAAATATTCCTGCAACACCCTGTATATATATATATATATATATATATATGTATATATATGTATATATATATATATATATATATATTATATATATATATATATATATATATATATGTATATATACATATGTATATATATATATATATATGTATATATACATATGTATATATATATATGTATATATACATATGTATATATATATGTATATATATATATATATAGAGAGAGAGAGAGAGAGGGGGGGGGCATACATAAACGCGAGGTGAATAACCTGTGATATGCCCGGCTAAGGAAAGAAGCAGTTAGATAAAGGGATATGTTAGACCTCTTTGTCTCGTAACGTAGCTACGAGGAGTATCAACTACACGGTCTATTTTGATACCAGACCGTCGAGCTCGATGCACGCGTGCATAGATGGCAAACAAAGTGCACTTCTTCTGTTGTTACAGCTACTGCTCTGGGCATTGGCAAAGCTGTTGCTGTTGATGCTCTGTCGTAGTTGGTGTGTTGGGTTTTGTTGTTGCTGTTGTTGCTGCTGCTGCTGCTACGCTACTGCTGCTGCAATTGTTGCCGTTGTCATATTTGACGGTTAATCACTGCGAGACGTCTGCTGTTGGTCGTAATACCCCGCTTTGGCCGAGAATGTTTGCTGCTTTGTTTGAATGGAATTAGATGGAATGCAACGACAACATCAGCAACAACAACAACAACAACAACAACAACAGCAACAGCAACAACAACAGCAGCAACAACAACAACAACAACAACAACAACAACAGCAACAACAACAACAACAACAACAACAACAACAACAACAACAACAACAACAACAACAACAGCAACAACAACAACAACAACAACAACAACAACAACAACAACAACAACAACAACAACAACAACAACAACAACAGCAACAACAACAACAACAACAACAACAGCAACAACAACAGCATTCACACCAACCCTCGCGGGGCGATTTGAAATGCCACCGGCAACAAATGCTCGGTGTTGTGACGAGCGTACAAACAAACCGTTTTTCGTCCCGACCTTCGTCGTGTTAGAAATTGTCGCTCTAAACGCTGGGGGCACGCAGAGGGAGAGAGAAGAGACGCGAGAACGAACTCCATTTTAGGCTACTCAGCGCTCATCGTCGGTGGCTGGCTGGCTGGCTGGCTCGCTCGCCTATTCGCCTATTGGCCTGTGCACGTAGGCGTTGCAGAAAGACGCAGCGCGCGAAACCCTCGTTGCGGCCGGCCGCCGTTGCTAGAGTGTACCGAATAAACTTCACCTGTGAACAACAACACTGGCAACAACAACAACACCAGCAACAACACTGGCAACAACAACAACAACTGTGGCAGTGGTGCCGGCAAGGGCCACCATGATGATCATCTCTACATCCACCTTTGAACGTGTGGGTCTTTAGCAAGGCCTGGCGTGCAACAGTAGATGTCCTTATACGTAACGGGTTAAAAATAACACCACACCGCTTACACAGAATGTTGTTCGGTGCACCCCTTACCATTTAGAGGTGTGTTTTGTTTTACATATATATATATATATATATATATATATATATAGGCTCCCTCCTATCTACGCCACAGTATACTAGTTATATATATATATATATATATATATATATGTTTTTTTTTTATATTAAATTGATCCCACAGTCATGCTAGGCCAGTAAAGTTGGTACTACTGATGTTCACAATTACATCGAGTCTATGCAGAAGCTTTAGCCATTCATCACCTAACAATAAAAACAAACAATTCGCACAACATTTAATTTAAATGGAATCTTGCTTGAGTCGACTGTTAATGTTTTTCGCAGTTTCCGAGCAGAGCCTTTTCGGAGGCGATGTTACTGGTGGCGGAACTGTGCAAAAGGAGTCTCGGCAGAGTCAGAAATTAAGTGAAACGGGTGTGTCCGCAAAGAGGTATAATTTACTGGCGACACTCGGTGTGTTGCATCACCTTTCGGAACCCGCACAACAAAACCTCCAAAACGATCTCTTATCAATGACGATTTATTAGTCTTGTGCGTATCAATGAGACGAGAAACGAGAATAATTTTCGACGTCTAGTCTACGCTATCGTATGTCTCAGCGGAGTATGCTTAATTAGCAGATAACTGCATTTGCCCAGCAAACCTACCAGCTTGCACTAAAGTGAATGCCAAAATGACCCAAACATTTCCACGTGTGCTAAAGCAGGGTCATCTACAAGAATAGGTGCGGTTGTTGCTGTTGGCAACTGGCATAAAGTAAAGCAGATCATCATCACCTGTACGCATAAATGCGTCGTCTATAACTCTGACGGGACGCAGTGTAATTATTACCTGAATGCCGCCTGCAGAATTTATAAGGGATTCTGGCGCGTTTCCCAAGACCTCTTCCGTTCCTGGCGTTTACGTGGAACGATTCCGATCTATAGCTGTATCAAGGTTCATCTACAAGCTCTAAGTTGAGACAGGTAATAATTAATAAATGGCCTATTAAATAAATAAAACAATCAGTAAGTGTTTTTTTTCACGGGGATTACCAGAACAATAGATACACGCAATTCTCATATGAGTTACTTTAAATTGAAAAACACGCAAAAACCTAATTCATTTTTTAGTCATGTGCCCTTACAGTTATTATTTAGAAAAAATATTTTAGTTCTCTAGCAAATAGTCATTACGTGCCGCCCCTTAAATATGTGGGCATTCACAAAAGATAAACAAACTATATATCTATATGTTTTTCTGTGTTTGATGTATTCTAAGCTGCGAGCTATTGGCGAGCCAAGCCATTTACGCGAGTAATGTGACGGCACCATGTCGTCAGCGTCGTATAATAATAAGGTGCCCACATAGAACAAAACGAGTTCCAGTTTATATCTCTCACTGCTTTTGTTATAAAAGGCTTATAATCAATCAAACTCTGTTTCTTCCCAGATGACAATTAGCTGTATGTGCCTTAGCGTGATGGGCGGATGTTCGCGTGAAGTCTCCGCCGGAAATGATTTAGACTCTTGAAAAGTGTCGTGCTTTAGTAGCCGCGCTGGCTTACGTGTCTTATGCGCACCGTTCGAAACCGGGCGCTGCTTCTACATAGCTCTGCTGGAGAAAGCTCATATAAATCGATAGATGCATTTAGACGACATCGTGCCATAGGCAACTTAGCCTATTACGAGCGTCTAAAATGTGGTTGTCAGAGCGTTGAAAAATCCCCTTTTGAAATGGCCTAGCTTCTCCACGTCGCACGTGTTCGTTGTTTGCTGATGAGGTGACTGATTTAACGGGAGGGAGCGTAGTCAAGACGAACAAGGCCTTACAAATCTAAACTATACTCTATTCCGGTGTCTCGCTAAGCACGGCAGATCCGACCAAAGGGGCAACACCAAGCATCGATAATAATCCAAGCTTCGTGCAGTTTATTTTGAATGATATGCCAAGGCTGAAAAAAATGTCACAACCTCCGCTGGACGAGCCAACTTACGATTTGTTAAAGCAATGGTTTGCGAAAATAACTGTGTGTAGTTCTGCACTTTAAGACTTAGGTCAAACAGAAGCAGAATTCAGCACGCGCTTCGATAGTGGAGGGTAGCTCTCACTGGCAGCCTTAGTTTCTAGTTTGGCGGGGCATGCTCTTCAGTCTTGCCACTTCCAGCTAACCCTAATCTAAATATAACTAAGTATACTTTCTTTTAAGTACACTTTACATAGCCTATGCCAACCATTTCGTGTAATTTTCATGCAACGCATACGTAAATACAGAATGTGCACATAAGCGTGCATGTATGCTATGTGAGGTGTATATTCATAGACGCCCAATAAAACGACGCTACATTGTTCTTGCTGCTTCCTTGTTGAGAATGCTTACACAGCTAGAGCACACAACCGTATGTAACATGGCTTCGACATGGCTCTGACAATAGTCTCAGTTCAGATCGCCCCAACACTACTAAACTGACAAGAGGCCCGACGATCTGGTCAAAATATGAACGTAGGCGGGGCGGCGGTGAAAGCCTACGATTGCAGTACTACTACTACTACTATTAGAGTACGACTACAGACACTGATACTCTACTTGATACAACAACTTTTTCTTTATTCTGCTTTTCTTTCTAATCTTCGTAAGATAACAGACAAACGCCATCATTTGCCATCACGGCAACGACCGATCCGATAACAACATCTGTCCGTTGTCTGTCTGTCTACCCGGTTCAAGGGGTAATGTCTTCCGGGGTATGTATCATTGGCCATCCACAGCCGTTGCCGAAGTTTCACTGTCACAAACGTCCGAAACGTGGTGCTGTATAGACAGTGCTGGAATGTGTCGTGTGAAGTCGTCTGTAGGAGAACATCTACTGGATACTAGAGCGAGAGATAAAATGGAAAGCAGGCAAGAGAGAGAGAGAGCGAGAGAGAGAGAGGGAAACATGAATAGAAGTTGAAAAAAAATAAATGAGAGACACCGAGAGGGTACCTTCAGGTCTTTGGAGGGTCGGCGTCTCCAACAGTGTGGCCGCAGAGCTTCGAACAAGCGCGTGCGCGCTCGATCGCTCGAATTCACTGTCCTGTCAGCTGCAGGACGGCTGCAGGAACGGTGGTCGTCCGTCGCCGACAACGTTGTCAACTGCAACGACAAGCCGCCGTGTATGGCTTGCCGCCAGTGCAAAACTGTAATCGGGAATATTGATTAACGCGACCATCTATCTGTTCCATTTCCGTCATCTCGTTAAGACGCTATGACAATTCATAGCAGTTGATGTTATCTTCATTGTTGTTGTTGTTCTTGTTGTTGCTCTTGTTGTTGTTCTTGTTGTTGTTCTTGTTGTTTTTTGCTGTTCCTCTTCTTTTAGTGTATGCTGTTGCCGTCGTCCTTGCTATAGACCTCCTCATCACCGTTCGTACGCGGTCACACCAGTGATGACGGTGACGATCCTCATGATCAGAGGAATCGTTACGCAAGACCAAGCAACCGGACCGCCTAGAGTAATGAGAACGGCGGGTGGCTGGTTTGAGAAACATTTGAAACAGTCGCAGCGAGAGACGATGAACGCCCTCCAAACCCGCCCGGCCAGCGTACGCCAGGATAAGTACGAAACTAAGTAGTGAGACAGGCAGAAAATTGCAAGCGAGAAATAGAGACTCAGAAACGAAAAATAATACTCCGAGAGAATGAGAGAGATAGCGAAAAAAAAAGAAAAGAGGACAAGAGAGAGAGAGACGGTGAAGAGACGATAGCCCCCCTAGCCGATTAGTTAGACAAAAACGGGTGGTTTGATGATAAACGATGAAATAATGGGATGACGGGTCCGCACTGACGAGGGTTGTTCGATCGATATAGCATAGTCCAGATCGGCGGTAGAGAGAGAGAGAGAGAGAGAGAGAGAGAGGAAAAGAGCGAGAGAGCACGCGAAGAAAGCTACGCCAACAAAGACGCCTACGACAACGTTGTCGTATGAAGCGACGGTGGCACAGTGAAAGCTGTGGCGTCGACCCTCAGTGGCTGGCGTAACGCAAGAGATAAATCGAGCACTTTTCGTGAACTTCGTACAACAAACCGTCATAGGATCAAATCGGAAAAGAAGGTTAAATCATTCTCAGAATCTCAAATTCATTACACGGATTCGAAGCAAACAAAAAGGGTCCAATATGAATATATATTTCAGGCCCAGGAAGACCAGGGTCTGATAGGAATGTATATATATATATATATATATATATATATACAGACGTACTTAATGAAATTAGTTTATTTTCAATATAATACATTATGTATATGTTATATATATATATATATATAAACAAGATGCTCTGGAGTGACAATATATAGAGTTGCAGAAACAGCAGCAGGAAGGAATGCAATTCGATCAATCGCACGGCCGGGTTTTCTAAGATCGGCCGACCTGACGAGCGGAGAAGAGGAGACGCGGTGACGATCATAAATATAGGGGTGGCCGCAGTAGACTCAAGTGCCAAGCCAATAAAGGTGAAGAGTCTCTTGTGTTGATCGAGCGAGCGAGCAAATGTGAGGTGCAGGAGGAAAGCAGTTCGAGGGAGATTAGAGAGTGGTATCGTTTCGAAGATTTCTTTGCTTGCGCCCCTTTTCGCCGCTGCTGCTTGCCCTGGCGCTTCCCCTCTCTAATATAACGACAGACTGATACAACGATCTCGGTAATGTTTCTTGGCGCTGAAAGGACACGAGGTACAAATGAGAGTTGTAGCACTGTTGCCCGCCAGGTGCGAGAAGCATGATGCGTGCGATGAAATTGTCGGTATAAGAATATAGAGCTGGCCGTGGTCACCCGCCCATCATGTACGTGACCGGCCCCTGGCCAAGGATCAAGTAATAATAATAATAATAATATCATAATCTCGTTTAGTAAACACGAGTCCGTAAAATAAATAAACATTCTGCTCACAAGAAGAGAGGCGGCGGCGGCGACGATGATGATGCCATCACTATCCCCATTGGGTGTGGAGGCGATCTGTGGGGTGGCTGTTGGTGTGAAGGTGGTTCTCGGACGCCTCGAGCGCCTGAAGCTGCGGGGTAGGGGGGGGTGGGAAGGTAATGATAGCGAAAAAGAGAGAGCTTCAGGGGCGCGGCGGATGAAGTATCCACAGAACGATGGCGGTAGTGGCAACAACAACAACAACCACAACAGCCTAAACTCCAACCGAGCAGCTCTCTACTCTCATCACCCTTATCCCTCACTTTTCTCCACCTCATTCTCCCTCTTCTTCCCAATATAAATAGTGTTATTACCCCTAGCAATATAAACAGAACCCTCGCAACGGGACCAGACCAGCCACCTGTGTATGTTACAGACAGGCGTCGTCGCCGTCACAGGCTAGCATCTAAGCAAAGGAAAAACCGCCCCTGTTCACAGCTTCTCGGACGATCCAAGCGAGCAATGAATGGCATATCTGCTCGATAGATTCTGTCTTTGGGCATGTGCATACAAACATGCTACACACATGGGAGCCGTCAAATATTTGCGCAATTTTAACCATAAAACGAGCTAAACCAATGGCCCCAAGCGTCTAAAAAGCAACAGGCGGCACGCTGTGTATTAAGAGGCATCTCAAATGTTTAAGCGAAGTTAAAAGTTACGAAATAAGTGGAACTCTACAAATACTGAGTCTCTATTGACACATCAGATTTGTACCGCTAAAATCGGGATAAATATATACATTGTTCTGTAGGCATCCAGTAAAGGGTTCACACACGTTTTTTGTTCAGTATGCTGTCCAGCTACACAGCAGCGCACTACAGTCACTCGAGCAAATAAAAGACGGTTTAGTAAATGTTTATCATGGCCTTCATGATCCTGAATCATATATGTATAAGACCATTTAAACAATTTCACCTTGTTCTAGCCCTGAACCTGACTGTTGACGGTTTGCTCCAGTTCTTGCTTGAGGCCTCGGAGAATTAGCTTCAACCGTGCGTCCCGTGGCCAGGTTGCGACACTTACGTTCCGTGAGATCTTTAGCTAGTTTGTCCTCGAGTTCTTCTCCCCGACATATCTCTGCGGCCTTCCTGCGGCCCTGCGGCTATCGCTGTATCCAAGTCGTTCGAGAAATAGAACGCTATCAGGCGTCTCTTGTCGTCCGTTTGACCCGCGTCCCGCTCCTGTTGCCAGTGTCTTCTTCAGCTCGCTGTAGGTACTTCGGCAGGGTCCTTTCCGCCTGGGTTTGAAATACTGCTAAGTTTTCTGGTTTGACGCCTTACGCGGGTTACCGCCTGTAATTAAGACGTCAGGCGGGCAACAACCTCTGAGTCTTTGGCCGACCTTCCGCGTATCACCACCGCCCTTACTTTCCGTCAAAGAACTAACGTAAGCATTTTTGGTCTTGCTACAAACCCGTATCGGCCATTTTTTTGGGCAATAGCGTTACAAGCTCCTTCTCCTCCATCGTTGCCCCCTGCTACGCACTGCTCCGCTTTTTCCTTCCTATATATTCGACACTTGTATTTGCGGATCTCCGTGCCGCCCTCGTTATGTAATCCCGGGTCCCAATGTGCTTCACGGTCAGAGCTTCAGGTTTGTAGGTACTGTCTTGTAATGCTTCTATCATAGAGTCCAACCTATAAGCTATCTCCGTCGCCGTCTCACTTTCTTATGGCCCGCCCTCTTAGGCTTCTGTAGAGCGTACTTGGAAATTGCTCGATCCCAGCTTTTGCCATGTTTTGGCTATTGGGGACCCTAGTAGTAGCTTCCGAGGCTCGTGTTATAATCCTTTTTGAGGGGAATTTCCTCCGTTCATACGATGGACTCTCCTCCAGGGTCGGCTGATTGCGCTTTTCCCTTCCCTAATTCCCACTTCGGATTTAGGTTGCCTGGTAGGCAAACGCGATTGGCGTTTTCCACCTATGTCTCACATATATTTATATCGGTACAGTACTGCATATATAATACAGTAAGTGTAAACACGGCGTGATACAATACTGCTCTATATAATATGCTATATATAATACGCTGTATCTATATCGATATACACACTACGCTGCTCTCTATCATATAGACTGCGTGGGACAGTAATGTGTTATTTATTGTTATGTTAAAACCAGACAATATCGTCATGTCAGACAACTGATAGTTGTATTCATCAGTTTAGATTACGACTTGTAACACTTTGCTGTACATTTTCAAGTCACGCCATACACTCTACTATAGTGCCATTTTATACGCGTTAACTCCTTTTGCGCACTCTTCATAGTACGAGGCGTAAGTGCTCAACGAGATCGACTCGAAGCTGAGGAGCAAGGTCTTATTCAACACACTTGTAGACTACGGCCTCTACATTGGAAGTTAACTTTCAATGTAGAGGCCTATCTTTCCTTTGTTCGCGGTTTTTTTTCATTTAAAATCTGCCTTCGACATCGCACACCGGGATATTGTCTTAAAGAAGTTGGAACAGGCTAGAGTTGGACGACGAATGCTTACTCTAAAACATAAGACGTTTTAACTCAGTGTTAACTCAGTGAGAAGCTCAGCAGTTGACACCTTGCGCAGTAATCTACCGGGAAAGTGCGTGC
>QVRM01003017.1:0-71332 GCA_003439945.1 Dermanyssus gallinae | reverse complement strand
TCATTTATCATGAATATCTATTTTGTCCCCTTCAAAGTAATCCCCATGAGATATTATACACTTGTGCCAACGGTTTTTCCAATCTTCGAAGCACTTCAAAAAAACATTTTTTTTTATCTTGTTCAGCTCCTCCTTCGATGCCGTCTTTATCTCGTCAAGCGTAGCGTAACGTCGTCCTTTCATGGGCCTCTTCAGTTTAGGGAACAAGAAAAAGTCACAGGGGGCCAGATCTGGGGAATACGGTGGCTGCGGCATCATTAGTGTGTTGTTTTTGGCCAAAAACTCGCGCACAAGCAACGATGTGTGAGCAGGGGCGTTATCGTGGTGCAAAAGCCAATTTTTGTTCTTCCACAAATCCGGGCGTTTCTGGCGGATTGCTTCGCGCAAATTGCGCATAACTTGCAGGTAATATTCCTTATTGACCGTTCTACCCTGTGGCAAGAACTCATGATGCACCACGCCCCTGCAATCGTTAATCATTAATTTTTTCGTCTGTTGTTGAAGTGCTCGGGCGTCCGGCACGCTCTTCGTCGTTCACATCTTCTCGGCCTTCTGAGAACATTTTGTACCACCGATAAACGTTGCTTCGGTCCAAGGTAGCTTCTCCGTATGCCACAGTCAACATTCGGAATGCATCCGCGCACTTAATTTCGTTTTTCACACAAAATTTGATACAGGTTCTTTGATCCATTTTTTTGAATAGGTAAAAATCGAAGACGATCCAAAACACGTGCAAGCAAAGCAGCTGTCAACAATTAAGTGAACATTCAAAATGGCCGAGCTTGTCGGCATAAGTGAGAGACATGAGTACCAACATAACGCCACAAAAAATCGAAATTCGAATATACGTAACCCCATGAAAATTCAAAAGTCGCGATACGTTTTGAACACACCTCGTATATATATATATATATATATATATATATATCATGTATGCATTCCACCATATAGATATATGCACACAATACAATGCATGGATACATACATATGAAAATATACGCATATGTTTAAGTACATATAACCATATGCGTATATTTTCATATGTCTATCCACACTATGCTTGGCAATATACATTTGTCTACATATATGTATATAAATTGTATGTATTGTATATATATATATATATATATATACATATATATATTACACACTGTGGGTATAGGGTATAGGTCGCTGATGCAGCGCTTCCGTGCGATGAACACAGAAACCATGCCGATGGCCTGACATGTTGTTGTTTGCTTTTGCCACAAACATATTATTGACTAGACGCGGTAGTCAATAATATGTTTGTGTCGTCGTAGTACGTATGTGGTGTATAGTTGGACAGACAGGTCAGGAGAGCGTGCAGCAAATGATGATAACAAGATCCAGTTTTATTAACATTATTTCGTTTAATGGACAAAAGTGAGTCGTGGATTATAGTTCTCGATTTCACCTAGTTTAACACATAGTAACTTTTAATCCACGATGCTTTTTACTGCTCCGAGACTGTTTCTAAAGTACGCTTTACGTAGATCTATATTTATTGACCTCTTTCCAGTGTTTTTTTTTAAGTACACATAACTCTATTAGAAAGCACTTATACTCACGCCACTTGAGATACATTCATATCACTCGCTGAGATGAAGCTCTAGATATACGAGATTTGGCCAGTTAAGTTATCAGGCCCGTCGACATAATTTATCGTCGGCATCAATCATTTTAGGAACGTGCAGAGTTTCGACTGTGGCTGTGTCCAAATCTTGTTCCTAGGTAATGCGATGTTTCGACGTCACCTGTCATTTAAACGTGACTGGCGCTCGCCTTACGTAGCATTACGTAACACAGTGACGATAACAGCAGCTCATAAGAATACTCTACATCCGCCCTTTCAGCTGATATTGTATATATGTGAATACGTTTATGTATGTGTGTGTGTATATATATATATATATATATATGCGTAAAAGACAGTGCCATATGCATGTTTTTTTTAGAATTTTCCGTAAGGCTTTTGCCTGTGTACGGTTTTTTCATGTCATGGCTAATGACTTTTTAATCCACTCCGGCATTTACCTTGTTTAAATTGGCCAAACGATGCAAACCAATTTAAGAGTGGCCGGTCTGGGTCTCGAACCCAGTCCTCTCGAATGCAAAGGTGCAATATATATCTATAAATACCGAGCAAGATGGCTTAGTGGCAAAGGCTTTGCCACTAAGCCATCTTGCTCGGTACTTATAGATATATATATTTTTTTTAATCATGTAAGGAATAACAATTGGCAAGTGAACTGCCTATTGGCATGATTTCGACTCTGGTTAGTGCTGTTGTCCTTGGCCCCGATATACGGTCGATGATTCGAAGGGCACCTGCTCCATAAACGTAAATGCCGTTAACGTTACGTAATGTCACACAGTACGTGACACAGTAACGACTGTGGCACGTTACAATTCTAAACAACGTGCTTCCTGTGAGCTGACGTCGTTGTTGTTGGTCTACGACATATTTATTGCTGCTCCCCGTGTTGCTAACGACTGCTAAACGGCTGAATTTTAAGCCGACAACAGCCTGGGTGAAGTCGGGTTGCTAATGGGTCGACGCCAGCTTCTGTACTATACCATTTTGGCATATGACAGGGATTCCCGGTTAGAGAGATATGAAGTTATCAACGGTCCACAAATTAGCGGCGAATCAAACAAACACCGTCAGTTAATTTCTGCCAGTTAAACGGGTGCCTACTAAACGGACGTTTTTCGTGTTTTGCTTTTCCACACGCACAGATGACGCGCGAATGCCACAACAACAACAACGTTGTGTTTTCTGTGGAAATCCTCTAGCGTTTGAGTTCTATCCTATCACACAGGGAATGAAATTAGCTATTAAATATTTAATGCGGCTAGGGAAAATAACTGTTATTCCTGTTATTGTCCTGGTTGTCGTGTTTGCTGTCGTTGCCACTGTTGTATTTCATTCATTTTTGTTATTTAAAATTCCCACCCTGTTTGAGTATGTAAATACGAAGGTTCGTATTTACATTGTTGTATTACGGCGCAATGAGTAAGAGGGATGGTGGGTTTGTTACCTCAGAGAGATGTAACAATAAATTGTATACTAGTAGAAACGTGATATATATATATATATATAGACGTGTGACAATCGTTGTGTACCCGACCTTAACAGTAATACATTACATATGACAATGTAATGTATTACTGTTAAGGTCGGGTAAGCTGAAATTCGCTAAAGATTACATTATCAGAAAAATTATTTGAACCACGGTATCTAATGAGCACAAGGAGGTATATTTTCATACGCACAGGATCATGTACGTTTATATATTTAATAGTGTTATGTATGCACTTGTACTATACGCTTGTATCATATTATTTTGTAATCTTCTTAGTAATGTCTCGTTACGTAAAATTCGTATCTCTGTTTGGGCATGAGTTTACTACACTGAAGCTATATCGTATATTGTACTTATAATTATATATACATGGACTTAGTCAACATGTATGTATATTATATACAATCAAGTATATATATATATATATACACACATATATATATATATATATATATATTTTTTTTTTTTATATTTAATAGCGTATTGCCAAAAAATACGGAAAATATATTCAACCCCTAGAATGGCCTACATTAATTCCAATTATGATTTTTAATATATGTACATTTGAGCCTATTAGCTGCAAACATGGATTATATTGTATATAATATTGTATATAATCTACATATATAACGTAAGATTTTTCTTATCTGTGTGGTTGTTGGTTATCTGACAGGTCGTCTGGTTGATGAGTATGTCTACGATCTGCTAATAAGGGAGGGTCTCGAGCGCGTGGAAGTTCCTTTTGAGGGCCGGTCGTCGGGACCAGTTACGTTCATCTTCCAGTCTCGCGACGCGCTGACTAACCCGAACAAGCTTCTACTGGTTATACATGGCTCCGGAGCGGTGCGAGCAGGCCAGTGGGCGAGGCGGCTTATTGTCAACGACTGCCTCGAAAAAGGTACGCTATCGTGACTGTTGTTCTTGTTTCGATAAGAAATCGAGAAGCAAACCTCTTCCTTTGCTTTCGCTTGCTACACACTATTTTGATGCCTGGTGGCATTGAGCGCCCTTGTACTGTAGTCGGGAAAACATATGAAACTGTTAATCTGGCTGCTTACAGGTAATCTGCAAATATTAGCAGTCACCTCTAGGCGAGCAACTAGCCAGGTTTTGCTGATGATATTCATTCAAGGCATTTATGAGCTGTTCAACATAGATGTTCTGCTAGTATTTCTAGTACCTAATGGTAATGGTTTGCGGCTTTTACGCTGTATGTCGTTCATTTGATAGCATAGAGCTTTTTGGACTATGTAGACCTCTATTCGTGCTTCACATGTACTCTAAATATGCGTTTCATGCATTTGAGCGTCTTCTAACTCGCGCTGTACTGCACAAATTTACCAAATTAACTGATTTGTCATTTTTTCGGAAATGTTCGCCTAAAACGTTTAGTTCGTTTATTGTACAGGTGATGAATTATATTAACGTTAGCGCTAAGTGTGGTCAACGTATTTACTCATTTTTGACACTGTTCTACAGTGCATAGCAGACGCGTTGTACATACGCTAAAGTTGTCATAATACACACTTGTTATTGTAATTGGGTTTACTAATTTTAGTTTTCACTATTAATAGTTAGATGCTACCTTTCTACGTATACTTCTTAGTGAAAAGTTGGTTAATTATCACTCCCGAATATATATATATATATATATATATATACATGTTCTTAATCTACACCGCTACGCCACTAATTTGGCCATGAGCCTGGCGTCGTATGGCTAAGGCTTCAGTTTAAGCAACGAGGCTGTTCTACTGGAGATAATTCGTGTTCTGGAGCTCTTGCGTTGCTTTTACGAGGCCGACCGTAAGGCTTCGTGTAAAGAAAGAGGTTTAACGGCAAAACAAGCGATTTATTAATTCACCCACTCACTTGAATGCAACAACTGTATTCGCCTACCGGCGGTCCTTCTTCAACGTGCAAACGTGCAGGTACCCAGCTGGGCTATATTCGGCGAGCGATGGCACTCGGGTACGGCGTCCTCGTGCTCAACCCGAACGATAATGAACGGAACGGCGTGCGAGTGCGGGGCAGTGAGACGCCAGAGCGGCACGTGCTGCACGTCTGGGATTCCGTCGCTTCACGGGCTGCTGCCAAGCACGTGGCCATTGTCGCCCATTCATACGGCGGCGTGCTCACGATGCACCTGCTTACCGAGAGGCCGGATTCGATTAACAGGTGCCTACTTATGGACGCATACGACATGTCGCTGCCCCAAAAGCTGCTAATATATTGCTACCCGCCCAAACATTAGATGCGAGACGTTGGATACGATATATAAATCTATATAAATAAATAAATATATATATATATATATATATATATATATATATATATATTCAAATCAATTCAATTCAGACGTGGTTTATTTACGGAACTGCATACATTCACATGCTTAAGTTCTCGTTATGAAAAGTGGTACAAGGGTTTGGGAATAAAAGGAGAAAAAGAAGAAGATAAAGCAGCAGATAATACCTATACCATATTAATGGCGATACTGACATACAAGGCAAAGGAGCACACTGAGCTATAACTTCATAAACATTATAACTCGAAATGACAGGCGAAAACTAAGAAATTAGATCATCGCCCTCAGTAGATCCCCTTTCTCCGTCATGTATTCCTATTTAAAAGCCATATTTTGACGTCTCGGGTAAAGCAGGTCAGGGACTTCGAGTGACGGATTTCATGCGCGATACTCTCCCACACGACGGGGTGGCGATATATATATATATATATATATATTGTAATCGTACAAGGAAATTGACTGAATCAATAGAAAAACAACAAAAACTATTTAGACTGTAGCTCTCACTTGCATAGATTTGCATCACGTGACCATTGATGTGTTAGGCTGTTGAGATACTCAAAGCTCAAAAGTTTTAATAACATAATGTCAAATACTCAATTTTTTCATATGTCATTTATATTACATTTGTCGTATAAGTATTAGCTGACGTCCAGCGAGGCAACGCAATCTCAATTCTGGGATCGCTTGCCGAATGGTGCAGACCAGGGCTGTTCTAGACTGAAAATTAACACGTTCAGTTACACAAGATTGTAATTTAAATTGATGACTAAATAACTATTCGCTAAATTTGCTTTCAAAAATGTAATAGCTAGCTGTGTTTAAACATGGTTTAAGTTCCTTATGTTTTTCTCGGTAAAGCTTTTGTGTTTTTTTTTCCTATATGCCAGCCCACTTGCTCTTTTGTGAAGCCAGTAACGTTTTGTCGTTGTGTTTTTTTCGCATTGCAATTGGTCTGACTATACAGGGTGATCGCGATTGCCCTTACGGACTCGGCGCACTTTCCGCCGCCACCCACGCTACTTGAAGAAGTTCGCCACCTCGCCAAGAATTGGCAGAGGAACTCAAAGCCTCTGGACACTCCGCTCGCGCACTCGCCGAATGACGTCGTCACGGTGTCCGCCGGAACTGAGGAACACACACTAACCTCATGGAAGGCGTTTGCCTCGGTGTTTGATTTTCTTGAGGAAATGTACATGAAAACGATTGCACTCGAAAGCTCCGGGTCATGAGCTGCGTGCTTAAACATGGACGTCGATGACCACACTCCACTGCCTAATCTGCTTCAACTGTGTCCCGTTAGCACGCGAATGAGCCACCAATGGACAGCGTGTAACTTGATGACGAGGAACGACAGTCATTATAACAGGATCATTTCTGAGACTTCGTGTTGCTAATTGAGGTGGCGTGGGCAGTATTACTAGAACAGTGTATACGTATACAATTTTTCGCCTCATCAAGTGCAATCGCACGGCGTATATTTGCAACAACTATAAATGGCCTGCGATTATGTTGCGATTCTGGGATCCTAACGTAACAACAATAGATTTGGTCAATGTACAGTCACGTTGAATAGTGGGCACATAGAGCGGGCCATATTACGCTCGAGATGTGAGAAAGATTAACTTGTGCCTTACAGAATGGTGGCAGATGCGCAGCCCTGCTTTCTGACAATCGTTGACAAAGTAAGCTAAACGAAGCCGTCCAAACCGATGGTCGAACGCACGGCAAGTGCTTTTGATAAATAATCATCAAACAAGGTCGGTCGGTACAGCGATCAAATTGCAAAGCTTTTCTCTTAATGAGACCGGAAACGTATTTGACGCAAGTTCGAATTGCACGTCGATGCGAAGAGCCTGGGCATGGTTACGTGTACGGGAAACGAGTTAAAATAAATATCACCATATGGCGCAATATGCGTCGCTTCCATATGTGAAACGTTAAAAACGAAATATCCCGTCCATTTACATGCTACATCCAGTGGGCGTGCTCGCCTATAGTGTTTTTTTATATAATAGTAATTTATTTTTTGCGCGTCCTAAGGGCATACATTTCACTAGATATTTAGATATAGAATATAGACTTGTTTATTCACGAAATAAAAAGGGGAGAGCGACTGGTTGCAGCGACTGTGAATATTATTGATGTGATCCGTGCTTGCAACGCATCTGGACACACACATTATTTGGTTTCTGCGATTGTTCGGCGTCGCTTCAAAAAGTGATTAATAAGGTTCGCACCCACAAGTTAAGCCAGAGTTCGTTTGTCATTATTCGGGCTGTAAAACAATGTCGCTGGTTCGAGATCGCATCTTCTGTGGAGTTTCTTTAAGAATCTCTTTTGCACACCTTCAATAATACTTATATATTTGCACATATGTAGATGCTATATGGCTGAGCAGTATAATAGTTGGACAACATAATCGATTTGTACAAATGAAGATACACCGCTGAATGTTGCTTTGGCTAGTTCTTTGATATGGGCGGAGAAGGTCCGTCGAGATTAAAACTCTAAGAACCCGCGTCACCTCGGCAGTGTTTACAGATAGAGTAAGTACCATAGCTCGGAAGAGCCGTGTTTTGATTGAAGGAGCGTGAAAACGAGACATTTATGAACGGAGAGCTGCAATTTGTTTTTGGTGCACCACCGGCTGACTCCGTTCACAGCGGACTACAGTGCAGTGTGCGCTTATAAGGAGTCAAGGGCACTATATATTTTAACATCATATGCGTAAAAAATATATTTATCACTCGGTTGTATATAGACTCTCATATCTAGAACAAAAATTGTGTGCAAAAGTGGAGAGCCACAGCTCTACCGCGGCACCCCAGAAAGTGGGGAGCGAGGGCTGCTAAACTGATGGGTTAAAATAAGGGTTACAGATATAGCAACTAATATATATATATATATATATATATATATATATATATATATATATATATGTATATATATATATAATGGGATCAAATAAAAAGGTACAAAACGTCGTAACAACCAAGCCGGTTGAAATTTGAATATGCCTTTTTGGGATAACGTTATGAGATATCTCGGCGCGTAATTGTGCGCATGTTCGAGCACCTGTGCATGACAGAGGAGGAGGGAAGCAGAACGTTGTGTGTCCCGTCCAATTGATGCGGCAATGCGTGTGAGGCGTTTCCATTACAAAACTCGACGATTGAGGAGCAGCGAGGGTTATCAGGGGTCTGAGTGCGAAAGGTGCTCAAGCGGTCTATATTTATTGCCAGCTGATGGCCGTATGCGGGGGAGACTGTCTATCCGACAAGTAAGAAAAAACTGCTTATGGGCTGCCACTGCAACACTTGTTCCTGTATTATGTAAACTCCGTTTTTTTGGAGCGGACCACTTCGAGCCAGATAGCATTCATTTGAAGCAATTCGTTGTCACTCCCCCCCCCTTTCACCTCGCTCGAAGGCGTTTCACCTCGGACGACGAACTGTAGGACACACTGGAGAACTGGCCCGACACAGCCGCAGAAATTCTGGGAACAGGCAATCAAACCCTCGGCTCGTGAAATAACTGGGATATTTGTGCTCAGGCCTCCAGGAATTCGTTTTAAAACAAAAGCTTTGATTATACCCACCGTGTTGTTTAAACGCCATTATAGAATCTAGTGAAAAGCTTCATTAGTGCATAGGAGCCGAACGTTATTGTAATGCAATGCCGCTTTCAAAGTTTGTATGTGTGTAATAGCACGAATAATTAAGCTCGAGTTATGGGTGCAAGAGTGACAGCAATGATGCTATAGCCGCCTGTTAGTAGCTTATTTGGTGCCGTAAACAATATTTATGTCTCTAAATGTGCGTGAACGTGTGGTCGTTGAAAGTGGCAGGGTTATATTCTAAATAAAGGGTTACAGTAAAGAGTGTGAGAAGTTGCCATCATTACCAAACATTTTTCGCTTGGCATTTGCTCGAGCGAAGTGAGTTAGTTCGTAAGTTAAGTTTACGATATATATATATATATATATATATATATATATATATATACTAACACATAATTTATTTTCCGTATAATACATTATGTTACACATATCACGAACGATTAGCTAAGCCAATGTACCTAGCGGGCGTGTATTGTGACGATCACGTGTCGCTAGATGAGGCTAGGCCGAGACCACTTCAGAAGTGTGCCCCGAACGGAGATAGCGTTTCCACGTTGTATGTCAAGATCCAGAGGCTGTTTGAAAAAGGACGACGACCTGCTATTACCAGATGACAGGTTTAACAAAGTGCCGACTTTGCGGATCAGCTGCCTGGCCCGAACGCCAGGAGCACGCAAAGTTTTAAACGCGAGAGCGCAGAATTCGTGGGGATACCCGATTGATAAATATTTTCTCAACTTGCTGGGTTCCGCAAGGTAGGCTGCATAGCTAGCTTCGGATGCACCGCCACCGACCATAGAAGGGGCTGAGAAATCTGTAACAATTGCATCCCAAACCAGGGTGTAAGTGCCATCGTGTCTGGGCGCCTGCCGTCCTTTGCGCAAAGGTCTGAAGTTCAAGGATGCACGGACGACCGCATGATCTAAGAGCTCTGGTGAAAGTCTCATCAATAGCGGCATGTCTCGGGCAATGCAAATCGTCTCAAGAAGTCTCTCATCAAAAAGGGTACCTATGGGGCACTGGGAAGCGCGCGCACCGGGCGCCGAAATCCTTGGCGAACATGGCGTTTAGGCAAGCTCTGGTCTCGCGTCGGCAGCTTCGTTAAAAAGACGTCGTTGTATATTATCGTGTCGAGCCCGGTAGCGTGGTGCATTAGCCTGCGCCTCCGCCTATGAAGCAATGCGAAAAGCAGTCCCGTGGACGTTAAATCTTGGCGGAGGGTCAGCCCGCAAAGTTTGTACCTCATCGTGCAAAGGGGCATTCTAGTCCCGTTGGCATAGTACATTATCATGCCTACCTCCGCACCGGGCCTTAAGGTTCTCCTGACGGTGGGCTAAGCGGTTTCTAAACTGGCCGACTCCCGCTGTATCTAAGAGGGGGATTTTTTAGTTGTTTTTGCGTTTAGCATTGATGAGACTATGGCAGGCCCGGTCAGGGTAAGGAAATTTGGTACCCCGGGGGTTCTTAGAAACACATAATAATGTCTGTTCTCGTGCGCTTAGTGGTAGAGATGCGTTCAGCAGGGACTCGAGGGTAGACAGTGTTAACTCGTTGGACCTTTGCAACTCGTTGGCTCGATTAGATCGAGTCCCCAATGGGCTCACAGAAGTGGAAGACAAGCGGCGGCATTTTCGAGGTTCGATCTCCAGCGCTCGATTGCTGCTGTGAGTTTTTTTTGTATATATATATACACTCGACATTGGCTAGCGGAGGAAATATAGTATTGACAACAGTTTGCAAAAATCGAGATTCTGCGATGCCAAATTTTTATCATTCTATACATTACACATATATGACTAACTGGATATTACGGTACGCATACACAAATACCTCTACAGAAAACTCGCCTGCAAGTTTCGACCAATAGTGTGTATACTTTAAGGCTCCTTAGATGTCATGGCTCACCCTGTATGTATATTTTTCAGGTTTCTTGGAAAACTTACATGGTAAACTTACTTAAGCCATATTGCATGCCATAGTTGTCGATAATGTTAAATGTTGATAAGAAATTGGTATGCAATTAAATCGCGACCATTAAACAATTCAAAGCTATACAGGTCCATAATACAACATAAGACAGCGGGAATTCGTTCGCCGCGATTTGCCGTGTACCGATTCAATTACACATCGGAGATTGTTGCGGCCGATCTCCACATGTACGACACTAAAATTCGTCTTATGCAGCATATAACTCTCCAACAGGTGAATCAAACACTCGAGTTAAAAAGATGTCCACTCTAACCGAAGAATTGACAAATTTGGTGAACGTGGACGGCACAGCCGTAATTGGCGGGCGTAAGTTGGCGACATGAACTTACGCTCGATTAATTGGGATACATACGAAAGACTGATGCTAGATTTTTGCACTGCAGAAGGATCCAGGCAGTTCGTAGACAACCCAACGAGGTTCGGCTCTATACTCGACGTTGCTTAGTGCAATGACGATGCAGTCAGTCAAGTTGTAGTATCCCCGGGCCCAGTCGAATCAGTTCATCAAATGGTGTCATTTGCTATTCTGATTTCACGCCCGGTCAACACGCATTGCTCACACAGGTTCGACTACAGAAACGGAAACTACGAGCGGATGCAGTTAAACTTGGATTCAACAAGTTAGGATATCTTTTTCCAGAGCTGCACGTCAATGAATGATATGTATATCAAGGTGATAAGCATTGCAGTTGTTAGGTTTTATTTCATTTTGAAGTTACAGTGGAATATGAATATCTAACTACTCTTGGGCTTGTGAGGGGTGCTACCAATCGAGCTTATCCTCGAGGCAGCCCCTCATTGTGCCCATAATTGCTGCCGCATTGCCGCGCTGAACCGCCAGAGATAGCCGCTGGAGTAGAAAGTCGAAAGCTCTTTTGTCCCCCGTCGTGAGTTCAATTCGTTTGCCAATCTTCTGTAATAGTGACCATGCCTCAGGGCCAGGTCCCCCTAGTGTCTCCAATACTAGTGGCACAAAAATGAACTCGTCGGTGAGCTGGGCGTATTTGTTGGTCTTTAGACGTTCCGCCTTGCGTGCTGCGGAGCCAGCGGCTGATGCGCTGGCCTCCATGTTCGAGGGAGCGAGCGTGTCGGTGACTGTAGCATCCAAAATAAGCGCCTTTCCCCTTTCAAAAGGGATAAGGGTGAGACCGTCAGGCCTCTTTCCGTCGCTTCTCAGGAGGCCGGTTGGCTCTCGAATACATGGCAGTAGAGCTGACCTTAAGGCCCGGGCGGTAATCTCGTTAATCTCGCTGTGGCGGCTTTGACGTCCTTCGCTTCTGTTGCAGGATAGCCCGTGGGTTCCCCAAATGTCCACTTGTGCTCCGCACGGACACCGGTGTTCCTCCGTTAGTCTTGTTCCCAACCTCAAGCCGATGCACAGACGAAAACTTTCGTGATCAAGTAAAGTGCCAAGGTTTGAGGAAGGGATGGCTTGGAGCCATTTGCTAGCCCCTTTTTGGACAACCGCCTGTAGTCGGGCTTTGTCTGCCGTAGACAGTGCATCGGCCAGTAAACGCTGATATTTCTTGGATACTATGAGATCGTCATAGGACCTCTGCAGGTGTTTGTTTGCCTCTGGGAGTAGGCCTGCGAGGTTCTCGAATCTTGTATCCGCAGCTTTTTTGGCATCCTGGAAAGCCTGCAGGGCTATGGCCGGGCTGATGTGCTGGACTGTAGCTTCTGAGGCGTGTAATGAAGCAACGTGACAGCTGGCTGCCAGATCTGCTGCAGAGCGGATTTCCAAACCTCCGAGTCTAAGAGGAAGGGTGGCTTGAGCCCAGTTGTTGTCGGCCAAGTTTAGATTGAGGAGGTCGCTAAGGCTAGTCCTAAGGCTATTGTCTAACTCCCTCAGCAAGTCCTGGTTTGCTCCGACGTCCGTGCTGCGGAGGAAGTGGATAATTCTCGATGAGCCCAACGATGATTTTAATAGGTGATATGCGCTATGGGGATTAAGCAGGTATATCAAGTGTCTTGAGTATACGTACTTTCTAAAAGAGTCATATATGGGTCAATAAATTTCCATCTACGTAAACTTCACAGTGCTCTCAACGCAGTCTCTGAGCCATCAAACATAACCGTCGAGGGTGTCAAGCTACGTGAGCATACTAAACTGGCTCACTGCGTTTCTTCAGGACAGAACTTTCCGGGTGGGCGTTAATGGACAGTATTCTACGGAGGGTCGAGTGTCATCCGGCTGTCTGCAAAGAACGATCCTCGGACCATTGATGTATATTCTTTACACCGATTCACTTAAATATATAATTCTACGAGGAGTTGAAGCTGAAGTATACTATGATGATGTGAAACTTTACAGTCGATTCCGCAGGAGGATCGATGCAGTCGATCCCCTGTAGAGGACAGATGCCTACTTCAGGTGACGCTAGACGCTTTCAAGGACTGGGCGGACGCCCTTGATTTGGACCTGTCCATCCATATATGTGGTGTCCTGCATTTTGGATATGGAAATGCAAAGCACCCCTACAACATCGAGGGTCAGGAGTTGTGAAAACATGAAGTTGTAAAAGATCTCGCAGTTCTCACGAGCAACAATTTAAGGTACTCCGAACATGTAACTGATGTTCTCAACGTGTAAATTAGATCATTTGCGGGTCCGGGTCTAATTACAAAACTTGCCTGAAACGAATGGAACGGAAATTCACGAAACGTGTCGCATTTCGCTGCCATGTCGACAGGTTCCATGTTAACATTCCCCACATAATTGACGTAATGAAGAAGCTGTAGTGTCCACCACCCCCATGAATGGCTGGCGACCGTTACGAGGTCGCCATTTTCTCGCTCAAGCAACACACGTATTCTGCCTGGCTCGCACCAACGACTACTGACTCATTTATTCTCATGCCTCCTTATATACTCACAGATTGCCGTCCATTTAGTGACTTCCCGCGTCTTCGCTAGTATGGTGGCAGCATCTTCTATTTGGCGCCATGTATTTAGCTTGCTTCGACATTGCCGCTAACCGACGCTGTCTATGCCCGCGCTGCTTAACGGACACTGCTATACTATAGAAGCTTGATCAAAGGATGCTGCTTCAACTGAGACACAACGCGTCTATTCGACAAGATGTTCGTGGAGAAGCTAGCGACAACACGTCAGGCTAGCAACATGGTTCTTGTGTTCATCGCACGCAGGTGCTACATCAGCGACCTACACTCATGAAATATTTCTAGGCATATTCATGAGTGTTAGGGGGCGCCAACACCCAGCACTACATGCAGATTATAACTACGTATTGATTACATAAAATACATGCATATATGCAGATGTATATTTTCTGTCTACCCTGAATTGAGCGTTTTAATCATTATTCAGTAGCACGGCTTCATAAAAATCACACAAGTAAGACACAAATGCAAACCAAAATGGTACCTAAAAGTAAGAGGGCTTGGAAAAAGCGCATCCTTCGCTCATTGTAGCATGATAAGTGTAACACCATGACGACACAGTACTTCACTCATTGCTTACGAGAGCTTCAGAAAACTTTAGTTTACGCACAAACAGGCATTGCATCTGTTTTAGTTTAGGGCTCCGAATGGAAAGTAGGCGGAACACAAGCGACTGAGTACTACTATTAAAAAAACAAAAGACGTATTTTATTGGTAAATGCGTCCACCCCCCCGCACAAGCAGCACGCCGACTCCTAAAGAATTATCCAAGGGCATTCAAATGCATGATGGACACAAATCTCACCAGCGGAGATTATCCGGAGACGGCGCGTTTGGTCCTTATTCAGAAACCCACTCTATAAGTATGCTAACCTGCCTATATGAAGCAGCTGAGCATATTGACAATGGGCGACTAATTCTCTACACACTCATCTATCTGCAAAGCTGCTAGTATAGCTCAAACATAGAGAACTTCGCCGATACCAAACCGGTTGCATTGTCTGGCCGTCCTCATAGACAACAAAGACACGTTTAATACGCGTTTGTGGGACGCCATAAACAAAGCACTTGTGGGCAAAGACGTGTCCCCCTACGACGTATCCTAGCGTCGTACCTACAAGACCGGGCGTAGACTATGCAGCCACAGTCGGGTCCCCAAGAGTTCGCACTGGGACCAACCTTGTGGAATATAACCTACGATGGAGTACTTAAACTTCTATATCCCCCGGGAGTTTATGCCATCGCCTGCGCCGACGACTTGGATTTGATCGTTACCGCCCGTGACGAGCATCTGTTCGAAGAAATAGTCAGCGGAGCCCTAGCGGATATACGACAACACCTCCATACGCTACGTCTCTAACTGGCTTCACATAAAACCGATGCAATTTTTTAAACGGCCTGAAGCGCGTCTTCCATGGAATCTAAATGAACATCTGGCAAGTCACGCAGTAACACCCAGGCCCATGGTTAAGTTCTTGGGCGTGATCCTGGATAAAACCCTCACAGGAAGACTTCATATGCGCTATGCATAAAAAAGCAGACAATGCCTCAACAGAGTTATGGAAAATCCTCCTACGGACCAGAGAAACAACCTATTTTCGGCACTCTCTCTCTTAGCATCAGTAATTGGCATTATCATCTTATACGCCGGGGCTTGAAACTTAACCTGAGGTATATCAGGTTAAGTTCCAAGCCCGTAGGGGACGGAGGATGGTCTAGAATTAAAAACAACCTCCTACTGCCCGGAAGCTAAGACTGGGAAACCCCCCTGACATACCAAGCCCTTCTAGAGGCGCTCTTCAAAAATCATGAATCCTGCATAATAATATTAGAAATAATTATAATAAGAAGTTTCGCAGAATTTGTCTCTAGGTAAAAATAAGCGCAGCGGGCTAGCCAAGAAAAAGAGTAGTGGTCCTGATGGGATCTATTACGAAAATTGGGCAGAGTCGTCCGATGTTTTAGCAGGGGAGCTTTGTAAGCTGTTTAATCAGATACTCAGCGGGGGACACATAACCCAGGTTTGGCACGAGGCCAGGCTTACTCTGCTATTCAAGGGCAAAAACGGTGACAATGTAGACGATCCAGATCTCTACCGGGGTATCGCGTCGGAACGCACTCTCAAGAAAATCTTCGCTAAGTTAATTATCTCGAGGGCGCTTCCAACTGTGGAGAAGGCCCTACCTCCGGAGAAATTCGCATTCAGGAAGGGCCGAGGTACACAGGACGCGATTCACGTACTCCAGCCGGAAGTTGAACGGGTGTTGGTTGTGCCTGGGGGTCACTTGTACGCTGTCTTTATTGATTGTGTCAAGGCCTTCGACAAAGCTCCCCGTCACCTACTAGTCGATTCATTTCGACATGCTGGGGTGGGTGGTTTTACGAGTGCTCTCCAGCTTCTTTGCTGAAGACTGCCTTGAAGTAAACGTAAGGGGCGAGGACACCTTGCAGCTGAGTCAAAACGTAGGGACCCCTCAATGGGACCTTCTCAGTTGCCTGGCATTCTCCTTGCTCATCGCAGACCTAGCCCGCCATGTGCGGGAGAAGTTTAGAAACGCCGTCGTCGTCATGTATGCGGATGACATAGTAGAGGCCCACCGGGACCGCGGTGCCATTCGTCGAATTGTCGGCGACGTAGAAAGGTATCTTCACCGAAAGGGTCTTCAAATAAATTCGCAGAAGGCGAAAGCCATGAAGTTTCGCCGTAGGGGTCGATTGGCTGCCGCAGACATAATACCCTGTTGTGGCTAACCGCTGGAGTTTGTCAACTCCTTCCCGTATTTGGGTCTGAGACTACACTATACGGGAACGACCTTTACCCAGCACATCATCGACAGGTGTCGGGCGGCTATTGCCTCTATTCACATAGAGGTGAGAGACCCTCGACGACTGTCTTTGAGTGCTGCCGTGCGTCTTTTTGAGCTTAAGATTGTGCCAATGTTTCACAATATATATGAAGCGGGTTCTTTGCTTGCCGCGGACGGCAAGAAGTCGCTTCGTGTACCTGCTGGCGGGTTGCGGGCCGGCAGTGGAAACAATCAGGGTTAGGCTTAGGTCACCTATTACAGGGCCACTTCAGCAATTTTTGTTGGAGTGGCCGGGAAAAGTGACCGAGGCCTCGGCAGAGGTCGCGCAGTTGGATGTGTACCTCGCCAGGGAGCTTTGGGATGGAATGGCATGCACTAGCCGGCACGTGTACACAAGGTACATTGGGCATGGCTATCATCACTTGGTATGTTCGACCCAAGGATTTCACCGAGTTAGCGATCAATGTTGTTGCCGGTTCTGCTCGCAGATATGCGCTAAATACCACGTAGCCAGACCCATCGGCGGTCTTTGCACTTTTTCGCCCGGTGGGAGGGTCGCTAAAGTGATCAAATTGTATATAATGAACTGTATTGTAATTATGTACCATCTTGAAATGCAATGTTATTGCGAAATAAACAAATAGACTAAAAAATAACCGCATCATAAAGTAAAGCAGCCTGAATGTCAAAAAAACGTGGTCAGGTGAAGTAATCTCAAGAAGATAGTACAAATACACTTGTGACCGGATGCCGTAGACAGACCAGTGGTCTTAAATATTTCAAGGTAGGTGTACATATGATCAACATTTGTACCCCCAGTCGCCGCTAATCTTAGATTACTTATTCCGATTCATTTTGCTGCGCACTATCCTACACTCAGGGGTGAATTGTTGAGGTTGATTTGTCACACTGTGTACTTACAGAGTGGCAGCTACTTTCACTCTGGCCAAGCTTGCTTTGTCACTATAAGACAATGTGCCCCCTTAAATATTCTGACACCATAAGGCATATAATATTATATAACATAAGTTAGATCTAAAACACGAACAAGTAACTACGAACTAAGCCGATAAACCGTGTGTCGTGAAAACCAGGAAGCGTTGCCTATATTTAAACTTTTCGGGCTGATCCGCAGCCCAGATTTAACTCCATCCACGGGACTGCTCCTCGCATTGCTTCATAGACGGACGCTCATAAATACAAATGTGCAACGGTAGGGCTTGAACCCGCGCAGCACCTATGTGGCTGTTCCGGTCGCAAAGCGCAAGCGAATGCACCGCGTCAGCGGGTTCGACGCGTTGCCTATGTGTATACGTCGTAGAAGGTCGTTTATTTGGTAGCCAGAAAAAGCAAATCTCGGATTTTCTTTGCCGAACCATCGACGTGGTACTCTGCTCTGTATACTTCCTAACAATGTTTTGATGTGTTAATTTCTTCAGAGAAGTTGCAAATCTGGCGACTCTCCAAATACAGTTTCGGTCGAGCCCGGTGGCGTGGTGGCTTAAGTCTGCGCCTCGCGTCCGGAGGATACACATAGGTGCGCGGGTTCGAGCCCCACCGTTGCACATTTGTTTTAATAGGGGTGCGTCTATGAAGCAATGCGAAAAGCAGACCCATGGACGTTAAATCTTGGCTGAGAGTCAGCCCCGAAAGGATTTAAATACAGTTTCGACAGCGGCAACGACCTCTTCCTTGGACGAGGTCGTTCGAATTTTCGCTGGTCGAACCCGCCTAGCAGACAGGTTTTTTAATTTCCAATATGTCATGCAGTATTTTATGATATACTTTTTTCCTACGGTCTCACTTATATCATTTATCTGTAGTGTCTACCGCGACCGTTACGATTTCTCTAGTTTTTCGCTCAAACAACACACGTTCTCTGCATGGCTTGCACCAATGACTACTAGCTCATTGATTATCATGCCTCCTTTTCTATCACAGATTTGCTGGCCTGCGTCTTCGCTACTGGGGTGGCGGCATCTTCAATTTGGCGCCATGTGTTTAGTTTGCTTTGCCACTGCCGCCAACCGACGCTGTTTCTGCCCGCGTTGCTAAACGCACACGCTGCTATCCCCTACAACGTACCTTCTTGTACCCCATGATGGTACGCCGGCGTCGTAATGATGTCCGGCGTAGTGATCTCAGCGAGACGTCCGATTGGCACTCTTCCTTTGGTTGCTTTTGGCGACGTTTAAATGTCTTAATAAAAAAAATAAACGGTCGCCAACGCTGGTGCAATTCCCGTCAACTTCGTCGAACTTGCGGAGTTGAATTGCGGAGCCGCCCACTTCGTAAAAAATATGCTAAAACACGGTACGGGATTATGCTTCCCTATGTTTACAACTTTGTGGGTAGGTCAAATGTGTACTATGCATGATCTAAATCACATCCCCGCTTCTACCTGAAACTGACTGTTCAAAGTGACAATGAGCCATGCGTACGTCCTAAGCTATCGGGAATTCCACCTACAAAGTACCCTAGCCCTAAAAGTTATGAAGAAGATATAGAGAAGATATTAGTTTAAAAATAACGCAAATATTAAAGCTAAGTCAAATGACATCACTAGAGTTGGACATACGTATTTATTTTAGCAGAAACGTTTTACGGCCGGTAGTGAATAGTTGGTCTGCCAGGATTATGTTTTCCGCAAAGCGTTAGATTACTGGATTAGAACTTGGATTTAACCCTGGTATACGGTTTCGATATAGACCTGGCGTGCAACGTAGCACTGTAAACGCAGTGTACAACTACGTGAGGCTCTGGAAAGTTTGTGAAATGGCCAGTTTACTGGAGAGATAGTTACACGAGCACAAGCATGTCAGCTATATATGTCGGCGACCCCACAAATCTAGCCAAGAGTAAGCTGTGGGACGGGCTTTTCGTCTTGGCTGGAGGTCTTCTTCAACAACCTCCAGCCAAGATGAAAAGCCCAAGAGAAGTTCGATCGACCGTTAGGAATAATAAGGCCTCATTTTTGGAGAATGCATATGGATAGTAGAGAACAGTTCGAATTGGAAATTTCAATCTATGCCACGAACCCCGTGAAGAACGTCTATAACCGCAACACACAATTTTTCACACAAGGAAAAAGAGGCGACTCGAGAATTTTTCTATACATTTGGTGGGTGATGACGGCCGGTTTTTTTTCGCGGTGGTTAGGCGTTGCTGCCCCTCCACCCATAAAGGTGAAGCGCTAATTGTCTCTGGCTGGCAAACTGATGATCGTCCTACTTCCTACTTCAGGAATGAAATTGTGCTATCCTCTTCTCCAGGAGTGAAACACGGGATGAGTGTGGTACAGTGACAATTAGCAACTAGCGTACTGCAGAATGGCTACCAAAGAGCTTCCCAGCGCTCACCAGGAAGAACTAGAGAACGTACTCCTTTACGCATGTGCTTTGTAGCACATACGCCAATATCTGTCGCCAAAAGAACTGTGATGGTTCCCCCACCACGACAACCACGGCACCAGCTCACCGGGATGAAAACACTAAAACTTTTCTCGCCGCATCTCGAGTCATACCGTTAATAAGCACCAGTACTAATAGTAGCCAGACTTGGCACCGTGCGATTTCTTTTTTATGAAGAGGACACACAGACGACAACGACCGTAATTGATGAAGTAATAAAAAAAAACCATAAAGGAAGAAGTTTCAATTCACGCGGCTCGCACTGCTTGAGGTCATTAAAGTGGATCTAGAAGAAATCGAAAAATGCAAAACACTTAGAGGTGTGCATCAATGCAAGGAACAAGTGTTTTGAAAGAAATGTGTCTAAGACTTGGTGGACATAACGTCAAAATCTAAATAATTATTTTACTTTCAGAGAGATAAATGAAAACAATTCGATGTATTTTATTCTAGTATAACCATTTCATAAACCTTGTCAGGTACATAAGCATTAACAAGCACTGACGACGCACGCTGTCAGGCAATTAATTATATTAGGTGTCTGGTGACTAATTCAATGTGCCCTGAGTGGCCGAGGGCTAATGATTAGATACCGTGAGTCATCGCCGTAGTAGCCACGTAAGTCGTGGTTAACTCATGAAGCTATCTGGTGTCACCAACGACGCTTGCCAACGATGATGACGATATATATATATATATATATATATATATATATATGTGTACAATTCCCGTGAGTATGGGATGACGGTATCTGCTTTCGCCGGCATTGCACCATTATTATGAAAGGCGTACATCGGCGGTGCAATAAAGGAAACTACGCGGTAAATCTAAATCTGATCAAATATTTAGCTTTTCGCGCCTGCTTTGCACTGGAATTACCACTGAAATCACTTTCAGTAGCTTCGCTTGGTAACGGATGAACTCATTGATTTAAAATTTACTGTATAGAAATATATATATATATATATATATATATATATATATATATATATATATATATATATATATATATATATATATTTTAAGATTTTCTGTAAGGCAATTGCCCGTGTACGGTTTTTTCATGTCATGGCTAATTTTATTCCACTCCGGCATTTACCTTGTCTAAATTGGAAACCATCCAAACCAATTTAAGAGTGGCCGGTCTGGGTCTCGAACCCAGTCTTCCCAAATGCAAGGCAAAGGCTTTGCCACTAAGCCATCTTGCTCGGTAATATATATATATATATATATATGTATATAGCTGTTGCGTAACGAAGTGTCTAACATCAATGCGAGATAAGTTGGACCAGATAATGAGATGTTTTGAAAATTAAAATAAACGATATATATATGTATACTTTATTAACGGTTTTGTATTTTATACCTTGGGTCTCACCCAATTTGTTAATAAATGTATTTATAGTAAAAAAACACGTCCGGCATATATACATATATATATATATATATATATATATATACACATATTTAAATGGTCTAGTTTAATTTATTTCAAAATAAATGGTATGACAGAATGGTTGCATTCTCACCCTTCGCGCTCTTTGGCTGCTGGATATATATATATATATATATATATGTGGCAGAGAGTTCACGACTCTCTGAGCATCCCGTCCAGGGATACCTGTTTGAATCCTGAGCCATACCTAACCGTTTTGGGATATAGCCAAACCTAATAGTAATTACCCTCCTCATTTAACGCTCTAAATTTCCTCAAGCTGGGTTCTACTTCTGTCATGGCGTGCCAATTTTTACAGCCAGGTCTAATCTGGCAACGAAGTCGATGACGCAGGCTAAGATGCGAACGAGGTTTATGTTGAAACGGCTAGAATAAGTTTGCGCTCAGAGTACTCCACACTTTCTGTAATGCTGTCGAATGCATGCCAACTCTCTCTCTCTCTCTCTCTCTATATATATATATATATATATATATATATATATATACACATTTCTATATTTTTATTTATAAATATATATATATATATTTTTATAAAAATATATATTTATATATTTACATTTCTATAAATTTGTATTTATATATATATATATATATTTATAAAAATATATATTTATATATTTACATATATTTACAATTCTACTTAGCGCCGGCGAACCTACTCTGCAAGAAGCAAACAAAACACACAAACAAATCCGCTCGGCAATCGTGTCAAATTCTTACTCAATGTTTATTCATTCACCATATTCATCGTTATCAGCAGCGTCACCATCGTCATGATCATATCCACTATCACCGCTATATCTTCATCACCAGCATCACCACCTTCGTGATCGTCGTCCTCGTGTACTTTCATTGTTATGTTGAAGTGCGTCTAGTCTAGTCGGCATCTCGTCGTTTTGCTTCCTTCTTCTTACGTAGGTTTTCACGTTGTTCGTCATCGTATTCTAGGATGTTCATCAAAATCGTCATCGTCGTCGTCGCTTTGTGCATTGTCCATCTCTCATCCGTCCCTCGCTATTTCTCTATCTCTCTCTGTCTCTCGAGCAAACGAGGGAGGATGCGAAGGCTTACGCAGAGGCATCAGGCTGCCGATGTCTTCTGTCGCGACTCGCCACCTCTCTGTCCTCGGTTTCGTTGACCGATTGTGTTGGACTTCATCATCTGTCCCAGCCTCAACCACCAATGTCACTCACCACCGACTTCAGGTGCTAGCCAGACGAAGCTCCTCGTCTTCCTGCCTTCCTTCCTCCCTCCTCCAACAACTTGTAGTTTGCCATCAGCCTCATCATAGTCATGTTTCTGCTTCTGTTCGCTGGCTGTCGTGGTCGTCTCGTCGTCGGGAACATGACATTCGCGCAATCTCGCTCGCAAACATTATTATCGCCCAGTCCCAGCCAGACCCGGAGTAATAAAGCAGCACAAACATGCCCATCAGAGACCGTTGAAGTCATAATAATAATGATAAAAATAATAATAATAAGAATATCAGTGCACTCTTTGTGCCTCGCCTCGCATGCCTCCGCCGCCTCCTTTCCCTATTCCGCTGCATGCAGGTATGTAGGTATATAGGGGCGTAGGAGGTGTATATATCCACATGTGGGTGGATGTGTATATATATACGGGTGTACTTCATTGTGCATACACACTCCTGTGTCAAACTCGTATTTGGCATTTTGGTTGTTGGTTTTTGTTTATATTTTGTGTGTGTGTGCATATGTGCCGTTCTGACAATGCAGTTTGCTGGAGAATATCTTATATATATGTATATGTATATATATATATGTATATATATATATATATATATTCAGCTGTGGTGAAGTGACACTGGAAAAGTGAATCAGTGAATCTAGATGCAATCAATATGATCTCGAGGAGACGCAAGCCCGCGGCTGCCTGTTGATGCACCACTCGTAGTGTGGCTCGGACGTTTCTCGTTTTCTTTTTTGTAAGCCAAGAACTAAAGCTGAGGATAAGTGACATCCGTACTAGTAGTAGAACTAAAGTTACCTAGTCTGATAGACGCAAGTTGCTCTGACATCCACCTACACCGCCAAACAATTCGTAATAGCAATATTAACAAGACGAAGAAGAAAAATATTAGGCTCGCCAATTTTGTTGCATTTGAAGACTAGTTACTACTGCTTCCAGGTAACCAGTCGGCGCTCTTGTGTCAATCGACCAATGTGCAGGCGGACACTGGAAGACTTCACTTTTCACCACCTGTCTATCTCCATTTATATGATAGAATAAATAAAAAGTGAACCACAAAACATGACTATAACTGTACCTCATTAACATTAGTTGTTGATCGCTAAGTATTTATTATTATTATTATTATGATCGGTATAGGCGTGTATATGTATACAGCACTGCTGTCAACTCCCATACAGGCATTATCATTCATTTACATCTGACCTCGAGATGAATTTCCCACGTTCCACTCTATGCTTTCTTTGTGTATACGTTGTATCGCTTCCCTCTCTTGAAGAACAACTTTGAGGAATTTTTGTCGACTTCTCGGTTAACATTGCAGGATATGAGCTGCGTCATATGGACACACAGTTGGTCAGTGCCGAATGTGCGAAAGAGCTTGAGCTTATTTAGGCATTATTAACACCCATATTCAAACATCTTCGCCAATGATGGTGCCCTATACTCTGCCACCCCAAGGCAAGCGTTTCAAATAAATTTGGTGCAAGTTGGTATTGGCGATATATATATATATATATATATATATATATAGGCAATGTTCCAAAAAGGTGTTGGGAAATGACATCGTGAGTACCCGGGCAACGTTCGTGTGTCACACTTAGAGACTCGAACGCGAGTTGAGATATCTGCTTCCTTACGTCCGTCAGCCAGCCACAGACATGTACCTACCCTATGTGTCGTTTAACTCGATCTTGCCCGTTCAATGCGAGCGCTCACACTGATCATCGGCGTGTGAACATCCGGCTGCACTTTATGACCGCTAAATACATCTCTATCATATTTGTGGCTGTTGACGGGTGGCCAATGTACAATTAAGAGCTCGCCAACTGCTTTATAGCAGCAGAAGTCAACATATATATATATATGTGTGCTCAGCGGCTCTTCATTACATATTTTCAGTGGCGGTTAGATAAACCTCAAAGAAACAAAGAAAAACGCCTGCCACCCGAATACGATACCAGCTAGGGATGCAAATGTTAAAGCCTGCAAGGAACTTGAATGATGGATACATAGCCGTTAGCTGTGGAGCACGTGCAAGAGGCAGGGGAGCGTTGACCCTTGCTCGCCTTTTGGGTGCCGCCGCCGCCTCATATCTACGTACGATACGGGATACTGAGTAGTGAATGTGGTTTGTGTTTTTCGAGCAGGTGACAACGATGCTCGATGAAGAACGCAACGCTGCGAGAGGAACTCTTGGAGTGATCTTACAGCTCAACCGAATAGATCAACACAGCTCTACCTGATGGGCACCCGACCACGCTGAAACCGATCGAAATCAGAATGAATAATGGTGCAGAGATAGAACATACGTTTACCATCATATAAAAACAACGAAATTTAATCATCATCATCATCTTCTTCAACATCACCCATATACGAAGCCCAAAGCATCTATGAAGTGTTTCCCACCAAAGCGAAAAGAGGAGCAGAGAGCGGGGTGCGGCGGCCATGGGAATTGGGCGAATAATTGACTTAGCAGCTTCTCCAGCTCAAGTATTGTACGAAAGTCAGGTCAAGAACAACTTCCGAGTCATTATGACGATCTTGCGCGTGTCTTCTCTGTTTGCCTGCCTGTATGTCTATGTCTCTTCTCGTCTCCCTATTTCTGTTCTAACTAGCTTCTGTTGATCTCTCAGTACTACCTGAGCTACAGGGACTCGGGCATATATAAATATATATATATATATATTGTTTGATGCACGTGCAGTGATGACACATTTTCCATTGTTTCATGTGTGCACGAAACGAATACGATTTGCACTCTCGTGACGCATCCGCGCACGGGCAGGAAAGGAAACAACAATGAATAGGAAAAGAGTACTACACTACCGTACATGATACATGTGCAACCTCTTCACCACTACCATGCGCCAGTCAGAATGAATGACATTAATGGACAATGCACGCCTCACCCAGCGACGTCGAACATTCTAAGAAAGAATAATCGTAATAAGAACCACATCCGATGGTACCAACAACAATAAATATGCCACCATCAAGGGGACGTACGTCACTAGTATAATTCGTGTCGGTCCGTTCCAGAACTCGCATTATTTCATTATTTTGCTACAGCCACTAGCATTAATACTAATGCTAGTGATGATGATGACAATGGTGATAATCGTCATAATAGTAATCATCATCATCATCATCATAATGTTTAATAATATTAATTATCATAATTATTATTAATATCAATGACGCAGTCATTGGCGTGCGTCATCTGTCTCCGCGCAGTGACTTGTTTCCTAGTTTTTTTTTGTATGTAACGGGTTCCTACTCTTATTGGAGCCAGCCAGCCAATCAGCCTGTCTTCTAGGCAACTAGACACATATAGGTAGGTGTCCATTAATTAAGCGGCTAGTTGAAAAAGGCCGCCTCGGACATGGGCGACGTCAAGGAGGACATTATGTTGCAGTGGAACGGCTGAGGTTACCACTATGACCAAGGAGTTCTTATTCGTCTTGCATCCAACGTTGTGACACGCGTGGGTGGATGGGTCGGTGTCTGTGTCGTGTCTCACTGTGAGTGTGTGTGTGTTGTTGTGTATTTGTGTAGAGTTCCCTATTGGTGTGGAGGACAAACGAGACATATATGTATAGGATATGAAGGAGGCGGAAGAGGCGGTTGCTGCTCGAGCGAGCTGCTCGTCGTAGTGGGTTCAACACGCTGAATAGTCATGGCGGTTGGTAGCGGTGGTGATGGTGGTGGTGGTGGTGGCAGTCCTGCTGCTGCTGTTGCTGCTGCTGCTGCTGTTACAGCTGCCGCAGCTGTTGCTGCTCAGTTGAGGCCAGTCAGGGCTTCATTGGCGAAGAAGCGCACATCGATGTCGGCGTCCTGGGCCAGCCGCTCGAGAACGGGCCGAATCTGGGTCTGCGCCGTGGCCTTGTCGACGACGGCGACGAGCCGGTGCAGCGACTTGGCGACGTTGAAGCGCACGTTCGGCACGCCATCGCTGGCCATGTTGAGCACGGTGGGCAGGAGATGCGACGTCGTCAGCTCGGAGCCCGACGCCTCGGCCAGCACGTTGATGCAGAACAGACACGTCATCCGGTGCAGGTAGTTCTGGTCGCGGCACATCGACACGACCTTGGGCACGATCGTGCTCGCCGCCCACTCCTTGCCGAACTTCTGCACGAGCTTCATGAGGTTGATGGTGGCCGCCTCGCGGATGGCGAACACGTGATCGACGAGCCACGTCATGCACAGCGGGTTGAGCTTCTCGTCGAAGAACTCGACGCCCAGCTGGCCGGCCAGCAGGGGCATGTACTCGATGATGGCCAGGCGGACGCGCCACTTCGAGTCCTCGGCCAGCTCAACGATCGCCGGTAGCAGTGACGTGGACAGCTGTTGGATGCCGATGACGCTGTTGACGCACTGAATGTTCGAGATGATGTTCAGCCGGACGTCCGAGCACTCGTCCTTCAGCTGGGTGAGGAACAGCGGCAGCAGGTGCTCGATCGTGTTCTCCTTGCCGAGAATCGGCGCCAGCCCCATGATGACGCTGGCAACGGCCGTCTTCACGTGCTGGTTGCTGTCGACGACCAGCTCCTTGACGCAGGGCAGGATCGACGACATGATGACCTGCTCCTGGATGTCGGGCGACAGGTTCTGCGCGAAGTCCTTGATGCGCTGCGCGGCAGCCGTACGCACCTCGGCCTCGCAGTCCTTGAGCAGGTTCTGGAACGCCGGCACGAGGTGTTCGCGCGCCAACGCCGGCCCGACGGCCTTCTGCAGGTCGGTGAACTTCTCGGCCACCATGTAGCGCACGCGCCAGCTCTTGTCCTCGCTCGCCGTCTTCAGCGTCGACATGACGAGGTTCGACACGTCGTCCTGCGAGAGGAGGGGCGCGATCGACACGCACGCCTCGACGGCGAGCAGCCGCACCGAGTCCTGGTCGTCCTGCGCGAGGTAGGCCCACATCGGGATCATGTCCTGCTTGAGGAACTCGGGCTCGATCACCTTGGCGACCTCGCCGAGCTTGCCGGCCGCCGCCCGCCGCACCATCGGCGTGTCGTCCTGGCACAGGTTGCGGAAGCTGTCGCGCAGCTCCTGTTTGACGCTGGCCGACACGCGTTCGTAGCAGACGGCGAACAGGCCGCACGCCGACGTCCGCGACGTGAACCAGTCGCCGGTGGCCAGCCGCTTGACGAGCGGCACGAAGTACTTCTCGAGGTCGGCGGCGCTGTGCTGCTGCGAGATGATGCGCAGCGAGTCGACGGCCTTGTCGCGAACGACCGTCTCCTCGACGGTCGCCAGCGACTCGAGCGGCGGCAGGAGGCAGTGCGCGTACTCGGCGCCGCCCACCAGCGGGCTGAACTGGCCGAGCTGTTCGGCGAGCGCCAGAAGCACCTCGTCCTCGTCGTAGATCGTGTCGGTGAGGAACGGGATGAGCTCGGAGCGGGTCCGCTCGACGCCGAGCGCCAACGCGATCGTCGACAGCCGCCGAATCGAGTTCAGCCGCAGTTGGACGTCCTCATTGCGTAGCTCGTCGATGAGAACGGCGATCGGGTACAGCGATTCGTCACCGCCCGCGCCTCCGCCAGCTTCGCTGGCAGCCATCGCGCTATCGTGGTGTTCTGTTTCTGCTGCTGCTGCTGCTGCTGCTGTTGATGCTGATATTTCTACTGCTCTTCGTTGTTCTTTGTCGTCCTCGCAGCCGAGGCTGTCAATGATGCTTGTACTGATTCACACAGCAACAGCAACAATGGCAACGGCGACAACGACGATAACGCAATGCAAATCACCAACACCAGCGCTAGCAGCTACAGCATGGAAGAGAGTAGATCACGTCCGTACTCGTGATTCGAATCTTGCTTGAAGAAGTCGTCGAAGCAATTATAATAGTAAATATCCAAAACGTGGACAACCAATACCAGAGTAAAAGACCAATCGTCAGAGTCGTTACCAAAGTGTAAGTCCACCACGGTTCACTTCACTCACCCACTCACCGACACAGACACCCGTTCTTTAAGCTTGAATTGAGGTGCAGAGCAACGCATCACCTCCGTTCGGCCAACCGCCACAACGAGCGTAGTGGTAGTAGTCGAGCACACGATAAAGTAGTGCAGAGGAAGAAGAGGATTGAGGTTGCTTTCAGGTCCTCACCGTCTCTACACTTCTTCCACCGAGTCACTCAATAGACAACCAGAGACGAGAGTCTGTGCATGTCAAAAATTCGTCGGTCAAAAATTCAACCACGGATTCATCATCATCATCTCTCAGTCAGTCACTCGCCAGTCTACTTACTGGTCAGCCTTGTCTCCTTGTTCGAACACTTAGTTAGTTAACAACAGCTCTACCTAGTAGTAGATGCTATGTCTATGTGACTGTTCCCACTGTGAGCGTCGAAATGATGTTTCTGATGCTGTTGCTGCTGCTGCTGACGCGGTAAAGCGATCTTGAGCTACCGTGCAACGTTCGGTGGATGGGCACGGCCGTTCACGTTATGATTGGTATGCTGCTTTGTGTTGTTGTGGTCGTTGTTGTTGATATTCTTGTTGTTGTTGTTATTGTTTTGATGATCATCGGTCGCTTGCCGCATTCAGCGTCAACCAACAACAACAACAACAACGGCGGTGGTGGTGGTTCGTTCGATGTTACTGCCGCTCAAAATGAACGCCCGTGGAGTTTCCAGAGTGCGACCGCTGATGCTTCCGATTCTTGTTCTGGGCGCTGTTGTTGTTGTTGTTTTGGTTTCCTGATCTCAGGCCGTCTTCTCGACCAGGACAGACGGCAATAATACCACGGGACAAGAGGACACGGGACAGGAGGACACGCACTATACACAGCGGATATGCAGAAAGCAGAAGACACTCTGCACTCTGTCCTTGCGGTCGTCGGCTTGATGCCGGCGATGGGTTGTCACCTCACCTTCGGCACTTCGATGAGGCACAACTTTGTGTCTGCTTGCCCTAGCCGATTGGAACGACGATTTTGACAAAGCCAACTATGTCACTATGTTGTTGGTTGTTGACACCGCCGTCACACTGTTCCGTGTCGCCTGCCGCTCGAAACGGGTCTCCCTCGCACTGGGAAAATTTGGCCCGCTTTGGCCTTACTTCTGGTCTGTTCGTCTGGTCTGTCTAAATGTATCAATCTATCGATCTATCTGTCAGGTTCTCGGTGGTCCTGTAACTGTGTCCGCTGTCCACAGCCCAGCCACCAGCTCCCAAGCGCATCAAGGAGCGCTCCTTGTTTCGTACTCCTGCGCTTACTTCTTAGTTGGACGAACACAACCGTCGGCTCACATACCCCGAGCAGCTACCCAGGTACATAGATATACACAAAGGTGGGCGGAAGATAGGGAGGGAGAGAGAGAGAGAGCGCGAGAGAGAGACACCTACAGCCGCCAATCAACCCTTCAACATTCGCCCCAACATGCATACAAATACGGGTACATTTGTAGACGAAGACCACGAAGACATGCCGAAAAACGACAATGATGACGATGATCGCTGCTGGTTGTTGTTGTTATTGCTGGCGGTTGGCTGTTGAGAGCGGTGCGCATGCGCAACCAGGCTGGGTCGGTTAGCGATTATGCCTGCCTGTCTATGTCTGTCTGTCTGACTGAATAACTGACCGACCGCCCGCCCGCCCGCCGGCAACAAAGGCAAGCGGGAGCAGACGAAACCTCCCATATACAAAACAGCCACAAAAAAAAACGGCTCGTGACGTCATAGTTTTGGCGGCGCGGACCGTAGCGCGGGAGTTTGAATTTGAATCGGCCAAAATGGCGCGCTCTCTACCAAACGCTATAGTGGGTCAATATTGTAACGATGCAATCAAATCGCATCGCCACCAAATCAGTTCTGTTGCTACGCTGTGGTGAACTTCGTTACAATATGCAGCGGTACATGCATAATACGTACTTTCGGACACGTACGCTGACGCCAATGAATTTTTTCTTTCCACACACTACGAGGCTTGTGATAATAATATTTGCACGAACACTCCACGATGTCACCATCTATACAAATGTATATACAATGCAGATGTGAATCATAAGAGCCAGAGACTAAACTAATTTTAAATGTACTAGGTACCGCATCACTAGTCGAGAGTCCCTGGCGTGCAGCGACAACAGCAATAACAACAATAGGTATTAGGTTTATTGAGTCACTGAAATCATACTACAACTATCTAGGTCATGTAGATTAGGGTACCTGCATGTTTCTAGTAGGTTGCAAACATCCAGATCAACGGGTGTGTCTGATGCATTTTTGTTTTTAGTCCCCCGTAAAAAAACGTTGATTGACACAAAAGTTCTTGTATCCATTCGTTTTGGAGGTTTGCAGCGCTCTCTAGGCAGCTTCAGCATGAGAGAAATACAGTTATTGTAGAGCGCCCATTGCTGCATTCCCTTTGCTTTTTGGGAAAGCTCCTTGGAGTGCATCCAAACTTACCTGGTTTGGTAACACCAGTAACACCCATACCTACAACTTGCTTATTCTGTCACACTCCAACGCCAACCAGTCAAAGCTATTTCTCAGAAATATCGAAGTCTCTTACTGGAACAAAGTAACGGCCTCCGTCAGGCAGACAAAACTCTGCTGCAAATTTAAATGCAACCTCAGAAAGCATTATCTCGAAACTCTGGTGTTTGGCTAAAAGTAATATGAGTTATACAAACCATATCCAACACATTGTAAATAGGTGGATATGGCAAATATAGATTATACATTGTAATTTCATAGAAGGGGTTCCGAACAAGTTATGTGCTTAATGAAATTCAAAATTAACGTATGCAATTATCTTAGAAGAAATCTCGATAAATTAAATTAAATGAATATACTTATGTATGCAGCTTTTAAATAGTTTGTTAGTAATCTCAAGACCACAATATGAACTACAACCAAAAATTGTGAAGGTTTAATACCTGACTGAGAACTTTGAAGCAATCGAAACTTGACTTGATTCAAAATGTTTCTTACATTTCCTCCAAAACCATAGACCACAGAATAACATGTCCTGCTATTATACTAACATACTAAAGTATTTAAAACAAAATCACGAATCTCCCGTCAACGTGCACTTTTACTCTACATCACATTCTCCTGATAGTTCACAATAAAGTATTTTAGAGCCGGTATACTAAACTTTTGATCAACTTTCTGAAGAGGGTATTATACCAGATTTTTCCGACAATCAATTGTTCACAATAAAGTATTTTAGAGCCGGTATACTAAACTTTTAATCAACTTTCTGAAGAGGGTATTATACCAGATTTTTCCGTCAATCCATTCTCTTGCCGACCCACAAACGGGTTTTTAAATCAATGGAATGTCTCTTAGAAGTTTTAGATGGTGTAGTGACTAACAATAGCCATTCAGTATGGGCCTCTCTATTATAATATGTTTCCAACCCTTGCTTTACTACGTGTCTTGAATCTCAGGGGTGACCCACTATCGTTGGCAGGCATCATACGTTCAAACCTCGGGAGCTTCAAGAACAGTTTCAGACCTTCAGCAGGCCAAAAAAAGCCTTGAAAAGAAGAGTGAATGCAACATTAACGGAATTGCTATGTGTCGCGCGCTGCAAAGCTTATAACATTGTCCGATATGTTTGGTGTCGATTCGAACTTTTTGTAGAGTCTCCGCGCACCGATAATCCTGAGGCGAACTGATCCTCCTGGTCCCTTGCAGATAGTTTTCAAGTGTCAGGGGGCGATATAAACCGTGCAGTGGGAAGTTTTTCCAGAAACTCCGCAGCGTGACTTAACTTTATCAGACCAGGGGTCCTTCATGGCTTACTTTCTCGTGTAATGCTCAGAAGAGCGGAGGCTCTGTCCAATGCACGTGCGAAACCTACATTCACTTGCAGATTCTGCTAGGAGAGGAGTCCCCAACGGGTGCTTCCCTTTGACAGAAGAGACTTTCAAGATGACTCAGCGCGCCTTATCGCGTGTTCGTCTGCACTGAGCAGCATAGCAGTAATAACTGTCTGCCGGAAGAACATGTCGTCCATTTCAGACGTAATAGTAAGTGAACACCAACTTGTCCACGAATGCGCGATAATTCCCATTTATAACATATACGTGCTTGAAATTATGCGTAAGAAAAGCTATCCATACTCGCTTGCCGTTTCTCTGCTTTAGGCTACCCGTCTCTGTCATGACAGATAAGTATCGAACTTTTACGAAACATATTCCTTGTACAGGCCGCATGAGATGGACCGTAGCTCTACGCGCAATGCTCGGTCTTAAATAAGCTAGTTCTACCGGCGAGTCAAAAGGTAAAAAGCCGAGAAACAATAAGACTTTGAACTTGCTGAATGACTCAAAGGAGGAAACTTGTCTGGTAAGACCAGCCTGGAATAAACTCGTATACGGCTAAATAGCTGTCATCGTTTCATAGATGAAATTACCTATTTCATCATCGTCTACATGATGATGAAATAGGTACTCATTCAGACCTATTCTAATAATTCCCATAATCGCAGCTGCACCAGGCGACAACATGCCTATCTCTTAGGTACAATTGAGCTATCGGTTGATGTGCATTACATTTATTCCTTTAATGTTTGAGGCATCCAAAAGGACTTTTATTATCCAAATCGTAAAATTACTCACGTCAGCAAATAAAACTACTTAACGGGTCAATTCAAGCTACGGTTAGTTATTTTTATTGAGGAAAATTATAATTTACATCGATTTAGCTTGTTGAATTTGAAATACAAGGCCACTTATACATGTTGAGAAAACACTGTTTTTGCAGTATCTATAGGACCGTAAATTGGACGGATTGCGATAGCGCTGAAGATGTGATTCGGGCATACACATGGACATCTTGTGTTAGATTTCGTAAGGTCTTATTTTGATGGCGTGAAGCCAAGACAATGGCAGCTGCCTCGATAGCTAAGATCGACAGCGAGCTCTATTACGAACACAATAAGAGATGTAGCCAGGCCAAAAAGCAATGATAAGTTGATGGCCTCGAGGTCCTTGAAATTGACTTCTCGAACGTTCTCCGAGGTGCGCTTGTCCACGCCGGCGATGCACTCGAGATTGCCATCCAGCACCTCGCGTTCGCTCATGAAGGGAACTGCAAACGACTGCACCCAGCTGATCCTGATTTGTGCGTTTGCCGAGGACAAAAGTAAGGTCAAGACGGTAAGATAATGTGTGTAGTGATAGTACCGCAAATAGTATATATATATATATATATATATATATATATATTGCAGAATCAGGTGCACAATGGGACAATTGTGCTTTTTGTATGTTTGATGAAACTAATCGTAGTTATAGACAGGACAAAATTGCATGTTAGAGTGAATATCTCTTAAGGAATAGTAAGGTCGCTTCTGAAGAAAGCCAATTAAGGTCGCACAAATAGCACCATTTTGCTAGAACTTTGAGCTGGAATCGTTACAAGCACATCAACAGGCTGTTGCACACGTGTCCCATGCGTTTGCGCCGAAAATGCTGAAGTGTCTCAGTTGCTCTACTAGAAATGTGTGGCTGGATCACAATGAGCGGTTAAGTAGCTGCTATAAGCTTATACGGCTCTATATTAGGCGAGGAACATGGCTTGCTTCCCTTACTTTCGGTCGAGCGCCTTGTTGAGTTCTTTGGGCAGCGACTTCGACGAGTACATGGTGCCGTCAATTGTCGACACCCGCTCGCGCATGAAGTGAAAAAAGTACTTTGTTCGGATGCACCAGTTTGAAACTGCCCGTAAAATCGAGCGCTCCTCAAAGAATATGCAGCCTTTTCGCTCCACGACCTGGTCGACAGTCCGCACTGTCGTGATATCGGTATGTGGGCTTACTGCATAGTGGTTTCTCTTGAAGTGCTCCCGAAGATTGTTCCCCAGAGCTCCAGCGTAGGTCTGTAACGAGCGTCAACGTTTCCGTTAGGATACTCCACTTTATTATTACATACATACAGGGTCTTCCATAACTGTATGTACTTATTTTAAGGTTTAGTGGAGAAAAATCATTTTTCCCAACGTCTTGGTTAGGAATAAGAATGAAATTTATAAGATAAGTTGTTTTGCCTTTTTTTCTGCTACAAAGTTGTGCAAAATTTACCTTTGCGGGAGAACCAGTCAACGCATGAAAGATTTGATCAGGCGTGTTCGGTAGAAAATTCTGTTAAATAATGAATGACACCAGACGCAAGCTAAAGAAAGGCGAATAGCTAGATTGAGGAAGGTCATAAAAAGTCGATTTGTTGTTACATCTTACATTGAAGCTTTCACGTGCAAAACCGTAAAATTTTGACATTACGATCGAAAATTTACGCTTAAATTCTCGGGCAATAGCATTTACTATTCTCGGGCAATAGCAAATTTAGCGACCATCAGAGAGTCAGCTCCGAAAGTATTTTTCTAACTAAGTTTTTTCGACAGTCTTATCGATAGCCTGCATACTTGCAAAGGGTGTATGAGATAGTTAGGTGCATATTTTGCGTTTTAGTGAAACTCCGCAAAAAAGTATTTTTTTTCCTAATGGAAGGAGGAGGCGAAAACGTCGGCAAAATTTTACGGTTCTAAACGTGAAAGCTTTAACGCAAAACATAACAACTATGGCAATAAAAAACCCTTAGTTGCATGGCAACTACGTAACGCATTGAATTTACTATTGCCCGCCTTTTAGCCGTACATTTTTGGTCGTAATGGCAAAATGTTACGGTTTTCCACGTGACAGCTTCAGCGTAAGATATAAGAACATATCCGACGTACCGAGCAAGATGGCTTAGTGGCAAAGGCCTTTGCTTTGTCTTTAGAGGCCTGGGTTCGAGACCCAAACCGGCCACTCCTATATTGGTTTTCATGGTTCCCAATTTAACCAAGGTGAATGCCGGAGTAGACTAAAAATCGACCATGATCGAAAAAAAAACGGGAAGCACAGATGCTTAAAAAAGAGATGGTGCATTACCATCCAACCCCCATTAAGAAAATACCGATTTTTTATGACATTCTCTAATATGGATATTTGCCTATTGCTAGCTTGCGTCTGGTGTCATTCAAATTATGCAATTTTCCGCCGAACATGCCGGTATATATTTTAAGAGGAGGAAATGCTTTATGCACGCCCGCTAGTATTGATGGCGGGCAGTGTAGGGCTCAACACCGGAGAGTATATGACTCAATTTTGTTCGCGTGCAATACCCACTAAAAACCACCTCCTCTAACCCTCTCCCGGCTCGGAATTGAAAAGCAATACTTCGAAACCAGGACAGAAAGCCTCGTGCTCAACCCTCTCCGTGTATTCGGGTACTGGGCCGGGGAGGAATAGGACAGATCTCTGTGCCAGTCTGGTCCTTCGGGCCTCTTTCTGTCGCGTGTTCTCCTTTATGATAGAGTCGAGATATTGGACTCCGACCATCCAGTCAACGGCGAATAAGTGCATGCGGGACACGATCTCCGCCGTTGTCTATCCAGCCTCTATGTAGCCAGAGTTGCGGCGATGTCGGGAGAGCGACACATAGGACGCAGATGTCCGTCATGGAGATCTCTATTCTCTGCATGTAGACCTTGGAACCGGCCATGACTCGTCAGAGCCTGTGTGGCAAAGTACGCGAGCAGTCCCGGTGTCGGCATCCCGTACCAGGCTTCTAAGTCCGGGATGAGTCTGCGTACAAGGCCGTGGATGCCGACTACGGCCGCCAGCAGTGGGCGACGCGCACCTCCGGCCCCCTCCCTCGGCAGAATCCTTAATAAAGTCCTATCTTCTTGTCGAGATATATGATGTGCGCTTTTCCTGTGAGGCCGGTGTCTAGCTGCACACCTAGGTATTTTAGGGGTTAGGGGATATGCAGGACTCCGTCGTAGGCGATGCTCTAAAGAACCCAACCGAGGACGGAGCCCTGCGGGACCCCCGCCGTCTCCCGATGGGTGCGCTCGTTTAGGTAAGACGACACGATTCGAATCAAGTATGGGGTCCTCATAATTCGAATGAGGTCCTCATAATGAGGTCCCAGTTTACTGTATTAAACGCGTCCTTAACGTCCAACAAAATAAGCAAAACATAGTTACGTGTCCCGCGCGACGCGGTTGCCTCTTGCCCCACATGTTGGAGATATGCTCGATCGCGCCGCGCTGAGTCTGCTCAGGGTCACGTATTTTACTAACTTTGCCGCCGCGTCGAAGTGGCAAATGGGTCAGTACAGGGGTGGACTCTCGGGCTCGATGAGGCCTTAGGGACAAGTGCAAGGCGGGAAGCCTTCCACCTCTCGGGTAAATGACCCTCCCGTAGAAGGAGTGTAGCCAGGATCCGCCAGGACCTTGGGGTGTTTTGTCGCCATAAGCTTTACGACTTCCGGAGGCACTCCGTCGGGCCCGGGGACTTCCCGGGGGCAAGACGCTCGGCTCCTTTTAGTATTTCTCATCGGTCACCGGGGGAATATTGTCAAGGTCGACGTCGAATATTGTCAAGGTCGACGTCGAATACGAAGGGGCTCCGGGGGTTAAGCGAGGGGAAAAGCCAGGAAACTAGAGTGCAAATCTTCTGTGCGGGGAGTGGGGGAGGGGAACTCTGAGGCGGCCTACAACTATCTTGTATGAAAGCCCCACGGATCAATCTGGACCGACTCAATGAGGTCTCTCTAGGCGTCTGCCTTTGATTTGGAGATGAGCCTCCTTGCACAACTATGTAAGAGACTAAAAGGCAGACTAACTACTTTTATACATTCTATTCTCACTCCGAAACAAGACGTTTCCGTTATTGGGAGAAAATATTTGCCGAGTTTTACCAAGCCTTAAAGTAAACACATACGGTTATGGAAGACCCTGTATATATATATATATATATATATACACAAGACATTTGTTCCAGGGGTTGCAAGTTGTAATGACAGTTAGATGTTTCGAAGCTTACAACGTACGACACGCAAACAACCATTCCACTAAATATAAAAATACATGCCCCTATTGCCAGCCGTATATTCAATTCCTCAGAGAGATATATATATAGTACGACATTCTGTTCTTAATCACTATATGCATGTCTGCGGTCAATTTTGACGCCACGCTGATCTTTTTAAAAAAGGTTTTCTTTGGGATTTGCAAATTTGGGTTAGAGCTATTACAAATCGATTGCCGTTGTACAATTTTGTTCACTTCAGTTTTACTAGCATTGATTGCCTGCCACTACTACCAGTTACAATTTTACATACAAATATAAATGCTTTATTCAGTACTCCGATAGCGGAGGCTACTTTTTGTCGTTGTTAAAGTGTTGATCAGTGGCAGCTAAGGTAGGCGACAACTTGACACACCTCTATGATCCATTCAGCTGGAGTCTCCTTTCCGTAGAAAATGGTTGCCTCGGGCTTCTGAAGAAAGACCTCTAGCCTGTCGATTCTCTCGGTAGGCGTTAGCACCACCAGATTGGCCCGAAGCGTCGCCAGATAAATGTAGCTGAACAGCATACATCCAAACATCCAAATGCCTCGAAGCAGACGGTCGAACCAGAGACGAGGCGGTCTACTGGACGTCGCTGTAGACCAAGGGCGGTAGTCACGTATAATTCGTATCGCTCTCTTATATATATATATATATATATATATATATGAAGACGTTAGCATCCTTGAACACTACGAGACTCACATGTCGTGTTCCCACCGTAAATGATTGATTACATTGAATAAATGATATATAATACACACGTATTAATGTAGATACTTGTAATATCTTCAGGTAAAAAGGAACGAAAAAAAAATAATAAATTCAATCATAGTGGACTATTGCGCTGACGCAAAATTGCATTTACCCAGCTCTGTTCATAGTTCACGTACCTTCCTGAAGGAGAATGCCGAAAAACGTAAACGACCATCGTATAAACGTGAGCATGCAGGGCACTTCCCGATCGGAATAGATGAAGCCGTGGAAGATGAGCGCCAGGCCGACAAGTGCCGAAGCGAGTGCCAGCAGTCCGAGCCAAACCTGTTCAACAGATTGAAAAGTATAGCCGTCAATAGCCTCGCTCTGGATGGCTATTCTGTCTGCAACACTTGCTCGGCGGCGCACTTTACCATGAGAACGACGGCCATGTCAACGGTGCCAGCTAATTCGGTTCGTCTGTTGTAGATAATCACCGGGGTGCAATGAGTGAACCGGAAAAATGTGCCGTCGTCGTATAGAGAGAAAGAATTGACCGAGCGAGGCCTTTGCCTTTCACACGTAGTTACGTTAGGCAAAGACCGTTGAATAATGGCGGCTGCGTGACATTTGTGACGTTTCAGCGTATTTTTAAATATATGCTCTAAAACCTGTCTGCTAACCGTTGTGGTCTAATGCGAATAGGTAGTACAATACCGTTAGGGTATCATGTAAAGAGATACGCTTAAAAGAACGATTATAATTACGTAAACGTGTAAACATTAACTACTTCTCATGAGAAAGCTCTACAAATAAAGTGCTGCTTACCTTTAAGAAGACAATTACAGAAAGCTATGCGATCGCCTTATTGTGCGCGACTATTGTGTTTACTCGGACTTGCTGGATTTCCGGATATATCCAAATATGTTGTCATTTCTTCATTTCTCAACAATTCAGCAAGGAAACCGCTGTGGACGTTGAATACGTTCTAAAAATACAAATAAAATAATACCATACCGTAATACGGGCATGCGGTTGCAAAGTACTGTCAACTGTTCTGATGAATTGAATTCGGCAGTTGAAGAATTATACCTTTTCAGACAAAAATTGCATCACCCATTACATTTTACGTTAAGCACACATTGTACTCGCAATAGTAAAGTCACGACAAAAGTTACTACAAACGATTGAAAAACATTTGAAGTAGCTGTTAAAACATGACCAGATTGTTAAAATGATAGGCCCATTCTCCTTACCTCCTATAAAGCAGTGTAAAAAAACGTTTGATTATGCACTCTCGATTTAGTCACTTTCGTTTTACACGCAGATGCCGCATGCCAAACGCTTGTCAACTAAGCGTCTTGGCTATGTGTTATATGCCTAATAAAGTGGTTCTTGTCAGTTAGCCAGTGACATTGCTCCGTAAAAAAACCTAACAACGGGTTCTGAGAAATGGATAGTACGCGAGAAAAGATCGAGAGATCGCGAGTTGCCTATATGCCTTGCTTGGGCTGGTCAATGCCCTGTAGCTCGTCAACCGAGTAGTCACCGTTTGCAGAGTCTACTCATGGCTTTAACTCACGAGCTGCTTCGATTGGAGAGCGTCGGTTCGAGTAGATCTCGAGCTGCACAACTAATCAGGACGACTGTCTCCTCTTATTGAATGTTTTGCGAAATTGTCGATTTACTGCTATTACTATTACTGCTGCTGTACAGTCAGTTAAGCCAACAGGTCCGCAGTTGTGCTCTCTGAGTAGTTCTTAGTAAGCATACTGGTCGGCGAAGGCTCACGTGGCATGATTCCTAGGCTATACGGGCCCGCTGGCCCCCGACCACAGCCCACCGACAAACACGATGCTGCTGCTGGCTTGGGATGCAATATCCTTAGCCAGGAGGACCGAACCTCACAAGACTCCACCTCACCCCCCACCCAGAGGGTGTCTCAAGCCAACGATTCCTATGGCAGAACAAGTAATATCTTCACCTTCATGCACGACAATGCTAGGTCATACGCCGCTGCATTTGTTTTGGTAAATCTCACCGATGGTTGAGATAGCTCACTTAAGTGACCAGCACGTTCTTGCGACCAGTATCCGATCGAACAATTGTGGGAGATGGTGGTGAGGCGATGAGCCTCATCTGAACTGAAGAACTACTCCGGTAGCAACACTACCGGAGCTCATCATTGCGATACGCGAGAAATTGAATCAAATCTTGATGAGTTGATTATCCCAATGCCAAATGCCATGGCGGATGTTCCATGGTTAGGGTATGCGGGGTTATTTTCTTACATTAAATTGTAGTCACTGTACATTGAAAATAAACAGCTTCGAGACAATATAATCGTGTCTTGAAGCCGATTTAATTGTCAATCGATATAGTTGTTTTTATAATGACGCCAGTATTGTGGGCACAAAATATTATTTAAGTCAATATGCGAAGGTTAATGCGTTTTTTTTGTCTATATATATATATATATATATATACGTATTTTATTATTTAATGTGTCTGACCATACACAACATATAATCACGCGTTAGAGGTAGCTATCTGCGTTATTAGCTTTGCTCTTTTTAGGCTCGCTGTCGAAGCAACGGTTTGAATATCAGTCACCCTTTCAATCCCTATTCGCACATTTTTTGGCCGGCTGATGTACACAGTCACGAATTTCCGTTTGCATAGTTGTAATTATCAGAGTAGTTTTTTTACCACTAAGCATCGTTTATCGGTTAGGTTAACTTTGACGCTGTTTTCGTAAACGGCCTTTTACAAGGAAGAGCCATAACAATGCATCATAAGCCACGTTCTCAGAGAGTAGTAAAAAAGACACACGTACACTCAATTTCCAGTTCGACTAAAACTCGGGCCCATTTTCCCTTGTCAGCTCAAGCAGATTCTAATGCAATACGTATGAGGGTTTTCGTCTATACACGGGAAAGAAGCTTGAATTCAGCAGTCCGTCGAATAGATGAAGACACTGATTTCAAACCCTAGAGTCCTTCAGTCATGGCAGTGTTTCAAGTTAGCGCCTGTCAATTAGGCAAACAGCTCTACAGCTGGGTTTGCTATGCTTCTGTGGGGTTATTCTCACGGAGCGGACGGCGACGACAGCATGTTTGCTGAAACGCAAAGAAACAGGTCGTTCCAATGGTAATAATGTTCAGCGGTACACCGGTGTAATAGGCCAGTGGCGGCTAATCTCCACTAGTCTCGACTAACCTGTATTGTTTTGGGGTCCATCCATGAAGTGTTCTAACTCGATAGGTTCTCAGCCTTCTCCTGTCTTTCGCCTGCTCACTCTAGCCAGGACAGGACACAGGAAAGCAACACACACAGTGCTACGCATGCCCATACCCAGTAGAAAACTATTTCTTTCTTCTTCCTTCTCCATAAACAAAAAAAAAACCTTAAAAAAGCAAACAGACATCAGGCGCCAGCTAGCCGATCGCATTCTACGCATGTAAAGCCGCCTAGTCAATTAATGTTTGTCCTGTCCCTGTTTCACAAGGTTGATGCATGTTTCACAAGGTTGATGCATATTCCAGCCAGCGTTCCAGTGACTGTCTACCCCGTTCGCCTTTGATCATTTTGTTGTTTCTAATGACCTCACATTATGACTATCGTTCGTCTAAGAAGAACGCCCAGCGACGCCCAGGTCTTCTAGGAGAGACGCTACCACACACGCTTTGCGTCTCGAGTCATCATTAGTCGATGAGCGCCGCTCTGGCGTGTGTGGGTGCTCAATAGTAGGGTCAGTTCTGTGAGCGTTCTGTGCGGAGGATTCGCGCGGCATCGCATTCACAATCGGGGAGCAGGCAAAGCGAAAAATCGACGCAGTGCTTGGCTTACGACTCGACTCAATATGTCTAACCGTGAGAGACTGACTTCGTACAACGCGTTGTTAAATAAGCTTCCAAGAGCAGAAATGTATTTTGAATAAAGTGTGACATTCGTAGTGGTTCCTATAGAGACATACGGGGTGCGCTTAGACGCATTGTTATCGTTTGTTTCGCAGCGACTCTGGCGTGCTGCGTTCAGCAGTAACACGGTCACGGTTATGCGCGGTAAATGCCACATTAGATATAACACTTGTTTTCCCAGGAACACGCGCACCGGGTCAAAAAAAGGGTAGAATTAAGAACAAGTCACATGAAGTCCAAGTGTGCATATTAACTGTAGCTGTGGCAGCTGAGTCCTGCTAGCCTAACTAACGGAAGCAACAACAACATCAGCAACAACAACACAAAAATTATGGCAAACAAATGAACGTGTTTAAGACGTACGATGAGGTCGACGGTCTCCGTGAAGGCCGGAGTCGAAGTGATGTACTCGTTTCGAAAAGGGAACAGAAAGACACCCTTGGAGAAGGCATCGTTTGCCCGGGGTAGTTCATGCATCCTCTGGAAGAACTCGTCCTGCGCTATCATTGGTCCGACAACGATGTCGGCCTTTCCATCGACCACCATCCGGGGAGCACCGTGGAATTCTCCCGTTTCGACGTCAACGTGGCCATAGGCTCCATCTGTCGGCGCCACCAGCGTATACCTGTGGTAACAGAAACAGCGTGCACACATTTTGAACGTATGGTCGTTCCATATGCAGTGACTCCGATCCGAAGCGATGCTACGAATAAGCTGTCCGTGACATCCATAAGATCCATAACGCTTCGATTCAGAATATGTTCTCGTCGACCATCATAGTTACGGACAACTTCCGACTCCGACTCTTTAGGACCAGGCCGCAACGATATATAACAATCGTGCAACGATTTTCAGCAGGACACAAAGTAACCTTATTTAGGTAATTCTGGCTTAGTAATGGTAGTAATGCTGGATCGATGCTCTCGTACTGCTACGCTAACAATATTGTTGCGCTGCGTACGCGCATTTGGCTGCGGTGGCCGGCCTTCGAGCTTTTTGTATACGGGCCGTGCGACAGATTCGGTGGTTTGCACTTGCTAAGCTTTATCACGCTTTACGCGCAGGTACCAGTTCTCACACAGGAGACCCCTTAAAAGGGCAGGAGCGTTTTCCACACTCAAGGTAAGAAGAGTGGTGTCAGCTGCTTAGGTAAAACCTTTGCAAGCTGAATATGCTGCTATAGTCGTTCAGGATTGTCTAGCCTGGCTCGTAACAGGTATTCTTATCCCGTAAGTAGGCTCCTTTATGCTCTGCAGTGTCATTGTCCTGCCTTTGTCATGCACTGCCCCTAGTAGTAGACGAAATCCATAATCTGCATAAGTTATCTGAAAGACGGATGCAACTAGGACTAGATCAAGCACTGCCTAATTTAAAGAAAACTGGTACCAGCGTAGTCTTGATAAATACAGGAGCGCAAATACAGGAGAGCGCAGAGAGGGTGCAAGGTAAATGCGAATGCCGATTACCAAGAGAACAGTGGTCCTTCTCCGTACCTTACCTCGCAATTGTTATCCACCTAAATAATAATAATACTGTGCTGTGCATTTCTCAGACAAATCATAGGGGTCATATGATTTGCAGTTTGAAGCGTCGAACACGTTGGCGTTTCGCTTACGATACATGCGTGCACAACAAACACATGTGGCACGGTTAGCGGACGTCATATATAATACCTGGTATGTCGTGTACCATATAACGATACTTGAAAAATTTAGCAACGACAGCACAAAAACTAACTAAGTTTAAACAATCATACTATTATTGAAAGCAGTATTTGGTAATGTAAAAGTAAGAGCGGCATTGATTGATGCAAAACGTACGTCATATTGAGCGAATGCGTGACGTTGCCAAGTAGCGAGCCAAGAAATCCGTGCAGACGCTCTCGACCCGTTGAGTCCACAAACGGCATACTGAACGGCGGCAACTGAGGTCGTTTTGCAGAAAATACAGTGCGTTATTTTCGGACTTGAAAGCATAGCGGTAGCTTTGTACGCGTATCCGTATGGATACGTACGCATATTTTATATATATATATATATATATATAGAGAAGTCTTGTTTCGGAGTTACAGTGAAATTACTACAATTTGTGACACTGGTGTTTTTGCCCGACATAGGAGCACAAAATGTGCTGTTGCGAGACAACCAGACTTCCTAGACAGAAACTAAGCACACCGTCGTGTTCGTGATAAAATTCTGCTCAATCTGAAGAATATGCAAAGCCGGTCAGAAGACGCGACATGGTCGCTTAGAAGAGAATTCGCCAAAAATAAAGTTCTTTATTAGCGTTCACGCCAAATACTTTAGAATCATAACCCTACGACCACCCACGTGTTCAAAGCTAACATATACAGCAAATGCGCATTTCATGACGATCATTTTGGTACCAAACGTATGGCAATGCGAGCTGTGGTTGCGGAGTAATTACGAGTTTTCGGCGGGATGTCCAGATTAAGTGCATGAAAAATGACGCGCTGCGGCTGTCGCGCGACACGTCGGCGGTAGTGAACGTCGCCACACAGTCATTTTACATGCACTTAATCTGGACATCCCGCCGAAAAATCGTAATTACTCCGCAACCACAGCTCGCATTGCCATACGTTTGGTACCAAAATGATCGTCATGAAATGCGCATTTGCTGTATATGTTAGCTTTGAACACGTGGGTGGTCGTAGGGTTATGATTCTAAAGTATTTGGCGTGAACGCTAATAAAGAACTTTATTTTTGGCGAATTCTCTTCTAAGCGACCATGTCGCGTCTTCTGACCGGCTTTGCATATTCTTCAGATTGAGCAGAATTTTATCACGAACACGACGGTGTGCTTAGTTTCTGTCTAGGAACCTGGTTGTCTCGCAACAGCACATTTTGTGCTCCTATGTCGGGCAAAAACACCAGTGTCACAAATTGTAGTAATTTCACTGTAACTCCGAAACAAGACTTCTCAGAGCACATGTTCCATTGGAAAAAATATTTGCTTTAACGAGCTCTACAATTTTATGTATCGCTATAAAATTCGTTCAGTCACACCCTGTATATATATATATATATATATATATATATATATATATATATATATAATATATAATTAAGTTAGCTTATTGACAAAACCACCCTCTTGCATTTTCCTCTTGCAAGTTGAACGTGGGCTCAACTCTAAGGCTGGTAAGCCTTGTATTCGTTTTGATAAATTCCAGATCCTTAGACAGAGTGAAGGTCGATGACTACGCGGAGGCCGAGGTAGAAAACGAGGAGCACAGACGTCTTGATAAACGGATGGGCCATACTATTCTGCCATTAGAAAATGTACATGGCCGTATGGAAACGTACGTATATATATACAGAGTGTCAATAACAAAAAAAAACAATAAGATAATAATGGTAAATACGTCACAGACCCGTAGAATTTATTAAAATTTGGGATTTTTTCCCACGGAGGGCAGAAAAGGCAGTGGGGCGGAAATATCTTTTAGAGATCATCTGAGACGTTATAAAATATATTAATGTGGCTAGTATCAAATTCAATTTTGTCAATCTGGTATATAATTATCATCATTAAATGCGCAATACGTAAAAGCCTGTAATGCAAAAAATTAGTACTGTGGCGGCAAATCGTCAAGTTATTAAACGCAAAATCTCAGAAATTAAAAATTACAGGATCTCAATATTTGAATTCACTTATTCAATAAAATTGCTTTCCTTCGGCTAGCCAACATTTGTACGTTTAGTTATTCTGTTCAACACGCCTGTATATTCCGCTGGTGTGTTAAGTCTCAAACACAACAGAAACCACTTGTTTTCTTGCATAGTCGCAGATATTGTAAAGCTGTGCCCAGTAGTTAGCTACATCAGTATAACGAATACTAGTAATTTCACCGACACTCCTAAACAAGCCATTTTCGCCTCAGAAATGCCTAGGAGCTCGCCTGCGCTGATTAAGTGTTGCTTATACAGTCCCGTTTCGTCAACTTTTAGCGGTTAGTAACTTTGCGTTGCAGTTAGGCCGGATGAATAAAATGGATGATCACTCGCCAAAGAGTTGCGGTGTATTAATATTATTATTAACATGACCCACGGCATAATCGAAAAAAGGACAACTTACAATTACGTAGGCAAAGCGTAGGTTACGTCCGCTCCATGGTTTTATCGACATGATGCAGCTGTTACCTCTGGTGGCACCGCACACAAAGAGAATGACGACAAACTGGGTCATGGCTACGACCACGCTATATATATATATATATATATATATATATATATATATACGTCTACCTGCTAAGTACTCAGGTGCAAATGTACTTGTACAAACAAATGTATAAATACATGGGAAAATGTGAACGTGGGCGTCAACATTTGGGGACAGGGACAGTTGACCCCCATGACATGGACCAAAGATAGAAAATATATCTTGTGTGAGTATTGAAAGCATTGGGCTCGATACATGTCAATAAGGCAAACTGGGTAAGCTTTTTACGCACATCTATGATAGCGCGTATATACATACGTACAATTACAAACATGTATATATATATATTTTTTTTGTATGCGTGCACATATTCATATACAGGTCGGATCAAGTTAGTACCGTTGTGCCGCTGTCATCGACGTGGAATAGGAATCGGAGATAGTAGGCGCTTGGAGGAAAGCGGGTATTATTATTTTCCGAGAGAGAGAGACCTAACTTGCGTGACTGTGTGTTGACGGTATGTGTCGACTGCCAGTGCCACCACTATTAAGATCGGCGATCTCGACAATAAAAATAAAAATTCGTTTACGGCGGCGCACGCTATAGTTGTTGAACGATGCTTTCGAACGGTACACAAAGCATAATTATATTTTAAGCGACACGATTCGATCAAGTATAAGCAATGGCAAACAAAGCGTTTGTGGACACAAGAAGACCGACAAACAATTAGTCTAAGTTTTTATTTCATAGGTAAATATGAATATGATGCGTATATATATATATATATATATATATTTTTTTTTTTATATGAGACGTATACACACATATATGTGCGCGCTTTTGTATGGAAAACCTTATTTGCAATGACACTGACTAAGTGAGGTCTATCCACGGAACTGCTGTCTCTTCCAACGCTTAGGCTCTCGTAACTAGAATCAGCAATACTGTGTAAAGAATGTTTTGCTCAGCGACCTTTTTTCACAAATATTTCTCAGTATATTAGACATTTATCATTCCAGCATGCGCAATTGATGCCTTGATTTAGTGTTTCTTTCTTTCTTTTCTTCAATACATTGTTTCTGTTCAATCCATATCTCATTTCTGAAAGCATAAAAGATTGTTCCTGACGAACACATCGCCAAGAGAACAGACTGTTTACAGAGCTTAGAGTATTACGGGGCAACCTCGTGATCCATTACCCATAGTATTAACAAAAAAACGATCAGATTCGCCCGTAGAAAACGTACATTTGATAACTTGTACGAATTCATTCATTCACGATAATTTAACACTAAAACACTTAACCATTTTAGTTTGGGGAGTTATTGCCCGTTAAGCTTGTTCATGCCGTTGTTAACGCCCTACCGGGCAACATCCTAAATGGCTGTCTGATGAAGGTGAAGTACCACCCCGCCTAATATTTTTATACATTTTAAGATAATCAGACGGTTTATAGTGTACTCCTTACAATCGATAGTCAAAACTAATATCAAAATACCTTCTAAACGATAGCACCTCTTGCGTGCATTAACAAGTGACTATATATACATATGCTGTTCAAAACGTATCGCGACTGTTGTGTTTTTTTCAAAAATTATTCATTTATTCATGAATATCTATTTTGTCCCCTTTAAAGTAATCCCCATGAGATATTATACACATGTGCCAACGGTTTTTCCAATCTTCGAAGCACTTCAAAAAACCATTTTTTTAACCTTGTTCAGCTCCTCCTTCGATGCCGTCTTTATCTCGTCAAGCGTAGCGTAACGTCGTCCTTTCATGGGCCTCTTCAGTTTAGGGAACAAGAAAAAGTCACAGGGGGCCAGATCTGGGGAATACGGTGGCTGCGGCATCATTAGTGTGTTGTTTTTGGCCAAAAACTCGCGCACAAGCAACGATGTGTGAGCAGGGGCGTTATCGTGGTGCAAAAGCCAATTTTTGTTCTTCCACAAATCCGGGCGTTTCTGGCGGATTGCTTCGCGCAAATTGCGCATAACTTGCAGGTAATATTCCTTATTGACCGTTCTACCCTGTGGCAAGAACTCATGATGCACCACGCCCCTGCAATCGAAGAAAACTGTCAGCAAAACTTTCACATTCGACCGAACTTGGCGCGCTTTTTTCGGTCTCGGTTCGTGCGGCAGCTTCCATTGAGATGATTGAGCTTTGGTTTCCACGTCATAACCATAAACCCACGATTCGTCACCAGTTATGATCCTCTGGAGCAAATTTGGGTCGTCGCGGACAGAGTCCAACATCTCATTAGCAATGTTCATGCGATGCTGTTTTTGGTCGCAATTGAGCAATTTTGGTACGAATTTTGCGGCGACCCGTCTCATGCCCAAATCATTGATAAAAATCGAATGGCACGAGCCAATCGATATGTTTAGGTCCTCAGCAACTTCTCTAACGGTGATTCGACGATTGGCCAATACCATTTTCTCCACTTCATTAATTTTTTCGTCTGTTGTTGAAGTGCTCGGGCGTCCGGCACGCTCTTCGTCGTTCACATCTTCTCGGCCTTCTGAGAACATTTTGTACCACCGATAAACGTTGCTTCGGTCCAAGGTAGCTTCTCCGTATGCCACAGTCAACATTCGGAATGCATCCGCGCACTTAATTTCGTTTTTCACACAAAATTTGATACAGGTTCTTTGATCCATTTTTTTGAATAGGTAAAAATCGAAGACGATCCAAAACACGTGCAAGCAAAGCAGCTGTCAACAATTAAGTGAACATTCAAAATGGCCGAGCTTGTCGGCATAAGTGAGAGACATGAGTAACAACCTAACGCCACAAAAAAATCGAAATTCGATTATACGTAACCCGCGAAAATTTTTCCCCCCGCGATACTTTTTGAACAAACGGTATATTCTAAGGAAATACAAATGAGCATCACAAATGCGTGCATTGCTAATTAATGCCTATTTACCAACAGCTAGTTTTTTGTTTGCAAATAATCCCGATTTCACGTGGACAAATACCGATTAAGCTTTATAAATAGCATGCATGATTCGTTGCGAAAATTAGAGTTACTAAGATTCACTCGAATTCCGGATTTCTCGTGAATCTACAATGTCATGCATTGTACACTTGATTGTTGGCAAGTTGATTTCTTGAGCATCGAGATTTGCCACAACTATTGAATGTTATCTTCTGCCTATCACTAAACCTGTGCCCAACTGTGGAAAATTCGGCCGGCCTTTGCCATCTATACTATCTCGTATTGGCTCCGTGCGGAGTCAGTCGTCTTAACGCTTAAGATCCTTGGCGAACGGTGCAACTAACACAGTGAGTTGTTCAACTGGTAAGGCCGCATTGAAACCACTTTGTCCATACACGGATAGTACTCACCATAGAAAAGGTATAAATATTAGATGCATACAACATATGGCGCTGTAAGTGAGACAAAATAGTTTTTACTTACAGGGCTGCCCGCTTCTGTGGGTAGCGCATTGCCAAACCGCTAGTATAGCTGACTTTGGGCTGGAACCCTAGGTTCAAGTTTCCCAGAGAGGCCTTTAAGGTGGGAAAAAACCGCCTCCCAAGAGCGACATGCCACCTGAGAATAGCATAACATACATACCGGCCGCCCTTTGAAGGTATTCGAACACGGAGCACGAAAGCCGGCGATATAACAAAGAGAAACGCTGAACAACCCGTTGACGTCAGTTATCTTAATATGTCACCGTGCCATCTTTAACGGCTTCACCACTGTCCTGATCCTAAAGAAAGATCTCCCAAGCTAACTCTTCAATCTTTTTCGCTCAACATGTCAAAAGTTCCAGGGACGTGTTTGGTAAGGTGGTAAGCTAAACGAAATGTTTCGCTTAGTCTGGATCAATCATTTACTTTGAAGTCCAAGTAGTTTCGAGTTACGAATAAGTATTTGTGCTAATCCTTCAAACTAAGTTTCATGCCTGGAAAACAGGCTGGGCGCACTTGTGATCTCTATGCAGCATGCTCGAAATAACAAATCGAACGATTATTCAATTATTATACTGCTGAATCGTATCAGTTAGCTATACGAGAGCTGAGAGCTCTATGTGAATCGAATGTAGCTGGTCCACTACATCCTCGTTACTTTGTGTAGGTAATTTTATTTTAGCTACAGTTTCGATAAGTTGCGGCTGCGGATCACGTCAAAGGCCAAAAAGTTTTCCGGAAGATGTGGCATTTGCAGCATTTAATATTGTTACGTAATTACTAGCCATTTTTTAAACAAGTCTGTTTTTGTAAGTCATCTAGATTTGGCAAAGTGTAATCTTTTTATTATTACGCGGATGCTTGAATGGCATTAAGTTGGAGTATGTACGTGTATATGATGTAATTATCAGACAAATTGACATCCGTTTTTCTGAATATATAACACCGCTTAACTTAGGAAACGGATAACACTCTGGTTGCTAGTTTTCGTTAGTAATATTGCTACAGCTTCGTTAATTCTTCTTCTTCGATATTTTAAGTGTTTAAGGACATATAAATCTCTACTGGCCGACCTTCTGCTTGTGTATCTATCGACCATATATGTTTTAGGTAGTTCCAACGGATCTGTACCCGTAAGCGTCCGATGGGAGAATCTGTCTTGTTTGTGTAGTTCTCATTTTTTTCCTGTATTCTTATTATTGTATCATGAACTAGTTCCACAAAAACAAGCTCCACAACAAGGCCAGACTGTGTTGTGAAAGCGAAAACGATTAACAATTAGACATCTATTCTCATACGGTTACATCAGCCCGGTGGAAACAATCGTGTCTTCATTGTATCGGAAATATATTCAGGTCTGTAAAAAGATGCGGGCACCGTGACGTCTCGGGGCAGTGTTGTTACAGTGATCCATGATTTGAACGTGTGAACTATAATCAAGTAATCGATTGCTGACCCGATTACAACTAGTTTGATTTGATTTCTTCTCTTAGCTATCACGAATCGACATGACTGAGAAGTAGATATATATGGAGTACTTTTAAATTCATCGATCGCGCACTGTTGTGTGTTGGCCTACCACGGCAGCTGAACATTGCAACTGTGCCGCCCCATCGACAGACACTTGTTGAAGGTGGTAGAATTAATGTAAGTTATAAAGCTAACTTGCTAGCCTTATAAGACATGAAGCTGCGTGTCTCAAGTTTGTCACTGGCTGACTCTTGCGTCGTTATATGCCCTAGCGGTGTCGACCGAACTCCATCGCAAGGTACTTACTCTACGACGGAATTACTGCCCCTGGCGATGTGATCTTAGCCTGCTAGTCATTCTCCTAAAAGGATTTCGGAGATATGTGTATATATATATATACTATATCTACTGCTCTATATATGATATATATCTACTGCTCAGTGTTCTCCTCAGTGCTTTGGCCAATATAATCGGGACGATATCTATAAATAGTTGAGATTTTTTTTAGACAGCCACATCTTACGAGTTGTTAGTGGAGATGGGATTACCCGGTCCCCTCGAGACAGGTGTGCTCCTGAAAGAAGGATCAATCTTGACAAGAGAGAGGCAACTACAAGAGAAGCAGCAGCAACAACAACGTGCACACTATAACAACAACATCGACAAGGCAGGGACAGCAGCAAAACTGGCAAGAAGAGAACGCTCGGATGCGCGCTGGTGAGGTCCGGTAGCAGAGAGAGAGAGAGATTAAACGAAGGCTGGTTGAGAAGGTTGCTGTCGAAGCTGTCCGTGTTGTGTCAACCACCGGTCAAATCACGTACTACATGCTTGCTAGAGTTGGCCAATGTGAGCCGTAAATGAGTAGCCTAGTCTGGCCACTGTACGACTGATCGTGCGTGTATATATATATATATATATATATATATGTATATATATATATATATATATATATATATATATATATATATTATATATATATATATATATATATATATATATATATATGTATATATATATATATATATATATATATATATATATATATGCAGAAGCAATCTCTTGTGCATTGCTTAGCTAGGTTCGCAATTCGTTTCGATCTTCTCGCTTATAATGATGCCTATAGCTTCTCGACCGTATGGGTGCATGCTACGCCTGCGGCCACTTTGGTCCCTTACCGTTGGTCCTGTTGTTCATGCCTCTAAACCTATTTATTTTTCTTTTCCTCCCCGCTCCCTCCTTCTCTCTCTCTGTGTCTCTTCCTCTCTCTCTCTCTCTCTCTTTATATATATATATATATATATATATATATCTTCGTTAATTTCATCGGCATGCATCCGTTATGGTCTGCGGAAAGGCATTGTTGGTGTTCTTCGGTGGCGCCGCCAACAACGTCGCTGCCACCACAACCACATCACCATCATCATAATAATAATGATGATGATGATGATCAGCATCGGCAAGATGGTGCCACCAGCAACAACAACAACAACCACAGCAATAACAACAACCACAGCAACAACAACAACAACAACAACCACCACAGCAACAACAACAAAAACCACAGCAACAACAATAACCACAGCAACAACAACAGCAACAACAACAACAACCACAGCAACAATAACAACAACAACAACAGCAACAACCACAACAACAACCATAGCAATACGAGCACCAGCACCAGAACCACCGGCGTTGCCGGCGCCAACCGACGGGAAACTGTTGTCGGCTTCAACCGACGGCCGATCTCTGCCGGCGGGGTCTCCGGGGTCGGAGCCGGAGCCAAAGAGGCGCCCTCTTTCTTTCCATATTTGGCCAAGGCAGCAGCAGCAGCAGCAGCAGCAGTGGCTATAGTAAGTAAGAGCAGTCGTCGTCGTGGTCGTCGTCGTAGTAGAAGAAGAAGTGAAAGACAGAAGAAGCATGTGAGGAAAGCGAAGGTGAGTGTGGAGTTTTGGCTACTGTTCGTGCTTGTGGTGGTGGTGATTATGACGATGATGATGATGATCATTATGGTGGTGGTTGTGATGATAATGATGATGACGATGGTGGTTGTGGTTCACCAGCGAAAAAGTGGCCACTCACTTATTCGTTCCAGAACAACAACAGCATCAACAACAACAACAACAACAACAACAACAACAACAACAACAACAATGACGACGACGACCACTACGGCGTTCCGCCAACCCAGCTTCTTACTCCCCCCCCCCCCTGTCTGCCTGCTTACTTTCTTCGACCTCGCCGTCGCCGGTCGGAAAACTAAAAGAGAGAGAGACGAGGTGAGAGATAGATGAGCTGGAGATTCTTATAGAGAGCACAAATATATATATATGCTCGACTCTGTCTGCTTGCCTATGTCTCTCTCTCTCTATATGTATATATATTTATATATATATATATATATTTATATGTATATGTATGTACATAGAGAGAGAGAGAGAGAGAGAGAAATTGCTAGACGAAGAGATAGGAAAACACTAGCCAGAAGGAGAAACCACCCGTCCGTGCCGTACTCTGATACACACACACAGAGACAGTCTCAAAGGACGCATGCAGAGAGGGCTTAGACACCATCGGTGATTCCGACGAGTGGCAGTAACAGTAGTTGTAGTGGTAGTAGTTCTAGTTCTAGTTTGACTTGTTGGAGTTCGTCATCATCATCATCATCAGCAGCAGCAGCAAAGTATGCCTGCAGTGATTCGTGTCTTCGTACTGGAATGGCTGGCTGTGGAAGGCGAATGGGACATCGCGTTCGTTTTATAACACGTCGTCCCTTTGACGATATGACCACCGGCGGCTATTGAAGGATGGCGGGACGGGTTGTGGGTCGATGGCTGGGTGGCAGCTTGGCAGAGATCTATAACTAAGACGACGCCTCTATTCGACTGCTGCTGCTACCCCTGCTACTGCTAATGCCATATTGCATTGCAAAGTAGGCTTTGTAGTTGTTGCTGTTGTTACTATCATTGTTACTACTGTTGTTGTTATTGTTATTGCTACTGTTACCGCTGTTCTTGTTGTTTTTGTTGTTGTTGCTGCTATACTGCTGCTGCTGTCGTTGTTGTTGCAACAGCAGAACATGACAACGTGCACCAACGGCGACCGGCTCACGGCAAGAGCAGAAGCAGCCGGCCGCAAGTCGCCGCTGTCAAGTGCGTGCAAGAACGCGCGTGCAAACGTGTCTGCGTGCCGCGACCATCTGAGGTACGCAATGTCAGTGCTTCAGTCTCGTTCTTCGAACAGCGTCAGAGAGCGAAGCGTCACAGAGGAATAGGGCAAACGAACGCGCGAAAAGCATGAAACATAGCTCGCTAGAAAAACGAAGGGCGAAGAAATACGGACTCAGTTCGTGTTGACCACCCGCGAAAAGAAGCACTGCTAACTGCTAGGCGAACGCCGCACGCATAGCGAATTCCAACAGTCAAATAGTGTTTAAATGTATATTTAGTGAATATATATATATATATATATATATATATATATATATATATATATATATATATATATATAAAGTAAGGTTTTTGCCTTGAAACCTTCCACCTTTTTAAAGAGACTAAAAACTTAGAATACCGCTGAAGCACGAAGCGCGCAGAACGAGTGTGCAGTTCAAGAAGACGACATCGACAAGTAGGAAACAAATGTTTTATTGCTTTTTGTTGATTTATGACGTTTTCTACCACACTTGCCGCATGAGACAAATAGCTGCTTAGCTGAAACTTCTCATTATATCTCTCTCAACCCATTATATCTGTCTCAACCACCGACCGCGACCAACGACCACCGACTGAACGCTCAGTTTTCAAGCTAAAACTAATTGAGCTGGAGATCGCCAGCGGATAGCGGCAAATGATTGAGGTTGTTGTTCAAAGAAGGTTCCTTATTCTCTTCTTTTCAAGGTCTAACGAAGGTCACACGTGCTTCTTGACTAAGTGAATTGATGCTTGGCTGGTTCTGCTGCGAGCGTTGTGCTTGAGCGTTGTTACATCGTGAACACCAGCTGCCTCACCACTACCTCATACTCGTCAAATGCAAAGCGGTCAGCGAGACACGGACTGTGAAGCCGCAAGTTGAAGGGCCGCAACAGAACCTCACGCGAATAGACGAACGTGGGCCGGACGTTAATAGCCTACTCAGGACGTAAAGCCCTGGTATATGACGGTACTGTTGTGGACACTGGCACGCTGGGAGACACCGCATCCCCGCATTTATTTTGCCCAGCGTCCACACCGGCGACATTAAAGCCTTCCAAATTCGTACTACTTGAACGCCGTCAGCATTTAAAACCCACCCTAAGATACGCAGGACTCCTTAAACTCATTCATCCAACTGGACCAATGGGGAGCTACAGGATAGTTTTGCTTAAGCAACACATCTCAACCTCATGTCTCAACCATCGGCAGATTAATGCTGCAACACATAATGATTTTTATACCTATAAATTGAACGCTAAAGTTTATCTATATGCTTGTAATACATGTATGCATATATTTGTCTGTGCATCTATGTATAGATGTGTGTGTTGTTTGCATATTTGTATATGTATTTATATGCGAGAACGCGGCGGCGGCAGTGGCATTGGATACTTTCTTTAGGTAGACATGGCCCAACCTCGAAATCTAGCGATGCTTACATGATGCCTGCCAAATGCGTGCCATGTGAGCGAGAACTAACTTTTAGAATTAATCGTTGCTTCGTTATGTTTAAACTCAATAAACTCGAAATTCGCCTTTTTTAGCTGCGCGAGATTCGAGTTAGCATGAAATTATACTGCGGCTTAAGACAAACGCTACCACAGTAATATAGTGTATAACAGAGTATAACGTGAGAAAGAATGTATGTGGACTATTTTTTGAAAGGTTTGCATATATATATACATATATATATATCTTGTGTCGATCTACTACCGTGCGTGCGGTGTGCACAGCGTTGTGGATGCCGACAGCGCCATCTAGCGGGTTGTCGCTTCTCTACACAAGGTAAGCGGACGCCCCTCGGCTGCCCTGTCTCGTCTAGGCGTGGTGGTAGGCTTGTGCGCACAGTAAGCTGCATTTCTATAGCTAATACTACGACTACAGACCAGTACTACCATCACCACTCCTACTATTGCTAGGAGATCCCGTGAACGACGCCGTTGTCGGTTTTGTAATGGTGGAATGATGATGGTGGTGGTAGTGGTTGTGGTGGTGGACGGCAATAAGAGCTAGTAGGAATAGGCCGCTAGCCAAGCTGCTGCTGCTGCTACCCTAGAACAGCAGCAAAAACAGAAGCAGTGTCGTCAGCAGCAGCAGCAGCCGCCACAGAAGCAGCAAAGTAGCAAAAAGCTTTGCTTTCCCTGGGCGACGGAATACATGCCGTGAACGCAAACATGCGTGCACAGGCGTAGGACAGGCGCACCGCTGGAATGGGGCCCCCTTCGACAGACAGCCGAACCACCGAGCGTCCACCGTTTTCCACCACCTGGTTGTGCGGTGGTTGCTCGCCCGCTCTTTGGCTTATTCCCTTCTCTTTTCTTTCGTCTTTTCCCCATCGCCCCAGCCCCCCCCCCAGCCCGCCCTTCGGAAGCCATTCATTCGGAAGCCGTAGACACAGCCCGGGCCGCGGTTTCACATCGCCGGGCCGAGCAGTACCAGCGATGGCCGCGGCGGTAGCGTAGACGACAACGCTCAGAACGACGACGACGACATTCGGCGCCGAGAACGAACAGACAGACCGAAGAAGAGGACCAAAGGAAGAAGAAGGATGATGGTGGATGGAGAACAAGGTGACACAGACAGGACAGGCCGGGGCGGGGCGGGCAATCGGAACAAGTCGACGTGAAGAAGATGGTGTAGGTACCGTTGAGCTATCTATGGCCGTATGCTGCAGCCGGCCGTACTCTGTCAGTCTGTGACGGAACTACTGGCGTGCGCGTAGTGCCTCGTTCTCTTCCAATCAACCAAACAGCAGCAGCAAAAGCAGCAGAAGCAGCAACAGCAACACCATCAACAACAACAGTAGCCGAACTACCTGGCCTAGCCTGACATTTCCAAGTTGGTGATTTTCTTGAGCGAAGGCCTCGATCCCGGATCGTAGCCGATCGACTCATTGTACTGTCACAACCGACACGCGAATCCCCCCTCTCTCTCTCCAGGCCTCTATTTTTCTTGACTCCCTTATCTCTCCCTTCTTTTCTCTCACGCTATCTCTCTCTCTCACACACACACAAGCTATTCCCTCTCTTCCTCGCGCTCTCGATACTCCGGAGTTCGCCGTGTCAAGGCTTCGCCATCCATCGCCATCAATGAATGAGAGTCGAGTCGGTGGTTGGCGAATAAACAACACAGTTGTACACAGTTTCTACATTTCACTATTACGTTCAGATCAGATTAATAGCCGCAAGCTTTAAACAAGCTTCGGCCTACCCTAGAGTTTGTGGCACACCATCACCGGGGCAGTTTTACTGTTACATGCTGAGCACAGGCGCCAACAGTCATTCGTATGTGCTTTAGCATGCCATTACCATTAATGAGCATGACTGAGGTTGTGGGCTGTTAATCTATTTTTGGCCGAAGAGTGACCTAGATGTGCACAGCAACAGTGAGCTCTCACAGCGTTATGGTAGGTGTGATCCGTAGCTGTACGTGGGTATCGTACAAGACACGATGGATGGATTGCATGTGACCGGCGTTCTTCCGGCGGAAGAATGGGCACTTAGATAATACCAGAGCGCGGAAAACGCTATCAACCAATTTCAAAACGAGGAATTGTCGCTAAGCGTTCGCCGTTAGTCATTGGAAAGGGACGAAAACCAAAAACGAACATCCAATCAGTCCGTGAGACAATTTTGAACGTCTATTTCGATACAAATATCGTTCCACTTAGTGTTGTTATAATTAAAAAGCCAGAAAACTAGAACGGAAAGACTTATGTTTGTGCACCAATGCCTGACGATAGACAGGTGTCGATATAACAAACGGCGGATATTCTTTTCGGAAAATAATAGCGCCGTTTGGAATCACTCGACCGACTAAGCATCGCTAACAAAAATATTCTTAATATTCCTATAATAATAACTATGAAGGGGGGAAGGAGATAAACGCACTATATCTTTTATGAAAATAACTGTGCTCCCCTTTTTCCTCCACCTAATATTTTTCTCTACCTTGCCGTCATATAAGTTATCACCAATTATGTAAAGGCGTTATTTGACGTTGAAGGTACCGCCTAAAGAGGCTAAAGCAATCTTTTGTATCTCTAAATCTGCATTCTCAAGTAATGAAACAATCAACTAGCCATCCTGTTTGCTTTCTGGCTATACCCAGTAGGGGAATAGGCACAAGGCAAAGAGAGTGAGTGCGATTTGGGCTTTGCTTAATTAACTAATGGTACTAATTGCAGTCTCTTCGCTAACAAGGCTGGCACTAAGCGATTTTTAATTTTAATATCATTACGAGGCTGTAGTAATATTAATCATACTATTGTACATTTCATGTGATGCTATTGCCTAGGTTTAGTAGCACATATGAAAACACATTTTGACGCACGTGAATACAACTCACAATTGCTTGAGGAATTCATAGAAAGAAATTGAGTTGATGATTGACTTATAAATACAAGGGCAGGTGATGACCGGTCGGTAATCAATTCATATTGAACGTGCTTTAATTGACAACAATGTATTGTGCTTTTCAGTAAACACAAAAGATAAGGCACGCACTAATGCACATTAACGTGAACTATGTTTTTTACTGCCACTGAGTGCGACTGTCATCGCGGCGAAAATCCTGTCTGTGATTTTGAACCTGTTTATTAAGTACTGATGAGACCCTACACATGATGAACGCATGGCCTGCGTGGGTTCGTTCGCACGCATCTAGCCGTGGCTATGTAACACGTGTCGATGTATGGGTACTGCATAGGCTGGCCAAAGATGTACCTCTTGTTCTCTTACAATGGAAGAAGCCGAATTATTTTCCGATAAACTTGAGTACCGGTGGTGATAATTAACAGGCGAAGGCTCTCTTTACAGCAACGCACAAGGTAATTACAATCGAACACAACTGGCACAAGGTAATAATTGTCGAAGCGAGACACCGGGCCCACTGCAACACCACTGCGAATGCAGGCTGTCACGATAAGTGATAATTTCTATGTTTTTGATGGGATTGGAAAGGCATGCTGCACTATAAGCTTCCGCAGAATACGAAAACGATTAGCACTAAAAAACGTTCTGCCAACAGTTAGGCACTTTAAAGTAAGCTATTGTGGAAGCTTGCTTCTAGGTGCACAATCGTAAGTGTGTCGTATTCCACCATGACAACATCGCGCTTCCACATACATTTGTAGAGACCTGCTGCAAGTGTATAGATTTATTATAGGATATTCTACTGCGCTCACATGAAAGCACTGGCCTTGTTACGTCAGACTATTACTTGCTCGGCTGGCTTATTTCGGGCCTTTCGGAAAAGAGAAAGCGTTAAAAATTCAATTAGCACTCATGTTTCTCTCACACTCAGTTGTGTACTCCAAAGTATAAGTATAATTTTTACTATGGCATGAGGAGATGATTGGTGGTGATTGCCAAAGCAATATGCTCGAACATAACAATTATAAGTTGTAAGTACTAATAAAGCATTATAATGCAATAAAAGTATATGTAACGTAAATAATATTATTTTTAATCCTTACTTAGAGAGCGTCGATACATTACTGACTCAAGTGGCGCTGTAGATATGCAATACATTTTGCCCTAAATCCGATACAAAACGATTGCGCGTTTTATTTGTAATAAAAAGTAAGCAACGTGTATTTACGGTCAATTATGTGCGCATTGTACTGCGTATAATAAAGTGACGCTTGATAATTATTGTACTATATATATCAAGTACGTTTATATACGGTTTCAGTCTAAGAGAAAAATATTTAGCTTGAAGTAGACATTTGTTTTTTTATGCTAATGCTGTTGTCTTCGCATGGTTTTCGATCGGTTGGACTTTGAATTAAACATTTACCTGCTGTGTTTGAAGGGCATACATGTCTGCGAATTACATTTTGTGTAATTATGTCAGAGATGAGTTGCATGTTTATTGCTATATTTACGAATCATGCATGCAGATAATATAGGTAGAGGTGCAATGCTAGACATCAATGACACAGAGGACAACGCATTTGCTGCCTTTCGATTTATACTCAGTGTTTAATTTAAGATTTCTCCGTACATAAATTATAACATCTATGAAACTAGCCTAGTTATGAGTGAATAAGACGAACCTGTGTGAAGCGATTGAATAATTTTGATATTGATTTCGTTTTCTCTTAGATGTTTTGCAATATATATATATATATATATGTTTTTTTAATAGTCTTATGGTTTATTAACACCCCGATAAATGATAGATTTCTTTCGTATTACTGTATTTTCTGCCGGCTTGCTAGTTCGGCTCTTGAGTAAACTGGTGGATATTCTACGACGTAATATCTGTCGCATAGGCATAAGCACTACTCGCACATACATTATCCCGATGATTGTGGGATCCTTCTATGCTCATCGCTACCGTAATATATATTCCTGTGTGTATTTCCTTTTATTTCTCCGTTCATTTCATAGCGTACTCCTCAAACGTCCTCGTCCTAGGTAAACCTCATCGTGACTGTAGTGTCTGTGTCATTCGAGTCCCTCCTCCAAAACCTTTGAATACTAATATGCAGTTTGCTAGCCCCAAAACCTGTTTCATGAGGAATGATCTAACTTTTATCTTGAAAACGGCGGCATGCATTGACAGTATTTGCGGGTTTTTAATTGTTGCTGCCGCAGCATTAGTTTTGAAAACTGCTACTTTACGACGTTGTGGTGACTCCGTATCAGTGTATTTACTTTCAAAATATACTTCATTACCCCTAGCTCGAAGAACGATGGCTTTGTTTTTCGCTTATAGGCTACTTCTTTAATACTAACCACTACTGGCTTTTGCGGTAAGGTAATGTCAAGCCCTATCTCGTCTATATAATCAAGTAGTCTTTCTAATTAATGTCTAAATCTGAAGAGACGCCTTCGATAGATCGCAGTATCATCTGAGCGCATTAGAGTACTCACTCCTACTCTCGGGTCCACCCTTGCCTTAACCGAGTAGGTGATCCGCCTTATAGAACCACAAAAACGAGCTACGTTCTTCTTTGTGGTCTGCGTCACTCTTCATACCGTTGTCGTTGCATACTGTATTCTTTTTAAGAGTGGTCCTTAAAGGTTTTATTCTATAAGGAGCCCCTTCCATAGCCAACTTCTCTAGAATTCTGCTTCTCGGCGCTAGGTCAAGGCCTTGATAAATATAAATGCCGCGTATAACGGTCTCCGCGGTTTAGCTACGGTTTCCTAAATTTCTTCTAGCAATTTGGTACGGCCGTTTGGATTGACTTCGTCGTCGAAACCCATGCTGTTATTGTGATACGCCTTTTTATTTTCAAGGTCCTCGAGCTAATTCCATATTCCCGATAATATTTTATAGGGACAAAGTGTTATTCCCCTTCCAAGCTGCTGGCACTGCTTCTTTGTCTTCACATTAGGTGTAAAAAAGGGTGTCCTCTTTCTACGTCTTAGGCATTTCCCCCGTATTCATAAAATACTGTTTTACAACATGTTACCAGGTTACTTGAAAGGTTTCTTTTTATAATTTCGTTTCTGGCCATTTTGCCTTTAGGCGCTCTTTTAACGGCTCTTGCAATTTCGTCGATTGTGACTACACAAGCTACCCATCCACGTGCGGGTTCTGTGTCCTTGTCCCAAGGCCCATTGGATTATATAATAGTATTTCTTTTGGGGAAGTGTCGGCCTTCTGCAGCACACTAGCAAAGTGCTTGATCATTCGCTTAGTCTCCACCGGACACTGCCGTTTTCTTTTCTGTTTTAGCCACCCGTGAGGTTGTTCCTCTTCCTCTTCTTGCAGTAGCTCTCTCTCCCGCTTTTCCAGCACGTTTGCATTTCGTTCTTGTATGCCCTTTGCGACAATATTCAGTCATTATGTTCGCAAACGGCCTCATTACCGATATATAATGTTCATGTACTCCATGGTTAGCCTGTTGGCTGTTTTCGCTGCTTTACACTGGGTATTGAACCAAAGCCTTCCTTTTCGCTCCGAACGCAGGACGATTGCACGTTTTGCCAGATGTGTCAATTTAAACTAATAGGACCTTATTTAAATCTCTCTTGGTGGAAGCACTTTCCCAAATACTCTTAAGAAGATCCCACACATTCTTGATTATTCATTTAATCAGAGGCATCTACTTTATATATATATATATATATATATATATATATATATATATATATATATATATATATACATAAAGGATAAGAATTTGTTTTAGCATCAAATGACCAACTCCCTCTCGAGTGTGCGTCAGTTGTATGTCCTGGTAACCCTCGAGGGGAACAGCTACATAACGATCTCTTTTCGAGCTATGCATTTGGGCTCGTATCTCACTTGAGATCTAGTGGTCGTTGGTATGCGATTAAAAAAGTAGCTGCAAAACTCCTCATTGGAGAAAACATAGTTGGCAAATTTACAGTCTAATTCATTAAAAGTGTCTATGATATCTTTAACAACGGCTTGCGTGGGTGGGACGTCACAACGATAAGAAACTCGGCGTGTGAATTTCTTGATCACACCTCTCAGTAGTCGTCTATCTTTCTCTTTGTCGACACTGCTCTGAAAATTTCATGTCAGGTGTCATAATTATACTTAAGTCCTTCATAGCAGTTACAGTTTCGAGTGGAACATTGTTGATTTTATATACAAAGTGATAATTTCTTCTTCCAAAGTGCATTACTTTACACTTCGGGATCGACAGTTTCAAGTCTAATTTCTGCGTCCATTCATAAAAATTGTCTATTCATCTCTGCATGCGTTCACAGTCTGATGTAGAATTGGCGCGTGCATATATTTTAACGTCATCAGCATATACTTTCGTCGATACCTCATCGGGTATTATGGATAAAATTGGGTTTGTATACAAAATATAGCATAAGCAGCCAAAAACTGTTCCTTGCGGACAGCTTGAGGTGACCTTAGCGAGAGTAGAGAAACAGTCGTTCACCTTCACAAAAAAGCTTCTATCAGTCAGAAAGCTTTTCATCCAACGTAGATATGTATTTTAGTCCTACGCCGTGTCGGGATATACAGTCCAACAGTTTAGTGTGTGTGGTGGATTCGAAAGCCGACTTAAAGTCAAAATACAGCACCTCGAAGCAGTCTCCTCGATTCATCATTTCTCCAAAGTCTTGCTCACACATATATGCATATATATGTAAATATATATATATATATATATATATATATATATATATATATATATATATATGTATATATATATGTGTACACGCATACACATACGATTGGCAAGAAACATATATACCTGTACGATTCGACGCTTTCCTCGAGGATGCCATGAATCATGCTAATTAGTCGTACGAGCACTGGCTGATTGGGCGTGTGGAGTCGGTCACGTGGCGACTACGGTCTGTCTAGCAAGGTAGCTAGCGAGTGAACTGAGCTTTGCGGCTTTTCCTTTCTCCGTATCCATCGTTGGCTTTCCACCATCACGACGCGTGCCGATGACTTATCGATGGTGCGGTGCTCACCTCGTCTTCCCCCCCCCGCTTCCCGCGTTTCGCCCGCTTCCCTGCTGTCGGCTGCACCGCCTCTGTTCTGGCGGCTCGGTACTCGACAGCCTTTGTGAGGCATACTTTTTCGCAGAAATCTTCGATCGCGTTTGAGAATGGTCGATTTTTGTTTGTCTGAGTGTCGGTCGCAACCATATCCAAAGACCCTTGTAACGTTCTTTTGTTTAATAGTACTTCATCAACTACTAATCAATGCAACTACTAAATGCAAGTACTAAGATGTTATTATTTCTAAATAATTAGAGATAAATTAGCCTACTAATATTACATGTACTGCTAATACTACTGCAACACTGATTATTACCAGTATGGTTAGTATAGTGTGTTGGCTAGGCAATATTACGAAGAGAAGCGGCGTTGCCGTATTGCTCTCGTTCGTATCGTGAGTTATAATTAATATAAATCAGCGTCAGTGAACCCGCGCATTTTCGACTGTCTTCATTCTACGGTTCCGTTGGCAACATTGTAAACGTGGTTATTTTTTAAGAAAACGGATAGATTCCCAATAACCTTGTTTAAAACCTAAATTTACTCATAAATACATAGACATTTTGGAGGTATGTGTGGAATAACACACTGGAAAATGTCTTTGTCGGCTTTTCTGACACGTTTGAATCAACCAAAATTAAATCTTCAATTACATTTGGTGTGATTGTTGATCCCACTGATACAGCGTATATTCTCGCTTGTCAATAATTGAATGGTCGCAGGTTTGCTGACATGCGCACTTGGTGCCAAATAAGCCCGGAAAAAGACGTCAAAAGGCGTTAAATCCCATACGGCCAATTCTAGTCGATAAAATTCGGGGTATTACACAACTAGGAAATATTTCGGGAAATATTGCGATTGTTCCATGTGATGTGTGACTAGTGCCACCGTCCCGGTGAAACAACAAACTTCAGAATTTCATATTGTTTTATATAGGAACAAAAACTGGGCTATAGCCCCAACACGGCTCACCATTCACTGTTTGTGCGTTCCGGGCAGTGTCTTCGAAGAAAAATGGTCCGATGATGCTTCCAGCCAAAAATCCACACCAAGCAGTAATACACGAACGCAGTTTTTCATCACTTCAAATGCATTCATTTGACAAAACATTGAGCAAGAAAACGGGCCTCGTTGCGTAAGATGATTTTGTTGGAAAACTCATCGTTCACTTAGTGATGTGTGTTCAATTAGTCAATTGACGAACTATTTATTTGCTTTATTCGATGGGCATGGTGTGTAGCCTGGAATTGCTGTTTCTGAAGCCGGATTTAGTAGAGACAAACGCGCAGATGATTTGTAAGAACACTCTGCATAGTGCTTTTTAAAATATTGCATTCTTAGGCACCATGATGCCAAATAGATGTTCCCGCACTCGCGGCCACAATCCGGCGAACAGCCGTGATACTTTCTATTGAACCACCTGGCCGAATGTGTCGATGGCTGACATCAATAATTGGCCCAGTCTCCTTGAGTCTTTCAATTATTCTTCTCGCAGTTAATGCACTTGGAACATTTTGGCTACCAAAAATTGCAACGATGGGAATGTATGCTGTTGTGTCGAATGTCGATTGATTAATATGGGTGGGCTGTCTACCACTTAGATGTATAAGAGTTTGACACTCAAAGCATAGCAGCAGAAAAGTGCAAACTTTAAAATGTCCGCTCCTGTTGGGACACTCTATGCTACTATCCGAACTATGTTTAAGATTGCTACATTTGGTTTAATTTACGTTTTTTGTAATTTCACGATTCTGAAGTATGACTGTGGACACAATAGGTTCTAAAGCATGGCATGATTGCTAATACAACCAGAGCTATTTTTTTTATTTGTTATCATTCTTGTTCAGTTAGCTCAGTACAGTTGTGAGATGTGAACTTCTGCTTGGCTTTTAATGCTCACTAGCTCAGTCCGTGGCGCACACCATGGAAGCCGCGTTTCTCCTACAGACTGCTAAAGACAGCATCTGCTTGAAAAAGTGTGCTTCGCGTCGATCTCCTGTGACGATCATCTCTTGAATGCGCTTAGCTAAATCGTTGATGACATGTTAGTTCGCCTTACTCATGGATTCCAGGGTCTCCATGGCGTTAGGTGAAACGATAAAATGTATCTCTTCGCCCTTCGTCATGAGAATAGTTACTCCTTTGTCCCGGCTTTCGGTTCTATGTTCCGCTATCTATCCCGACTGAGCTGAGCTATAATGTAGGTAGGATCCGGCCGCCGTACATGAGACCGTGACGACCCTTTAATTATTATTATTATTATTATTATTACCGTACTCCTACTAAACTCGTACTACGACCACTATCGGAGTAGCTGCGTTAGCGACAACAACAATAACAACAACAACAGAAGCAGCGGCACGGAGAGGCGCCGATGCGAGCAAGGCCAGCCAACGAGCGCCAGCCAGAAAGACGAGAAAACAAAGAAGAAATAAAGCAAGCGCAACTAGGAACGGAAGGAAGAAAGGAAGATCATTAAACTGAGCTGTACTGCTAAACGAAGAAGGGAGAGAACTGGAAAGCCTAGACTGGCTTAGACTAGACTAGACTAGCTTATCGCCGCTGCCGCCGCTGCCACGGCTACAGCTACTGTGGTGGTGGTGGTGATGGTTGTGGCACACGCCGCCTGGTTCTTCTTCTCGTCGTCACGAGTCACGATCAGCTACCAGCACCAAGAACACATGAACGAACGAACGAACGGGCGCCACTATTCGTGACGAATAACCAAAACAAACACGTACACACACTACCACTAAAGCTCATACGCGCAACCACTCATAGACAGACTGACGAACAGACAGACAGACACACGTATTCATTCATACATACATACATACTCACAGACGTACTTACTTACACATACATATGCGTGGGTGACGGTTGCCGCTTGCCCACAGAGTAACCGCGCACCGATTCATTCATCATCATCATCACACCAATTACTCATTCATTGAGTAAAGACTTGTTGTTGTTGTTGTTGTTATCATTGTTGTCGTCGTTGTTGTTGCTGTCGTTGTTGTTTGTCAATAAACTGACTAAAAACATCGAGTATACACTCAATTACAAACAAGTGCTAAACGTTGTTTGTTGTTGATGATGATGTTGTTAAAACTGTCGTTGTTGTCTGTATCGCTACTGGTTGCATGACTAACACCACTTTACAGATATAAAAAAAAAAAATATATATATATATATATATATATATATATATTTATATATATATATATATATATTAGAGTTTTTTAAAAATATTTTTCATTGCCAAACGTGCTCTTTTTTCTCTGAGACTACGCTGGATTCTCTGGTTAGACATGTGCCCCATGTTCACGTAAATTAGGCCTACCTATATAACATTTACAACAAGAGTAACTATATAGTTAATACAGCACACATTCTTGTACTGGTGCATTGTACGAATGGTTTCAAACAAACGACAAAGTCAACACGAGCCACAGTGATCAAAAGGAAAAATTATACAGGCAAGGAAAAAATAATAATTCTGGTGTTCTAGTAGTGTACCAACGTACACTATAGGTTCTCTATTAAGATCTAGCGTTATTATACATATTGAAAACGGTTAAGTCCATAATTGGGAAAAATGTTTGCTTTTTGAAACGCACAGAGAGATGGATAAGTCATTTTCCGGCGTTGTGTCTGTCGTACGTCCGTATCAAGCACCGCGGTGGTACGATCTACGGGAGACCAGGTTCAGCAACCATCTCGTCATTATAAGTCAGCAGGTCATTTCTCTAAGTTAATTCAGAAGAATAAATTGAACTTGGATAAGAAGCGCATCAGCTGAAACCTGCCCAATTAACAAATCCTAGTTTGTACGTAAGGCGCCTTGTGGGAGACGATACCCACGTTTTATTAGCATTATATATATATATATATATATATATATATATTGAAGTGAGTGTACTGCATTATATATATATATATATATATTGAAGTAGGTGTACTGCAGATGCTAGGCTAACCACGGGCGCTGGGGGGTTATCTCTCTCATCGTTAGTCACAATTGGACATCTGAAGTTCACGTCAGAATGTTCGTCTCTCTCTCTCTCTCATTTTCAATATATATATATATATATGTATATATGTATATTTTTTCTCTTTTTTCCCCTTGCGTATCCACTCTATTTCTTTCTCGGCTGACGCGCAGCGTGTTACGGCTTGACCGTCATCTTTAACTGATAGTTGGTCGATGGTTCGATCGTTTCGGTGTGTGCAGGACAGGTTTAGGTTGTACCGTGCAGCCGTTATTTAGCGGCCGTGTCTAGGTCACGCTCGGCTAGAAACTTTCTGAAGAGCAGCATCAGCAGCTGCAGCAGCAGAAACACGCTGGTTCTATCTCTAGATCTGTCGGCGGCCGTGGTGACTCGTTGGCGACAGTGCGCCCAAGATGCCCATCATCGTAGATATCTCACACTCGCCTCGGCCGCTTTTTGCTCTCTGTCTATTCCCTCCCCCCCCTTCTTCTCCCTAGTTTCCCCCACCACTTTTCTCTCCCTAGTTTCCCCCCACCACCCTTCTCTCCCTAGTTTCCCCCACCTTCTTTCTCTCTCTAGTTTCCCCCCCCTTCTTTCTCTCTATAGTTTCCCCCACCTTCTTTCTCTCTCTATTTCCCCTCCCTCTATTCCCCCTCTCCCCCTTCTGTCTCGCTAGCTCGTTCGCGGTCACGTTTCCCGTCGTGACTCTCTTTCTGTCACAACTGTGTCTAGTCTCCCCTCGGTGAGAGCGTGAAAAACGAACCGAAAGAGCGTGTGTTTTTCTACTCTCTCTCTGTCCCTCTCTACACAGTTTTCCTACCTAGTCTCAGTATCCCGCCACAGTACTCTCTACTCGGGTAGTAGTAGTAGTACTTGTAGTACTCTCGGTGCTACCATGCATGTATCTGTAGTAGTAGTAGTAGTAGTGGAAATAGCTATCGTAGTGAAAGTTCTAGTAGCAGCTACTGCTGCAGTAGTAGAAGTAACAGTGGACTGACTAACTGACTAGACGGTGTTTGTGCCGTATGAACAGCACAGCGCTGTTGCTGCGTTTCGGACCAACGGCAGCGGTGCCAGCAGCAGCGGCGGCGGCGCTGAGACACCGGTCGCTGTTCCTGCCGCTCGCTGGTGATCTTGAATAGCCGTGGCACCTCCGGAACAGGGGAAAGAGCGTTCCTTTTTTCGTTCGCTCGGTATATATGAAGATGATGAAGACGATGATGCCGCCGACGACGACGATGACGACGACGACAATGGTCGTAGCGGCGGCGACAGCAACAACAACAATAATAACAACAACGACAATGCCGACAACAACAACTACGACAATGCCAACAACAACAACGACAACAACAATGCCAGCAACAATGCCAGCAACAACAACAACAATGCCAGCAACAACAACAACAACAACAACAATAATGCCAGCAACAACGACAACAACAAAAACAACAGCAGCAGCAACAACGACATCGATCACAGCGACCACGAACTCGGGACAACAACGACAACGACGACGACGACCATAATGATGATGGTGATGATGATTATGACGGAGGTCGTGGTGGTGGTGGTGGTGGTTGTGGTGACGACGATAAGGAGCCACGGGCGCTCTGCTCTGACAGTGGTCTCCGGTCAGGCTTCGGCAGTCGGTCTATGTACGAGCTGAGCCGCGTTTTCCACTACTGGCCTACGGGCCTGGCCTGCGCCGGCCAGGGTGGAGCTCCTCGCCCTCCGTCGCTGGTGCTGGCGGCGGCGGTGGTGCCGCCGCTGCTGCTGCTGCTGCCTCTGCTGCCGCTGCTACTCTCTGGTGCAGCTGAGCATCTCGCCGCCCTCCTATGCCGCCGATTCCTTTCGTTGTAGGTCTATAGATCTAGGAGTTCACTTGGACACCAGCTCCGACTCGTGCTGGGTGCCTAATGTCGTCGTTTTGCTCGTCGTCGTCGTCGTCGTCATCGTCATTGTCCTCGTTGTTTCTTCCATCCCAGTGTGGAAACTTGGTCCGCTGTCTCAATCCTGCCTAGCAAGATAGGTGGTGGTGGTCGACCCAGAGACTGTCCCAAAGCACTGTCTTTTGAACGGCGCACAACTAGTGTTTCCAGACCTTCTCCCTGTCTTCAAAGCACTGTTTTTGAACGGCGCACAAGTAGTGTTTCCAGACCTTCTCCATGTCCCCAAAGCACTGCTTTTAGACTCGCTCACCTCCGTTTCAGAGCCTCAAGTCGGCCTAAGTGACCCAACGCCGCTAGTGGTTGACCCTCTTCGAATCTGTCTATGCATCCACATAAATGTGTCGATGTATCGACCACCTGGACCCCCCATTCATTGCCGCAAGTGGCAACTTGAAAGCGGCCCACTGCATGGCCTATTTCAGCGCGGCGAAGACTTCTGAGTAGAACTATAGCAACAGCAGAGGGCGAGACAGAGAGAGAGAGAAAGCAACTCTTCATTCGTGCCAGCCAGCACTTCAGCAACGAACCATGGTGCTGCGCAACACGTGATAAGCAAGTGTGTTGCGCTTATTACGGTGGTGTTATCGGAGGCCCAATGTGAAGCAACGATTAGGTCAGGCCCTCACACGACGATGACACGGTCTTGACACATACGCGGCGACTTCGCAAGCGGCCGAACAAGTTCTAGCCTGCAGTGACCCCAAGCGGGCTCTGAGGTCGCCGTTATTGTTGTTGTTGTTGTTGCTGTTGGTGTTGCCCTCATCGTTGTCGCCTCCGCCGTTATTGCTGTAGTTGTCGCCGGCCACGACGACAGCGACGACAAAATGCCCCGTTCGTTCCTGCTCTGCCATCGACGCTACAAGCCCAAATGGCGGTTAGCGCTCCGACACGCTGTGGAGGAGATGGCCGGTCTCGATGCGGGAGGCGGTGAGATCCTGGACGCCGAGCTGTGCCTTCGGCTCTCCGTCGAGCTGCCTTCGCTCAACTCGCCCAAGAGCGCAGGCCCACCGGGCGAAGACTGGCATGAAGACGATGACGTCCTCGCCGGTTACGACTCGGCGACGTCGACGCGGAGCTTCACAGGTGAGTCCTGCTTGGTGATGTTGTTGTCCGTGATCCCCTCTCCACAGCCGGCTTTCTTTAGAGATAGGCAGAACCCCTGCAATTTCAACCGCCGTCCAAAATGAGCCCCCTATCATGCAATCTGGTGGGAAAATTTGGTTTTTGACGAGAGTCATAATATTGCGTAAATTCCCTTTTGATCACCGCAGCTTAGAATCAGAACTTTATTGGGTTGCTGATATGCGAATAGTCTTGTGTCTAATTTAATCGATAGCTTATATTACAATTATGTTTATTTCACTCAAATTGGGTATTATATAGAGTT